>JAVXUP010000416.1:0-488448 GCA_033070095.1 Escallonia herrerae | reverse complement strand
GACAGATTCCTAATAATTCCTAAAAGTTGTTTATTTTTCCGCAGAAAGAAATGAATATTTTCCTTGTAAAAATCGTTAACTTAATGAAGGAGGAGAACCTTTTTGCATCACAAGGAGGACCAATCATTCTTGCTCAGGTGATGGTTTCCTTTTATCTTCTTCGCAAGTTTGTACCAGACAACACCTACAAATTTGTTGATATATTTGTTGTGATTCAGTTGCTTCAGCTAGTTTGTTTATCTATCATCAGACACTATGAACAACTAAGCAGCAGCAAAGCACTGACTTAGGTTAGGAATTCAGACCTGACTCATTTCAGGCATTACAATGTGCCAAAATTACGGAAACTTGAAAGGGACACAATAAGGGAAAGCCAATATGTTATCCGTGTATAACTAACCTTTTGCAGACCCTACAACAGTGGGAGCCTCGTAGGTGCAACTGTTACAAATTTTAATGTAGATCAGATCGTGTATTGCATAGATTTTACGAGAAAATTTTGTCCTTGATTTATTAGATGTCAAATTTCACAGAAGGAAAATGTGGGTTTGTTTCCATCTCCATAACATGATATCCTGTCAGCAACTCCACTTGTTAAAAGTAGTAATTGACGCATATCATCTTTAGAATTTGTGGCTACCTACTCTCGGTAGTAAGTTCCTCTTTTGCAATATATCGAATGGGTATTATGTAGCCTGTGGGCGTCTGAGGAGTCTTAGAATGGTAAAGATAACAAACATTGTTTGGAGAGTTATCCAGACCTTGTAGCTCATATCAAGATACTACACTTTATAGATATGCGCTGATTACAGGGTTTATCTTTACCTAGTACACGGAACAGCAGTGCTTAACAATGGACAGCTGAAGTGCATCCTGAATGAGAGTGACTTGGGTATATATAGGGTTAAACACGTAGAAACTGCTAGCAATTCAGTCGGATTTTTTATCACGTGGATTACCAAGATACTTGAAATGAAACGAATTGTCTGTTGTGCTGTTCTGAGGATTCCGTTACATCAGACCACACAAAACAAGGTTGTGCATGAAGTAATTTAACATCTAGCTTTGTTAATGGCTTCAAAGGAATCAAAGGCTATGCAGAATGTCCATAATATTGGCGCTTGTGTTTGTGACCTAATTAATAAGCATTTCGAGTCTGGGAAGGAACCAATCTCAATGGCAGCTCTTTTCCTGTTCATATATGTCACTTTGTCCTGTTAATCAGTTTCATGTGCTACTTTTCACGCTAACATTACCAGCTAGCCATCACTTAGGCTTTTTAAAATGTCCTAGATAAAGTCGAGGGAAAAAAATATGAAGTTGCATATGATTTTCGGGTAGATTGCATCTGATTTTGTTCTGTAAATCGGTTGCAGGTTGAAAATGAATATGGAAACGTTGAGGGGTCATATGGAGTTGGTGGCAAGCTATATATCAAATGGGCGGCAGAAACTGCTATAAGTCTTAACACTACTGTTCCTTGGGTGATGTGCGCACAAAGTGATGCACCTGACCCCATTGTAAGTATTGAGTTCCTTATTGGTATAACTTCTTGCTCTCCTCTTTGGCATTCGACAAATATGTACTTTATCTTACATTTTAATCATAACACAAATGCTAGGCTGTTTCATACTGCAAATCAAGGTGCTAAGAAGGATGACAAATTCACGTGCATTGTGCAAGAGCATTTGTGAAAAAATCTTCACGATGAGGATTTTACCAACAAGTATTAGATGAGTAATGGCAATTATGTGTTTATGCAGTGTAACACGGGAAATAAAACGGGTGCTATTATTACTAAGACGACGAATGAAAAATCAATAAAGTACAGAAGCCTGAAACTAATGAGATAGGAAGCATTTGAACAATTAAGGTTTGTCTTCTAATTGAACTTATCTTGAGTACTAAAGAGGTTGTCCAAGTGTCCAAATTTAGAAATGGTGAATTTTTATCATGTGCAAGATGAAGAGATGTCCAGATGTGTTCTAAATTGCAAGACTTGTTTGACATAGGTAAAGAACCTTTCTAGGAGTGTCTATGCTTGCTATGCCATCTAGGCTAATTGCTCAAACTGTATCTCCTATTCTTGTTTTCCTGGTTGTTTTCTTCCTGCTGGAAATTCTTGTTTTAAGCTGCCCCTAAGCTTATGCATCAAGATGAAAGGGATGGGATGTTCTATATTGAGCACAACTTGCAATATTTCATCTTGATTTTGTACTTAAGAAATCTTATATTTTGGAAATCATCCATTATAATGAACAGTAACATACCAAACCTGTAGATAAACACATGTAATGGGTGCTATTGTGATGGGTTCACCCCAAATTCCCCTTCCAAGCCAAAAATGTGGACAGAGAACTACAGTGGATGGTAAAGCTCTGTAATTCTTAAGCTTTGATGAAATGCTTGGAGTATTTCTTTTTTGTTTTTTATCAAAGAAGTGGAGGTGTAGAGCATTTATTTTTTGTTACAGGTTCCTTTCATTTGGTTATGCAGTACCCTATCGGCCAGTTGAGGACCTGGCTTTTTCTGTTGCACGCTTTTTTGAAAAAGGAGGCACTTTTCAGAACTATTATATGGTGAGCTAATAATTTAATCTAATTGTAGTATGATCGTATGAAACTTTGCAAGTATGATCGTATGCAGTGGCATTGCTTTTCTGTTCTGTTATATCCTTGCAGTATTTTGGTGGCACCAACTTTGGACGTACAGCGGGAGGTCCTCTGATTGCAACAAGCTATGACTATGATGCCCCAATAGATGAGTATGGTAAAATTCCTGACATTGGGTGCTCTATTAAGACGTTAAATTTGTTCCTTATATGCACCCTCGAGTATTTAAGGACGTCAATGAACAAGATTGAAGTTACTTGCTGGCTACAAAAGTCATTATTCTTCATTTAGCTCTGGCATTCTTATTGCTCTTGTAATGATTTCGCTCAAGCAATATACATTTCTATGGTTCTCCTGCATGTATTCCCCCCTTTTTACTAGTACATACGCCTTTTTTTCGTTGGATGAGTTGGTGCCCGTCTTGCCCCTTTCTAAGATGCATCTATTTCTTGTTTACGTTGTTTTCCGTGTTATTTTATTTGCTACTGTCTTTTGGAGTAGATGTTACTGTTTTTAGAAATTACCACTCAGGTGAATGAGGCATAGTTAAGCGATCCGAAAGAACTTGAAAACTAGCCCCAGAGTAAACACTTAGTGTTCTACAGTTAGTAACTTCAGTATATGCTGTTATATTCTTTATTCTGACAAGTATTTTGATGCAAGGTGACCCATCTGATAATGCAACTGTCCAGAAGTGTATTAACTGTGAGTTGCTGCTTTTAGTTATCAGACAAGTTGTGAACATTAGGCTTACTGACAGAGCATATAACAGCTCATTCTTGATAGAACTTCCATCCTCTACCTCTGAGAAGGTTCGGTTTGCTACGGCAGTGCGCTGCCACTTAAAGTTTAAGGCATCTCTTTTCTGGAAATCAGTTCGGGACCTTTTACTTCTTTATTTACTATGTTCTCTGTCCTTCACTCCGCAATTCCTTTCATGTTCCTTCATTTGAATATGTAGGTTTCGTTCCCATTGAGAGAAAAATGAATTAAAAGGTTTGCTGATTTTGTTTAAAGAACTGTAGGTCCTAAGTTATAATTATCTAAAGTTTGAATGGCTGCTACTCATCCCCACTTGGTCAATGGGCCACATCTTAACATGCCGAATTACCAAATTTTTTGTCCACAACTTTCTGTAAAGCACCCATTTAACAGATAATTCCTTCATAGTAAGTAAGAATTCAGTGACGCCGGGTGGCACTTTCTGCGTTATGTAGTATGGCATCATCAGGTACTTGGGATTCAGTGTCACATATAACCTAGGTGAGGATAGAGATGACTCATATTCGTAGATTTTGTTGGAACATGATCATTTCTGTAGGTACTTCTCAAAGAGGTGCGATGATTAATGTGAAAAACAATATAAGAATCCATTGATTTGTTGTTAGTTAACAACTTTGCTTCATCATTCCTGTGCTGTGTGCAATTTGCTGCGCATTCTAAGAAGAGTGAATCTGTGCAGGTTTTACAAGGCAGCCAAAGTGGGGTCATCTTCGGGACCTGCACAAGTCAATAAAGCATTGTGAAGATTATTTGGTCAATGCGGACCCAACTCAGCAGTCACTTGGTATGAATTTAGAGGTATGTGTACCTGGTGAATGTCAATATTAAAAATTTTGTTAAAGCTCTGAAGTCTCCATCTTGCACAGTGATTGTGTGTATCTTGGAAAAGTCATATTTAATGGATGGGACATGAAGAAAGCTCTTTGCACTTTGTTCAAGAGGAATGGGAAAGATAAACGAGGAAACTAAGACCATTATGAGAACTTTAAAGATTAGAAGTAGTAGGAAATTGACAAAATTATTCTGTTGAA
Organism: Escallonia herrerae; assembly: GCA_033070095.1. NCBI lineage: Eukaryota > Viridiplantae > Streptophyta > Magnoliopsida > Escalloniales > Escalloniaceae > Escallonia > Escallonia herrerae. Next base: position 484,022 of record JAVXUP010000416.1, on the reverse strand, counting down.
CTTGAGTTGCGCCACTTTTTGGACCCTTTATATTGCATTGCTTTGACAGCTTGATCCCTGCTGGAGCTTTCTGCCCTTTTACTGCTTTTTGACCCTTAGGTTTTGGGAACTTTCAGTGTTTCCTGGCCACCATTGAGAAGGCAATTGCAGCCCAAAAGTTATTAGCCATATATGGATGTTAGGATTCTGATTAGAACACAATTTTGTATGTTTAAATCACAAGTGTGGAATTGACAGATCAATTATGTCATGCACATAAATTTTCATGCTAATAATAATCTCTTTCAAGTGCTACAAATTAATGAAAAATGAGTTTCTGCTCTTGTTCTTGAATCCATTTCTTACTTTCTGTTTGAAACAATTAATTTTTCCTCAGGCACATGTGTACTATAAAACATCCAACGATTGTGCAGCCTTTCTTGCCAACTATGACAGCAGTGTAGATGCAAATGTCAGCTTTAACGGGAATTCATATTTTCTTCCTGCGTGGTCCGTGAGCATCCTTCCAGATTGTAAAAATGTCATTTTCAACACAGCAAAGGTAGATGTTCATAAATTTTATGTGGAAAATTGTTTTGCTGCCCAATGTCTGTGGAGGTCATCTTCGATTTCTTTTTGTATACATTTCTATAGTCTCTTTCCAAACATATTAAGTGTATTCATTTGTTATCGTGCATGTTAAGAAGTTAACATAGTTATGGCATTGTGTTGCTAATTTGGGCTGTTTTGCAGCTGCTGATACATCCTGCTTTTATCACCATGTTTAAGATTAATATATGTGGCCTTGATCCCTTTTCACTATTATCTTGATAAGTTTCTGGCTGCATTATACTCAAAGGTTGTGTCACAACGAACTGTTGGCGATGTCGCACTGGCTCATAATACCCGCGGGAGTGAGTTGTCATTGGCATCATCTAAGTGGAGTTGGTACAAAGAAGAAGTTGGTGTTTGGAGTAACAATTCATTTGTGGCATCGAGTTTACTGGAGCAGATCAATACAACGAAGGACATGAGCGACTTCCTATGGTACACAACAAGGTAACTCATTTGACAGAAGTTGTGTATAGCTAACCTGTTTCTTTAATTGAATGCCTGATATATACCTCTGAGGGCAAATACGTATGCAAATCCATTAGATGTTGGTGCTCAATCAAGTAATCCTTTCCTGAAACTTGATGCAGTGCAACCATATCATAGTAGTGGCTTTTCGCAGGGATTTGACTGGCTTTTTGTGTCTCAGTTGTTTAAGGCTTTCTAAGTCATATCACTTTTGGTATCAAGGCATGATAGTCATTGTTGGGCATTCTTTACCAGAGTGAGCTTTCGCATAACTGGTTGTTTAATGTGGTATCAGAACACTGATTTAGCAAGGTTTTTGGGTTCAATCCTCTCCTTATATCTGGTCTCTTTGTATATTTGCATGGTCATGCACCCCATCATGTTTTTTTATCTGGTTAGCCCCTGAGGGGGACCTACAAACCCATGAAATACGTTGTTTTTGCCCGTCTTCTGACGTAAGGTGGTATAGTGGTTCAGTTCAGCAAGGTCTTAGGTTCAAATTTCCGGCTTGCATTTGGTCACCCTTATGTTTGTGCCCTGGTGTGCATTTTTGTAGTTTTCTACACTAGTGTGCATCTAGAAGCAGATTATACAACTAAAACCTTGCTCTTACCTTTAGTATAAATGTGGATGAGAACATGAAGCATGGTCGAGAAAGCGAAGGAATTTTGCTTATCGAGAGCTTGGGACATGCAGCTCTTGTTTTCGTAAACAAGAAACTTGTAGGTAAGCATCCTTTCAGATTCATTAGGATGACGTTTAGCTTCTTTGTATGTCAACTTTGTTGTATTCAGTGACTAGTGTGTTACAAAGGAACATGATAAAGCCCACTGACACATGCTTACAAGAAACTTGTCTTTAGTGTAAGAGTGAAGTGCAAGAAGCTTGGCCTATTAATGCGTTGGTACTTTTCATCAGGAGATGTGGAAGCTTTGAACATTAAGAATGCTTAGATTACTTAAATTTTGCATCAGAATCTTTAGGCTGTGAAGTCTGCTACAACTTCACAGCCTTTTTCATGATAGACTGTTATCACAAGGCCTTTACCTGATTACTTTGGTGATATGGAAACATGAGGAAAGAAATAATCACGCACATACACGTGACCAAACATGATATTACATAATTTTCCGTTAGCCTACATCCAGGGAAAGAGGAGGAAGATAATCGCATGTTTCTTGACAGATTAGGTTATGCAGAGGTGAGTTTTATATTAGTTTGGCGCTTTTTCGTCGCCTCAAGAAAAGAGGAGGAAGGCCAAGATCAACATTGAACCCATTGTGTTTTTTCTTTTCTTTTTTTTTTGGCCTGGTGTTCAAGGATTAAGAGAGCTTCGAAGTAGATGAGTTGCCTGTAGCTAAGCTTAAGGCTGATGGTGGCAGATGATGACTGATGCGCTAGTGACTAATTATTACTCTACTTCCTTATAGTTGAAACCATCAAGTTTTTTTCAAAAGTTAATTAAGTTCCATAGCTATTATTACTTTCCTGCATTGCTGCGTAACTGACTCATAATCGCCAAGTTTTTTTATCAAAAGCACAGCAGAGAAACTTGTTCAGTTTAGCTCTGTACTTTCCACACCCTCACTTTTCTAATATTCTTTGAATAAATGGCAATATCTACTGGATAAAATGCAACTTTTGACTATTCCACAACAATTTTGCCCAATACCTGTATGTCATGCACATATAGATTGATATAAATTTTATTTCAATTGCTTGCAGGATTTGGTTATGGTAATCATGATATACCAGACTTCTTATTCAGTAAGAAAATTAGTCTGAACTATGGAAGTAATACGCTGGACGTGTTGAGTATGATGATTGGTTTGCAGGTAAAAAAAATTTTTTTACTAACAGTATCTTGGCTGATTGCTGACACATAGGGGCACTTGCACAGCAAAATCAGACTACCAGATTGTAAGCCTGCCCTACAGAATTCTTGTTACATGAGCTCTGCCCTTTATGGATTATTTTCTCTCTTCCCACTTATGGTACATATAGTTGAGGTGAAAGGAGATAATCAGAAGAACCTTGAAAATCAACCCCTTCCGGGAGAAATAGTTGCAAATCTAACTGCCAGAGTCATATTTTTTGTGGCATCACTTATTTAGTGATAGTTTTATACTCAAAATTTGTTGCGCCATTTCTCTAAAAATGTGCATCCATTAGCTATATCAGCTGGAGGAAGTTGTATTCACATGGTCCATCCCTTAGTTGCAGGAAACTCCTAATAAGGTGATGTTTCCCTCTCGGAAACTCGCTTTTGCGATCTCAAGTTAGGAACTCCATGGGATCTCGTCCCAAGCTAATATGGGAACTCGATCCCATTAGCTGGATAGAGATGCATGGAACAAGTGAGAGAATACCTAAAAATCTAGCCCTTTTCAACTCAATTCCTTGTTTCTCTCCTCCTTCAAGTCCTTAAAGCCTCCTTGTCTGTTGTTCTTGGCTATGTAAACTATACTAAACAAATGATAATACTCTTTACGCATTTATTTATTCTAGCCGCTCCCAACCTCAGATTCTTCTTGGTGCTTACGCTCCCCCGTTCCTGCTCCCGGCCCCGCCCCTGCCCCCACCCCCGCTCCCGCTTTGTGCAACTAAGGTCCATTCTACAAAATGGATTCTAATTAGGTATTGCTTACAGATGAGTAATTATTCATCTGTAATCAATCAAATACAATAGTATAGCTGCAAGGAAATAGATTTATTTCAGTTTGAAATGAGAAAGTATTCATAAATATTATAGGAACAAACATACACTCGCATTATGTAGTCCGGAGATTAACTTGTCACATACAAGCATGCAATAGTACATGATGAGGAAAAGCATCACCTGATTTTCCTAAAAAATTTCACCATAAAACAGCTAAGAGTTTTCTAGCCCAAGAAATGTTGGGATTTCTCAGTTATGCTGTCTAAGTTTTTACAAAGAGCTTCTACTTCCTCGAAGGTCTATTAACATTTTTTAGTGTTAAATATGTGCTCCTGCAGAACTATGGGCCATGGTTCGATATTGCTGGGGCAGGAATTTTTTCAGTCATTCTTGGTGATCTTAAGAACGGCAAAAAGAATATTTCTTCTTCAGAATGGACCTATCAGGTTAGAAGTTAAACTTTGATCATACCAAGTTGCAATCTGGCATATTATTTAACTGCAAGTAGACTCAATGTATAGCCATGATGTGTTCATCTAAAACTGTATGAGTTGCTATTTTCTCAAGATTTTGGTACGATGAAAAAGCACTTTACCTGTTCAACTGATTTTGCCCCTTACTTGTATTTACTGGGCAAAATTTACCGAAACCATCCAATTTGACTGAATTCTTAGGCGGGAGTGTTTCGATCACCCAATTCATTTTTTTTAATGACAAAGATACCCCTCCCAACCAAGAAAAGATATCTTCCTCCTTCTCCTTCATCAACAACCACAACCGGCCTCCACAAGCAGTCCAAAACCATCAACATTACTGCAGCTTCACACACCCGTCCCCGCCCGCAATTGTCGCCATTGCTGCCCAACCTCAAACCAACTGTCATCACCATGCATCACCGACCACCTACGCCAACCAGAAACCCACCTTCAACATGTACATGCATCGATCTACGCGGTCATGCCAGTTGACTACTTAGACCTATGTACCAGTTCGCTAATTACACCCATTTCTGACCTGCATTATGATTGCTAATCGTCTGTCCTCTGGAATAAGGATGTGCTTTGTAATTTTCATGTTGAACATGGAGACTGGGATGGGGATGGGAAGAGATGTCTTTCATCTTTTCTCTTGGGAAGTTCTTTAGCATCATCTTTTTCTGGAACATATTTAATATTTTCTTTGTGCTCAGGTGGGACTTAAAGGCGAATACCTTGGACTAGATAAGATGAGTCTTGCTAACAGTTCGGTATGGATTCAGGAGAGTGCCTTACCAACTAATCAGAGTTTGATATGGTATAAGGTATGTGTATGTGGTAGCATGTCATACTTCTGCAGAGAGAACTATAACTTGAAAAAAAAACAGTTCTCTGTTGCTTGCACTCTCTTATGATGGGACGCCGCCATCTAGCGCAATGTTAGTTATTCCATGTGTTAGTTACTTGTTCGAGCACATTAGTGGTTGTTCAGAACTTTGATCAGTGCTTGCTCAATGCTGTTCTTTGGACCTCATAAATGATTTATTTATTTATTTGTAGAATTTTCTTTTCGGAGACCTTCAGTGCTCCCTTCAGAATGCAGTGCATGTGCCTTTGCGAGTACCAAATCATCCTTGGTGCTAACTGTCAATAAAACTTACCGTCCCCGTTATTTACTACCCACCATCCATCTTACGTGTATAACATTACATCACACATAAAATACATAGAGAAGGACTAAAGGAATTACATCCAGAGCATGTACTTCAGCATATAGGTTGCAGGTTGCTATTGTACCATTACAGCTATTATGTTTTGAATACATCCAAAACCAGAAACTAATGCTGTACATTTCAGTAATGTGCAATCTAAGTCTACAAGAGTAGTTCAGCCCAATTCTGTGCTTGAATTTCCAAATCACATTTTTGTGCACGGTTACTATGTTCAGAACATGAAACTCGGTCCAAATTCTAATGATTTTTAATCGGAAGGTGGTATCAATTTGAACATTCTATTTATTTATCAGGCTACATTCCTTGCTCCTGAAGGATCGGGCCCCTTAATGTTAAATCTTGCTAGCATGGGAAAGGGACAAGCATGGGTTAATGGGCGAGGTATAGGTCGGTATTGGCCTGCCTATATATCGCCATCAACTGGTTGCGTTGATACTTGTGACTACAGGGGAACCTATGAGCCATTTAAATGTCTGAAGAAGTGTGGTCAACCTGCTCAAACATTGTAAGTAGAAACATATGCAAGGTTCTAATGTATCCTGCTGTTGCTTGAATGCAGTTTTTCTCCTTAAATTAGTCGAATTAGTGCTTATTATGTGCTTCATCATGTAACTAGTTGAATCTAGAGATCTGTTGGTTGATAAATTCCTTCAAGGTGATTCTTCAAAGCTTTTTCGAAATTCCATAGGACAAATTGACTTTCATGACTGAAAAATGATCCGCATTTTTTTGCTTATGGTACTTTCCTTTTTCTTACAAATTGGATCTTACCTGATAATGAGGATCAAGATCGTCACTCCCAGAGCTTATGCTAATCTTCTTGCTTTACTTGTACATACCACTGTTGATTTGAGGAGAACACTGTCCAGGTATCATATACCGCGCTCTTGGGTACATCCTGGTCAGAACCTTCTTGTTCTCCATGAAGAGCTTGGTGGTGACCCTTCAAAAGTTTCTGTGCTGACACAAACTGGGAAAGAGTTATGCGCACACGTGTCAGAGGCTGATCCTCCACAAGCTGATTCTTGGAAACCATACTCAGATGTCAAGTCTCAAGGTCCTGAAGTTCGATTGGTGTGTGAACAAGGATGGCATATTGCATCAATTAACTTTGCTAGCTTTGGAAGACCTGAAGGAGATTGCGGCACATTCAGTCCAGGGAGTTGTCATACCAACGTGCTGTCAATTGTTGAGAGGGTAATAACTATCTTCCTTGCTCATTCATAAATTGAAAACCAGCAAACAGCATTTTTTTTATCCTGGATGTAGATGAAAGTCCTGTTAAGTACATCCTTTTGCAAACTCAGGGTTTGCAATGTATTGACCAGCCACATTGAAAGAACTTTGATTTTGCACTTGATCAAAAAATCAATGGGCTGAAATTATGAGCTAAAGGACTCATGATTCTCGGCAAGCTTCTATCCTTGAGAAGCTTCACAAACAATTTTTCTACATGTTGGCAATGTCAGAACAAAGTGACAATTTCCATCCACGGGGCTTCAATCCTTGTGCATGGTACATTGCTGCATTTTTTAACTCCTCATTTTAGGATGAGATATTTAGACACTAAAATGTTCTTACTACTACACTTTCTTCATTAACTTTATGATTTACTAGCTTTTTGAAAATCACTTGTGATTTCTTAGCCTGTTTGTATACTGATGTCCGCTGTGACAATTGTGGGAATTTGACATTGTAGGCTTGTCTGGGCAAGCAAGGATGTTCAGTTCCCCTCTCTATGACTGACCTTGGAGACCCATGTCCTGGAATGCTGAAAAGCCTGGCTGTTGAAGCTCTCTGTAGTGCTTGAAGTTCCAGTCTTTGTTGCCCATGATATGATTTTAGATCGATGAATTTATGAGAAATCTTGACACACTCGTGCTGTTCCAAAAGGGTGAGCTTATCTTGTCTACGTGCAAAAGCATGCATCTAGAATCCATGTGGGGTTTTGCGTCCTCACTACCATTATCTTCTTGATTTGTAAACAGAGACAGTAACTTGCAAAACAAATCGATATGTTTTTGGTAGTGATTCCTTTCCGAGAACTTCAATTTAGGCGATTAAGAATGTTACCTGTTTCAGATTTTGATGTTTAAACTGATGCCTTAAGAGCAAACTATATTGCAAGAGAGTCGAAAAACGTCACATGTTCAGTATATAATATTACGCCAAACTCCGACGGACGTACGACACCATGCAAAATGATCCAGATACCACGTATACTTGATTGGTCCGACTTGAAAATGTTGAATTCAATTTTTTTAGTTGTTTCTTTGAGTATTGACTCCAAATAGAGTAAACTGAAAGTCAATTGGTAAACTGTGAACTTCACTGTAATGCTTACGGTTCAATATTTGGTCTGACTTAAGTCCTTACTGACCATGAGTACAAGAACAATGTTACGAATCTCACTCTCAGTTTTTGCAAGTCACTGTTCGAAACAGAATTATCATTGTAAAACATGTATGGATCCCGAAGTGTTTCCCTCTTATGCTCAGAAATTCTATAGAATGAGCAGTAGAAACCAATTTTTATATAGCTTAGGTTATACTGGATCAGAATATAACCTCCATCACAACTTATTCCTGATCCAAGTTTACGTACGAAGGGGTACCAAGTCATTTCATCAACTTGAGACGTAAGATATCAACGAAATCATGGAACAAGGAGTATCTTCCCGATATGCTCGCTGCTTTCCATGAGCTTGTGAGCCTCGGCTGCTTCAGATAACGGTACATATTTATACACCACAGGTTTCACTTTGCCAGCTGTGATTGCTGGCCAAACATTCTTCTCCACATCACTCACAATGTGAGCTTTGTTTTCTAGACTTCTGTTTCGTAAACCAGCCGCTGCACAACAAGAGAACTTGGCATTAAAGCATAGTATTGTACTGATAAAAAGCTATAATACTTCGAGGTAAAACCATGATTGTGCACCAGAAAGATCATATTAGTGTACGAATTAATACTTGGTACCGCTCATAGTGGCAGCCTAGTATGGAAGTTCCCTTCTAGTAGCAAGAATGTCTAGAGAATGCTAGAATATTATTGTCCCGTCCTATGGGACCTTAACCCAGAGGCACAAAACCCCGATAAATGCTTGTAATACACATAATTCTTTTTGCATTTAATGCTCGATGAACTAGACCTTTCCCTTTTATTTTTGAGACTAGGCTTTAGAAAGCAGATCATTTGCCAGTCAAGTTGGATCCCAGAGTTTTTTCCTTGGATACCTCTCATTGCGCTTATCATCCTAACTACCCATCAAATATTTCAGCAGGCATTGGTGGTCATGTTATATTACCTCACCAAAATATGAGTTGGTGAGTTGCTTCAGCCTCCTTTCACATTATACATGGGTTGCCCGAGATCAATGAACCCATCTGGAAGTCTATTGAATAGATTTCTTCTATACTCCAGAACAGATACACTGGGAGATGCGTTACATATTGGTTTGAGATCAAACAAAAACTAGATAAGGGCAGTTTTGATGAGTACATTGTACTGATCCTAATTTATCAATCCAATTATAGAATTTAAATTCTTGTAAAAATAAAATAGGGTTTTTGTACATACCTTGGACTGTGAGTCGTCTAGCCAGCAGACCTCCAAGATTTACTTGCCCCACTGTTCCACCCATAAAACCGATAACGAAAAGCCTCCCATCAACATTTAGGCTGTCAATATTGCGCTGGAGATAGGGTCCTCCAACATTATCTAGTATAACATCCACACCTGATGTTGAATATTTTGGTTTAGATTATCTCCATGCTAATCCATGCGATTTAAGCAGAAGACAAATCTAAATTCTGTACTTAAGAAAGGTCTATATCTCCTTTTAAAGATCCATAAAAGGAAGAACGAGATGCATCAAGCGTCGACTCTTAACTAAATCCTATAACAAGATTACAGTGGAGAGACTATACCCTTCCCTCCTGTTTCTTCTTTAACTCGGGCAACAAAATCTTCAGTCTTGTAATTGATGCAAACATCAGCCCCAATATCCTTGCAATACGCTAACTTTTCCTCATTTCCTGATGAATAATATTGTAAGGGATTATATGAGAACATGGGGCCTAGATTGTCATAAATAAAACGTGGCTTGAGAAAATAATCTACAAGTGGACCTGCAGTGACGAATACTTTAACTCCTTGGTATTTTGCCATTTGAATTGCAAAGGTACCGATGCCACTAGAGCCTCCATGTATCTGAAAATACAAGTTGTCAGCTAGGAGATTCTAGGTTATATGATTTGAAAAAAGTGGTTATTGTACCACATTAGACTAAAACATAGCATGAGGATAAACCCTACTCCTAAGTGTGTTCAAATAAGCCTTAGTCCTAGGCACGTTTCAAAAGACTACTAAGTGGGAGAGGATAGAATATGTTGGATGCATAGGGCAGAATCCAGTTGGGTGTTTGGACCAAGCTCGAATGAGTTCTTCATCTTCACAAGAATATCATAATTGGAAATTAAGTCAAAGCTTATTAGATGTTTTTTTGCAAAAGTTTATGCCGCATAAGAATAAAAATCAGATCAGATTCTTCCAGGGGAAAAAAGAATACCTTTCCAATTGCGTACATGGATATACCAGGGATTTGACGATTTATCTCAAACATTCTCTGATGCGTGAATTAGAACTTTAAGACAGAAGTAGGACTCTTCCAGATAGGGGAGGGTTAACAGTAAAGTGTTTCAGGTACAAGCAGTAGGTCTCTAAACTAAGTAGAAGAACGGCAGCAGAGGACACAATGGAGTGGTTTTGCTTGTCAAACTTGGTTTTGTTTGCAGGTTTCAGGTGAATAATCCCGGGTTGGTGCTGAAGGTTGTGCAGCCAAAAGTAGAGTGGTAGCGTGGGGAGATTGATGATTCAAGATGAAGGGGATTGCGTGTACTTGTGCTTTCTTTTAGTTCGCAACACAATGCCCCTTCAGTCTTCCCCCGCCCCAACTAAGATGGGCATAAATCAAGTCCCAAGGAATTTATCCATACATTTACATTTTATCTTATCCAACGGCTAGAGTACCCTGGGGAGAGGATTGGGAAATAGAACCAACCCTTAGACCACACAAAACATAAATAAGACACTGGCAAAGGAATTTCTGTGTCATACTTCTGTTTTTCCCTATACATCTGCTTAATACCAAAAAACAGCTACATGTCAGTAAAAATGCTCAACAGGAACCATCAATCAAACTCTAAAAATCATGAAGCTTGTAGTTCTCATGCAGTCTTAGTAAAACCATATTTTAGAATGTTTCATATCTCAAACGTTGCGCAATCGGCAAACTTGAAGTTTTACACTTTTTGCTATTGCAATGAACAAACTAGCAAACAATTGCATTGAAGAAGAGAATAGGCCTGCAAGTTACCAGGAATGTTTCCCCAGCAGAAAGCCGGCTCATCATGAAGACAGTTGACCAAACAGTGCATGCCACCTCTGGAAAACTAGCAGCATCCTTCAAAGTAATACCAGGTGGTACAGGAAGTACTTGTCCAGCGGGTACAGCAACTTTTTCAGCGTACCCTCCTCCACTAAGAAGCGCACATACCTGCAGATCACATTTTCTGAAATGATACAAAGTTCGATATGCCCTTTTCTTTCTTCTTTTGGTAGTTATCGGCCCTTGTGGAGAATAATTCACAAACCAACAACACGAGAAACACGGGCATTTTGGAACATATTACGGCTGAAAGTTTAAAGCTTCATTCCCAGTTTATTGGTTTCTTATCGAGCAGAAAACAGATGGAAGTATAAGTGTCAACAGAATACTTGCTTTAATCTAGTAAGCAGATTAAGCTTAGTAATCTCGTCCTTTCCAAAATAAACAATAATATCAGTAAAAATGCCGAATAACTGTTCACGCACAGATTGGTCAGTTCAAACATTTTCAACTTAATTATATACATAAGATACAGAATGTGTTCCCCATCCCCTCGTATTCAAAAGAAACTATCTTCTATTATCTACCGAGTTACAAACAAAAGAGAATGAGATGCCTTGTCCTCTATCTTCACTCAGTGCTTTCATAGAAAACAACCATGGTCTCAGAAAACCAAACAACAACAGCATAACAGAGGTCTCTCTCTCTCTCTCTCTCTCTCTCTCTCTCTCTCTGTGTCACAAGTAAAAGTTCCTCATACCCATTGTCTACCATCATCTGGACCACACACATTTTCTTTCAATAAGCTGTAATACACATTTCACAACCCTTTCGAGTGGACAGGTTCAAAAGGTGCGAGAGTTGGACAATGTTTTCCAAAACAGTAAGATATAAGCAGGTGCGATTTTGAAATCCTTCAATCATACTATTTTCCCTGCTTCATAATTTTGTCCCCTTCAAATTTTGCAAATTCTAGGGAAAAATTTTAAACAGAAGAAGGCTCGGTTTCTAAGTACTTTTCAAAACCATGGCAATCAGTATTTATTATTTCTGAAATAGTCTATTTTCACACCCTATTACCCCCTCAGATTCACAATCCAACCCCCACCCAACAAAAAAAAAAACCCCAAAAAAAAAAAGGTTTTAGATTAACTTTAGGCTGGGTTTGACACTCTTTATTTTTGCTCTTTTTAGGCCCAAATTTTAAAATTGGACAAAAGTCCAAGAAGATGGGGTGTTTGGCTGGGTTTCCCTTTTTATTTTGGGCCCAGGCCTTTAAAAAGAGGAACTCTTTTTATAAAGAGCAAAAAGCTCTTTTCTCTGATTTAAAAAGAGCAAGATTCACGCGGCTGAGAACACATTAATGAGGTCGAGGGTTCGAACCTCGCTAGCAACAGCAGACGCATATATTTTTTGGGCGTATAAAAGCCACCTAAAATAGGGTTTCTTCTCTTTCACCTTCCTCTCCCAGCCGCACCGTTCACCAACTGACTCCACAGCCTCCATCGCCTCCATTGCCTATATCTTGCAGCCCATCCATCACGCAGCGCCGGCGCCTCTTGGACCTTGCTCTATCGGCCGCACCGTTCACCAGCTGACTCCGCAGCCCGTCACCTCCATCGCCTCCACCGGTCACCGCCTCCATCTTGCAGCACATCCATCTCGCAGAGCCGCCGCCGCCATCTCCTCTATTTGCGCCGGGTATGTCTTCTACAAAACCAATATCTTCGAGATATGGAATCCTGTTTGTATGCATTGTGTTAGGAAACTGAAATTTATAGTTGGAATATCTTGAATCCTTCACGAACCATTGGAAGTGCAACTGTTTGTATGTTTCTGGCCTCTTTATTGATTGGTGTTAGTCGGAAATGCTGTTTGGGGAAGTCTGTTGTGTTTTTTTGGGGTTTTCCTTAATTTTGGTTGAATTACGGTTTCGTGTTGGTAAGATGGTTAATGCTTTAGGTTAACTAGATGATTTTGGATGCATGGTGAGTTTGATCGTGATTTCAGTGAGGAGCTTAAGGTATTATTGCGAAGTATTGGAATCCAAATTACAACTGATTATGCGTTTACATGTTGTTTGCAGACTTATAATTATGAATTACGACTGATTCTGTGTGGATTATGGTATGTTTATGACGATTCCTTTTATTCGGGAATGCAGTTTTGCAGTAGCCTGTTATGTTTTTCAATTCATTTGCTCGTGCGGATTATGCTGCACTATCCACAACTTCATTAGAAGACAAGATCGAGGTGATCTGGAATTTATGGATTTTGCAAGGGAAGATATGATTGTTGAAGGTGCTCCGATCGCGGGTCAAAAAATCAAAACCAGATGTATCTAAGTAACCCTCAACAGCAAAAGAGAATGGGAAAAGTTAGGGACCGCATTGCTGAAAGCATTTGGAACAACATACATTGATTTATAGTTAAGATTCGGTAAATACCACTAGAATGAAGCACAAGGGATGTAAAACATTGTAATATACTTGTTTCATTATGTGTAGGACATTATAAAAGTTATTGTAATGTATTTGTTTAATTATTTGTAAGACATTATAACATATTTGTAGAATTATGTTTAATTATACGTGAGACATTGTAATATATGTTAATTATGTTTCATTATGTGAAAATTATATTAAAAAAAGTTGTTTTGTCAAACGCTTCCAGTTTTTTTTTTATTCAAAAATAAACTCTGTCAAACGCCCACCAATTTTTTAAACTGGTAGGAAAAAAAAATGTCCAGTTTTTTAAATAAAAAAAAAACTGAATTTTATCAAACAGAGCCTAAATAGTCTATTTTCACACCTTATTACTGCCTGCATTTCATAGTTTTGTTTCAATTGCCTTCTTACGGAATTAAACCATGAACATCAAAGCATTGGACTGAATCAATAGTGATTGCAAATCAAATGAGTATCGTGTGACAAGTCCAACTTATGGCCGAATTCACGAGAATACGAGGTACGAGGACATGACAACATGAGGTGCGACAATATGACAAATGACGATATTTTACACAGCGGAAACTATGTACCGAGTGAAATGGACATCTGCTGACCTGGTCCCCGACTTTCCACCGGGTCACGCTTTTGCCGACGGCTTCGACGGTACCCGAACACTCGAGACCGGGATACTGGCTCGAGCCCTTGGGGGGTGGGTGGAGCCCCTTGCGCTGGAGGGTGTCGGCCCGGTTGAGCGCGGTGGCCTCGACCCTGATCAAAACTTCGTCTTCTTGGGCTTTCGGGTCATCGACTTGCTGCAGTTGCAGCACTTCTGGCCCGCCGGGAGCTGTGATCACGACGGCCTTCATCTCTCTTTGGTGCTGATGAGCGCTGTTGATTGATGGCAAAGACTGAAGATGGAGGATTACAATTGCTTTTGTCGCAGGAAGGTAAATGGCTCTCTTGAGTGTCACTAAAAATGCTTTTGTCGCTTCTTTGTAAAAATGGAACGAGGGCTTTACTGAGACGAGCTGCTATCGAGGTTTAAAGATCGAGGCTCTAGTATGAAAATTTTGTTTGTTCGGCGGAGCTCAATAATTTAGCAACCTTGGAAACGTGTTGAAGCTTTTGAACCATTCACTTTAGAGATAAATAGCCAATGACCCCCTTATTATACACGGTGTCCAATTTTTTCTCTCAATTTCAAAATTAACCACTCCGCCGCCCCTCCTCCTTCTTATTTTGAAAACGAGGTTTTTAAAATTTTAAACCCTAATTTGAGAACTCTAAGGCCCCGTTTGACACTCTTTTTTTCCCTCTTTTTTTTTCAGTTTTAAAAACTGAAAAAAAAAAGGAGTGTTTGGTAACCATTTTTTTTTCAATTTAAAAAATCAGTTTTTAAACTGCAGAGTAAAAAAAAAACTCCAAAAACTGGTTTTTTTTTTCACTTTTGGTTTTTTTTTTTCGACCACCACCACCACCCTCCCACCGCCAGCAGCCACCTCAAGCGACCACCGCCGGAGACTGCCGGCAGCCACCGCCGGAGACTGTCGGCAGCCATCTCCGGCCGCCGGCGACCACCGCCGGAGACTGCCGGCAGCCACCTCCGGCCGCCGGCCACCACCGCCGGAGACGGCCGGCAGCCACCTCCGGCCGCCGGCCACCACCGCCGGTGACTGCCGGCAGCTACCTCCGGCCGTCGGCCACCACCGCCGATGACTGCCGACAGCCACCTCCGGCCGTCGGCCACCACCACCACCACCACCGCAAACCACCAAAAAAAAGAAGTCAAAATAAAAAGGGTTACCAAACACAAAAAAAAAAACCTAAAAAAAAAATGGGTTATCAAACACCTACTTGTTTTTATAAAAAAAAAAAATTAAGCTGCTCTTTAAAAAACTGCTCTTTAAAAACTGAAAACCAAAAAAAAAATTTTGTCAAACGAAGCCTAAATTTCAAGAACTAATGTTACGAACCTTAATTTTTTAAACTTATTTGAAGTTAGAAGAATGGTATTAAACTTAAATAAGGTAAGAAACTAAGGGTATTTTGATCATTTTACGCTATTCATAACGGACCCATCTAAAGTGCTCAATTTCCGTAAGTGTGGGAGAGACTTAGGCCCCGTTTGACACTCTTTTTTTGCCTCTTTTTTTTCAGTTTTAAAAACTGAAAAAAAAAAGGAGCGTTTGGTAACCATTTTTTTTTTCAATTTAAAAAATCAGTTTTTAAACTGCAGAGTAAAAAAAAAAACTCCAAAAACTGATTTTTTTTTTCACTTTTGGTTTTTTTTTTTAGACCACCACCACCACCTTCCCACCGCCGGAGACTGCCGGCCGCCGACGACCACAAGTAGCCACCTCCGGCCGCCGGCGACCACCGCCGGAGACTGCTGGCAGCCGGCAGCCACCGCCAGAGACTGTCGGCAGCCACCTCCAGCCGCCGACCACCACCGCCGGCGACCATCGCTACGCCCCACCACCGCCACCACAAACCACAAAAAAAAAAGGGTCAAAATAAAAAAGGGTTACCAAACACCAAAAAAAAAACCTAAAAAAAAAGGGTTATCAAACAACCACTTTTTTTTATAAAAAAAATAAAATTAAGCTGCTCTTTAAAAACTGAAAACCAAATTTTTTTTTTTGTCAAACGAACCCTTAGTAGTTAATTTTGAAGTGGAGGGGGCGGGGAATTGCACACCGTATATAAGAGAGGGGGTCATTAGCTAATTATCCATTTATTTTACGAACTGATCTCGAACAAGCTTCTGAACGAGGGAACACTAATCAGGCTCGAACTGATTAAATGGTTTTGAAGCCATGGGCGAAAACAATACTAGTGATATTCAAGGAACATGACTCGTTAAAATAGGTTGCGGAATGTACAAAACGAAGCTACAAAGACGATTGTAATAACACTAAAAAGACACTGAATAAATAATTTCGTGACAAGAAAAATGTCAAAAAGAGATTCAAGTAAAGGTCTAAGATAAGCAAATGGCAACGATAGCACCCTACGGTAGCATTTAAGACAGTTTTTGTTTCCATGTTTTTTGTTCAGGTTCAAAAACTAAAAAAAAAAAAATCGGTGTTTGACATTTTTTTATTTTAGTTTTTTCCCTTTCAGTTTTATAATCTAGTTTTAGAAATGGGGCTCTTTTTGAACAGTTTTGGTTTTCTTTTTTATGAGATCCACCTTTTAACTTTTGATAGAACCATTATATGTCTATTCTTTCCTTCAACCTTCGTCGCCAACACTTATTACCCAATAACTCCAAACAAGCAACATTGTCGATCACCATAACATTGACCGCCGCCACCACAACTAACCAACACTCCAGAATACCAAACTATAAACACTGCAAAACACCATAGCCGTTGACCGCCAATATGCCACAACCACTGATTAACACACATCAAATCTGCTAACATTGCAAACAATCATAGTCACTAACCGCCGTCGTCGCCGCCGCCGCCAGTGACCAACATCCACGAACAACAAACTAATATCATAGTCACTAATCACCACAACTACCACCACTGACCAATATTGCCGAACACCAAACCCTCTAACATCTATCACCACCACGGCACTACTACTCCTTTAAATTCAAATCAAACATCATTACTGACCATCATTGTCCTTGCAACAAATACTTTCACAAGAATTTATCTATTGATTAGTATTGCTATCTTCGATCTGCCCAGATAAATACTTAGTCAATCAAACCCAACCATGCAATCAAACCCATTGAAGCCCTAATTGGCAGGCTAGTGTGTTATTGCCATGATAGTTTTTGGACGATGCAGAGGAGATGTGTTAGTCATGGTCGGGGGCGCTCCTAGTTGTTAAACATAGGAGCTCCGAAAGAACTCTCAAGTATTGGAAAAATGAAAGCAAAGAGAATAAGGGAGGAAAAAAAAGTAAAAACCAACTATACCAAACTACTATAAAACAACTAGTTAGCTTTGTAAACCAAGAAAACTCAAAAAAGTTTTGGTTTTGATTTTTTTAAAAATAAAAACTGAAAATTGGAATGAGTTTCAAACACCCACATTTATCCTTGGGTTAGGTAGTTCTCGAATTGGTGCAATTTGAACAAAAGGACCGTCGGTTCAAGAAGTCGAAAAGTTAAATACTTGAGAAAATGAGGATGTTTGGCAAAGTAGCATATATACCGGGTGACTTTCAAACTTCAAAACAGATTTTAAACTATGTACATAATTAACCGAAAGGACATTGATTTTCATTTTGTTAATATCCAACTCAAAACCAAATGAAGCATATGCAGAGAGGCCGTATGGTTCATATTTTACTGTCCTGAGAGATAACACCATGAGCATGCAGGACTTATTGTTCCAGAAAGAAATGATCTCCATAGAAATTTTAATGAGCAAACTGTGCTTCGTGGATATCAACTTTTGCTCATCGATGCATATTTGTCTAGAGAAGTCATTGTAGTTCGTTCTGATCCAGTTGCCAGGCTACAGTTTGGTCACTTAACACCATTAGGCCACAAGAAGTCTTCTATAGCCAAATTCAGCCAAACACCAAAACTTAGATGGTTTGGTTATATTTCACTTCTTCAGCCTGCAGATTCGATCAAACATTGCCTGTTTTTCCAGATCTAGCAGCTTGATATCCTCTATAAGAAGCAAGAGGGTGTGCCAGTTCTTGTATCACTTCCACATTTCCCTTGTAGCTTTCAGCCATTGTATCCTGCTCCAAGGGAAACAAAATGAAGCCATTAAGCATTCAATTCATACTGATCATTCTCTGTGTGCTTGTCTCCTTGTTGGTAGTACAACAAACTGAAGCAGTCAAATCAGCCAAAGCACCCAAAGTTGCTAAAGTGAAACGACAGCGCATAATGTGCAAAAACCGAAGAAGCAAATGCTTTCACAAGCATGTAACATGCCCAATTGAGTGCCCAAAGGTAAAGCCTGCAGATTCGCGTACCAAGGGATGCTTTCTTGATTGTTACTCCCCCAAATGTGAAGCAGTTTGCAGAAGTAAGATACCCAACTTAAATCTCTAGCTATAACTTCTAATGAAATTGCACGCATCTACACCTAAAACCGCTTTTAGATGATGCACCTCTTCTTTTTTTTTTTAAGTAAAAGCGTTAAATAGTACAAGAAACTGTTGAAACTCACGCTCTGCATCAATGCCGACATCTTGTAAAATGACAAAACGCTTGGTACAATGTCATCATGTGATTTACAATGTCTAAGGCCTTCGGATACAGCTTTTGTCTTATAATTTGGTTTTACAGTTTTTTTTTTTTTTTCAAATGTCAATAGTTTTTGGTTTCTGTTTGGATTAACTGATTTTGGTGACAAGTTTTGAGCAAGGCCAAGTTTTGGTTACTTCTGAAAAAGGTTTTCTGAGGGAGCGCCAAACTTTTCCGTACGCAGAAACTGAGAATTATCAGAAGGTAAACAAGCAATACGGACACAGAAAACTGGATCCAAGAAGCTTGAAACAAAAACTGAAATTGAAAAGGCTCTAAAAAAGGGGTTTAAGAATGTTACACAAGCTCACTTCTGGTCATGCTTAGCAACCATTGCATTTCACTGTTTACTAAATGATATCGTTTTATCTAATAGCACGCAAGCCTAACTGCAATGGCCCTGGAGCTGCCTGTTACGACCCTCGCTTCATAGGTGGAGACGGCATTGTTTTCTACTTCCACGGGAGGAGCAATGAGCATTTCGCTTTGGTATCAGATCCCAATCTCCAAATAAATGCACGCTTCATTGGCCTTAGGCCTGCAGGCAGAACGCGTGACTACACATGGATCCAGGCCTTAGGCCTCATGTTTGGCTCACAAAATCTCACAGTCGATGCCACAAAAGCGAGAATATGGGACGACCAGGTTGATCACCTAGAGTTCTCTTACAATGGGCAAACTTTATTACTACCAGATGGCCATTTCTCAGAATGGACATCACCTGATAGCAATCTCAAATTGGAGAGAACTTCAAACAAAAACAGCGTGACAGTTGCAATCTCAGAACTTGTGGAGATAACGGTCAATGTGGTTCCGGTGACCAAACAAGATAGTGAATTACATAATTATCAGATACCTTCTAATGATAGTTTCGCACACTTGGAGGTACAGTTCAGATTTTTCAGCCTATCCAGTGAAGTCGAGGGAGTACTTGGCAGGACTTATCGGCCTGATTTCGAGAACCCGGCTAAGCCAGGTGTTGAAATGCCAGTGGTCGGGGGCGCGGACAAGTACAAGACCAGTTCACTCCTATCCTCAGATTGTGAGTCCTGTGTTTTCTCTGCTGGTGGAATTGGAGCTAAGGACAGTTCATTGCTGATGGAATATGGCACACTAGACTGCACCAGTGGAAATGGTGGTGGAAATGAATTTGTATGCAGGAAATAATTGTCAAACAATAGGGAACTAAGTGGTTCTCAGATATCCAAGTTAAAGCCTGATTATATAGCAGGGAATCAGTTGATTCTTGAATAAAGTTATGATATAAGAAATTTGTTCAATAAAGTTCTCTTTATGTGGAAGTTGACCAAAGCCATTTTCATTAGGTTCTCTTTTAACTTTTTTACCATGTGAGATGTTTTACTAACTCTTTGTTCTTAATTCACTACCAGCATTTCACCCTTCATTCAACGGTCAAAGCTCCAGATCAGGATCATTTGTTGTACAGTAAATTTGTTGTACTAAAAAATGTCGTTAAATGACATTTTTTAGTGACAAAAAAATTGTCATTATAAATTATAGTAACAGCAACAAAATACTTTTAGTGACAATCTTTGATCTCTAAATATTGTACAACAGAGATCTTGATCCCAGGATTTCACTGCTTGCCACAGTAAAGACTTGTTTAGTAATCGCCGTAAAACCTCATCATGCCCACTCTTTATTAGTATTTGAAAAATACATTAGTACATTCACAGGCAGACCAATGGCATGAGGGGGGGCAGGGCCACTCCCCAAATTTTGAGTTTTTTTTTAGTTTTTAAAGTAATAAGAAATCATATTTAAAATATTTATAAAAATGCCACCATATTATTATAACAGAATGTACTAGTTTTTTTTTTTTTTTTTGAACTTTTTGTACCAGTTGCCTCAATTTAAAAATGAATACAAATAGATCAAGAGTACTTCTCTGTTTCGGTTTAAATTCTAAAATATATTAACTTATATATGCACTTTTGTTCTTATATATATATATATATAAGTACATATAAGCTTCTTTCATGCAATATTACAAATTTGTTGTCAACTGACCTTACCAAGTTAATAAATCACTATCTACAATGAAGTAATACAATTAAATAAATCATGTTTTATGCGAACTTAAACTTTCGAAATTCTTTTAAACTAACCATCATTTTTTCTTATCACTTTTTAATCCTCCGTTTAGACTTCTAGAGTCCGTCCCTGAATACATTACCAATAGCAGTTGTCTATTAATGCCTAGATACTTTGCACGTGATTCTTTGTGTAATGAGACTTTGCACGGAACAGACGTTTTCCACAATATTACTAGCTAAACCACCAAGTGTCGTGTTGCCCTACGATTATTAGTCGTATTCGCAATACCTAAATCAAAAGCAATGGTAAACAAAAAGAAAAAGGACGCATAAACAACTCCTTACAAGGCTTTTTGGGTAGCGTTTGAAAACACTTTCAGTTTTGATTTTCTATTTTTAAAAAATAACAACAAAAACCAGTATAGTTTTTTTTCTAATAAAAACAAATGAGTGTTTGATTACCCAGTTTTTATTTTGAATTTTTTTCTTTTGGTTGTTTGATTACCAGTTTTTATTTTGAGTTTTTTCTTTAGTGGTGGTTTGCGGTGACGGTTGTGGGGCATGGTAGTGACCTGCGGGGGTGGTCGGCGGTGGTTGCTGGCGGAGGGCGATGGTGTCGGCAATCGCGGCGATGGGAGGTGGTGGTGGTCAAAATAAAACCCAAAACTTAAATGAGAGTTTTCAAAAACAGTCCTTTTTTAAAAATTGATTTTTAAAACTAAAACTGTGTGCCAAAACGCATTTATTTTCTCCAGTTTCCAAAACTGGAAAAAAAAAAAGTGAAATCAAACAGAGCCAGATCACTCTTCTTCACTCCAAAATCCTATCGAAGATTCTAGAAACCTAATGTTTGGACTTCTTAATCCTTGCACAGAAACTCAAACAACAAATGGAAGGTGCAGTTCACCGCTTGGTCAGAAGAGTGACAATTCGTTATCATCATCCTAGAAATCTCTATGAGAAACTTGAAAATTTATTTGCCCGTAAGTGCGTGCAATTATCTTACAAAAAACAAAATAAAGAGTCACGAATTAGGTGAATTATAGAATATTCTAGATACACGGTAATATGTAACAATATATATATATATATATATATATATATATATATATATATATAATCTCACATTATGTTTGCCAAATGTGTGAAAATGAAAGTAGCCTGATATCAATCAATGACATAAAACAAGTATCAACCACAACTCCCCAGATCACCAAAAATGGTGAACAAGCTTAGAAGTATATCAAACACGTGACTGCAAAATTTCATTATCTTCAATAATGTCTTCAACATAGGGCGACATATGCGGCAAAGATATCCGAGAATCTTCACTTCACGTTCTCCCTTCTTATCTTCATCATTGCAACCATGAACAACAATTGTTTTCTTCCTTTAATTCCGAAACTCGTTTTTCTTACGTCTTGAATTTAAAAATTAATTTCAAAAACTTTAAAAGCGTAAGTAGCATAACGATATCGTCATCGCAATACCTGAAACCAAAATACAAACACAATGCGAGCAGTTGCAGTTTAATCAAATAACATGAAAATTTTGCAAGTAACAACAATGTGGATTACAAGAAAAATTACCTGATTCTTTTCCGGTGCGATGCGTTGCCACCATAAACGAGTAATGATTTTTTGATGAAACAGGTACACGCCCTTGCTCTCTACGAGACAAATCCCTTGATTAGGAGGGGGTGTGGGGACTAAATTTGTTACTCGTCTTTTTCCTTGAATATATGTTGTAGAACATTTTTGGTGCATCAAAAAGGATAGCGCCCAACAAAAATTAAAGCGGAAATATAACTTTGGTCCTCATACAAATGAATGCTTATCATCAATTTTTATGTCAAGGATAGAACTCATCGGAATAAAACATCATCAAATTCATAGTATTGTTGTCTAAATGCCCAATCGCTTGACAATGGCGAATAACTCCCAATCTTTGATGTTAACAACACCCGATGAACCATAGAATCTTTGGGCGAAAATATTCATCTCGTCATTTCTCAAATCCCTATCTCCATACCAACGATAGGTCCTTAGATACTACCACAGTGCAGAGCTGCCCCTGGGTCCTTGGCTTGTCTAACATCTACGCTCACTCGTCAATTTTCTAGAATTTCTCTATTATATTATATTTAATTTATCATTTTTAATTTTAATAATACTTTTTAGCGACAAATAAATATGAAAGAACATAGCATGTGCTTCTTTCGCTGTTAGTACTAAATAAATATGGATAATTATAGTAATGTTCCTGAGATTAGGGTAAAATTACAGCCGTGTTCATTAATTTAGACAAATTACACTTGTATATTGACAAAACGAAATGCAAAAATACATAACGTTTTTTACGAAAAGATTTGATTGCCCCTGACTTTGAAAGAAAATACCATCCACTTTATACCTTTCATCTTCATGCAATTGCCACCATAACACCACCTTTACTGAGCCACTGTTAGCCACTGCACAACCCTCATTGCACCACCATCACACCTCTACACCACAGGCGTAACTGCACAACCTAATTAAACAGATCTGAAATCAATTGATTTGAGAAGCTTAAAAGAAGAAAGTGAAAGTGCAAAAATACTGTGGAACTCAAATCGCAAAAATCAATGATGCAGCCGGGGGGGGGGGGGAAGGGGTGATGCCGTGGGCAGCGGTGGGCTCGTTGTGCGGCGTTAGGCTGCAGTGGCGTGGATTGATGGTGGCATTGGCGGGGAGGGAGATTGGGATGGTAGCAGGGGTGGGGAGGGGGAAGGGGGCGACGACCTGGGTAGTGGCAAGTATGGGATTTGACCTTTAAGACGGGTAATGGCCACATATGTGACTCGCTGTGCAATTGTAGGCTGTTGCAGTGTGGATCGATGGTGGCGACGGCGGGGAATGAGAGGGAGCGGGCAACGAGGTAGGGGAAGGGTGAGGGTAAGCAGGGGGGTTAGACTGACAATAGGATTGCGGGGAAGGGAAGGGGTGGGCAACGGGGTTGGGGGAAGGGAGGGGGCGCCAGCAAGGTGGGGAAAGGGAGGGGCCGGCGACTGCGTAGGGGAGGACTTAGAGTGAAGAGTTAAAAATTAGGGTTTTGGACCCCTAATTTGGAAATTAGGATTTTTGAAACTCTAATCTAGAATTAGGGTTTTGAATTGTACAGTGCATATCAAGGCTAATATTGACATTTTAGAAAAGTATATCGATGACATCAACATAAGTGTATAAATTTTTAATGGATCTCGAACGGATGGATACGGCTGATATTTTTAAAATTTTTTATTATAATATATTATATTTTGAAACTTAACGTATTTGATTGTATTTACCCTAACTTTAGAGATAATATTGTAATTATTCCAAATAAATTAATAAGCTGTACCTAACACAGCCGCACTGAGACCAATTTCATCTCTGTTTTTGTCCCCATTGGAAGTTGTCAATTTCAAGCCAATAAGTAAAAGGAATTTTTTTTTGTGCATTTTCGTGCAAATTTGAAATTACCGCGACTACTCTGCATTATGCAAGCCACCAACTGCATCAAATCTTACAACCAAATCTATCAAAAGCTTTTCTGCTTCAGTTCATCAGTTGACCGGATCTAGGGTCCTTCTGAAGAGCAGTTATCTGTGAATATTTCTCCTTTTTTTTTTTCTGAGTGTTTATGGAAAGTGAATATTTTGATCTTTTTTGAATGGTAGCAGGCTCAGCTATGGGTAGGTTTGACCTCTCATTGACCGGAACAGCACTCGTTGTTCTGCTATTGGTTCCTGGGATTCTGGGTTGGGGTAAGGAAGGCCACTATGCTACCTGCAAAATTGCTGAGGTAAATCTGCCCATGTGATTTTAATTGAACCAATGATTCTTAGGCTAGATTTTTAGAACAAGATTTTTTACATTATAGTTTTGAGGATCATGATACTAATTTTTGACCTAGTAGTTGAAAATCGATATATCGAACTCAAATTGTTTTGTTAATTCTGACTTCTCTTGGATGGGTTTTCGGTATGTGGAGCAATTTTTGCACAAAATGATATTTTTTTGTTGATTGTTGTGAATGAAAGGCAACTGTTTTTAATTTCTTGGGTTAAACATCGTGTAATTTTTCTTCTCTTCCCTGTGCAATTCAGCCTACAAATGGTTAACTGATGAATCTTCGGTTAAAATAGGAAGAGGAGAACAATAATACAAAGAGCTAGAAATCAGTGAGTAGTTGTAAGCAGTAAGTTGCCATTTGTTTCTAATAGCCTTAAAGGCACCGTATACGTTCTATTGTGAAGGAGGGTATTGGGGGTAAAGTTGCAGTATACTGGGTATTCAATTTCTTTTAGCTCATGTGTACTATAAAGCATTGCAATTAGCCATTGAGGGTGATTTTTTTCAGTTAATGGTCACTGCACTTGAGATGCTTATTATGATAAGCGTCTTTTCATGAAATTGGTGTAAAATCTTTGGCCTTTTCAGGGATATCTTACTGAAGAGGCTTTAGCGGCAGTGAGATCCTTGCTCCCAGATCGAGCTGAAGGAGATCTTGCTTCTGTTTGCTCTTGGCCAGATGAGATAAAGCATAACTACCATTGGCGTTGGAGTAGCCCATTACATTACATTGACACGCCTGATTTCAGGTGTAACTATAAATACTGCAGTAAGTTGCTTTAAGATGAACGTAATTATTGCAGGGACGGTTAAATTTTGCGGTGTTTATTTTATGAGATCATGTGGGCGCATCATTATTCACAAAGCTTTTGATCTTGTCGTATTCCGATAAATGGCATAGTTCTTCATATGTACAATAGAACACATGAAGTTTGATTAGTTCCATAAGCTCCAGCATTTCCCCAATGTAGTCAAGCTTTCATGGTGGAGTGGTTTAGTAGGAGGTTCAGTTAGTTGGCCACCTGACCTTAACTGCAGATACTTGCATCGTGATTGGTGTTGCAGGAGTTTATACGATGCTTGATGTTTTTCTCATAGTCGTATGAGGGAATCTTCTTCTATGTGTTGTAAATTGTGCAACAATGATTTCCATGCACAAAACTTAGAAAGGCATATAATGTTGCTGGCTAAGGTCAACATAGAGATAGTGGAAAAAACTTCACCTCCATGCATTGGCAGTGTGCTGGATAGCTATTTTGGTTTTGTAGATCAATTATGTTTGTTAGATGTTACGGCAATATGCTCAAAAGGAGCACTGGAAAGTGTTGCCTCCTTGGTTTTTTTAGTAGGCTAATTTGTAGCTGCTGAATCTTCTGTAAAGGAAGAAAGTAGCTGATTTCAGTTAGTTCTAGTATCCTTTCAAGTCTACTTACCTACCTACTGATTATTTCAGTTTCTTGAGATGACAGCATTGCATCGTACTATCATCTTATTGACCACCGATCAATTTCTTATAGTGCGACCAAAAGTCATAATTAAGTAATCATTTGTTTGAAGCATTTCCCAATCAACTCTATATCATACTTGCATCATGCATATGTAGCGTATAAGCTCCTCATCCATTGTACATATATACAAGCATTAACGCTTTTAAAACACATACATTATTATTATACGGGACGCAGTCTGCATGGAGTTGAACTGTGTTTATAAGATCAGCAAATTTCCTTGCCTTTTCCCTGTTACTTTTCATTTTTATCAGTTAAAATTGGACATTTCCGAGTTGAACTTGAAATTTCCTGAAGGGAATGGTTAATAATGACATATTGCCGATAAACTGTTAAGATTTATTGCAGAGGTTGCTTCTCCCTCAATATACATATTGAAAAGTATCTGTTTCCCTTTAATTATAGGAGACTGCCATGATTCTTCTGGACAGAAGGATAGATGTGTAACGGGAGCAATTTACAACTATACAATGCAACTTATGTCGGGTTATAGTGACTTGGATTCAAAAATGAAATGTAAGAACCATTGTACCAGGTTTGTTACTGGCTTTACTATTTGGAACTCATCCTATGTGGCTGTTGATGACAGACAACTTGACGGAGGCACTCATGTTTTTATCACATTTCGTCGGTGATGTCCATCAGGTTATACTCCTACTGACACATTAAAATTATCAAACACACAAGGCACTATGTTTTTTAGTACTAATTATGTTTTAAGGATGTCAGGATGCTCTTTTGTATGTCTATGGGAAATAAAGGTACTGATGATGAGATTAGTGGAGCCCTTTTACAGCACTAGCAATATTTTTGGACGAAAGATGCATTCCCGCAGAACGTATTAGTATGTGGTAGCCCACCCGGAATTTGACCATAATAATTAGGACACTTAACCAAGAGTTGATAAGAAATCTAGTTTTCGAGCAGGATTGAAATGACTGGCTATCAGAGTTGCTTACTTTACGGGAGTGATACATGTCGGTGATTACGAGGAGTATATCTGAATTCGATATAGCATTGACAAGAATTTTAGCTGCTATATTGGTAATAATATGTTCCTTTACGTATGCATGTAAAGAATTTTCCTATTATTTTCGCATGCCACCTGGAAGTACACTAGACAAATCAGCTCCTTATGGTCTTAAACCCTGAAGATCCTTACCCTTTGTTTGTAATTATCATGTTTTTGGTGGAGGAAACATTACAGAATTTGATGGCAATTGTGGTACATGAAACATGATGCCAGTCTGTCCAACATTATATAGCGAAGTCAGCTTTTTGAATCTTCTATATTCAAGCATAGATCCAAAATCATCCAAATATATGTGTTTATATAATATGTTAAATGGATGGAGGTGTTTATCCTGTTATTTTGCATCATTAATGTCCATGTATGAGGGGCATTCTGATAACGTGAGCTAGCAATTGGCTGAAGCTGATATGTTGAGCTTTACGTAATTTTTTATTTACTTTTTTATACAAGGGCTCATTTGTATATCCTACTTTTATTTTATTTTTTAAAAAAAAAATCTGACCATAAATTGTTGGAACTTGCTCGTGGATAGTCTAAACTGCAAAAAGAAAGCTGTTATAATTGCTAACATTTTCTTTTTCATCACAGCCTCTACATGTCAGCTTCACCGGCGATGAAGGTGGAAACACAATAATAGTCCGTTGGTATCGGAGAAAGACTAATTTGCACCACGTAGGTCCAACTTGTTATTTTTCCATTTTCTGATCCTTTTTGTATTGTTAAGATGTTTTAGTCAATAACAATTGCCACACTAATAAAACTCAACGTCTCTGGCATAGGCTATGAATCATTTCTCTCCCTTAACAAATAATTAGGAGTATTTAAACAGAAGAAGCTAAGTTGGGTTCATCTGAAAGATGCTAATCCGATGGTCCCTGATTTTGTGATTCTTTAAATGTTTAGGATTCAGTCATTTAATTAGGTTTTGTGCTTCATGTTCGTTGTCTTTACTTTATTTCAGGTGTGGGATAATATGATCATCGAATCTGCCATGAAGAGTTTCTATAATTCGGATCTTTCAACCATGATACAAGCTATACAGAACAATATTACAGATACAGTATAATCCTCTTTTCGTTTAATTTTCAGCTGTGAGTGTGGTAGATTCATTTCTAAGTGGCCCTGGATGGCATTGGTACGAGGCTCCACATAAATCAATTCCTTATGGGCAATTTGGCATACTGATGCATTGACCAAGAAGGATATGTTACGCATCCATTTTTTTAGATCTATATTCGCTAATTAAAGAATCAATATAGATTTGCTATTTTTACAAAAGAGATATAAAAGCTGTTTCTCCATTCTTGATTTCCAATTAATGTGTTTGACAAATTCGAGCAAACATCCAGTCTTTTTACTTTTGCTCGCTGTTCATTGCCAGTTCCACTTGTTGTCAAATTTATATGCAAATGACTAAATACATTGATTCCACTGACCAAGGAGCTTTAGTTCTAGTACTGTTCCTTCTTTTATCCACAATGGGTTTAAGCCTTATCAGAGGCAGTGGATACAACTCCTTAAAACAGCTTGCAGCCCGCCAGCACTAGGGCTGTAAATGAACCGAGCTGTTCACGAACAGCTCGTGATTCGTTCTCTTAATAGCTCGTTCATGTTCGCTCATATAATAGGTGAACCTAACACGAACACAATTTTAGGGCTCGTTTATTAAACGAGCCGAGTTTGAACACAATGATGTTTGTTTATTAATGTTCGTGAACAAGAGGGCTCGTTTATTTAACGAGCCGAACATGAGCCGAGTTTTATAAATGAACATCGGTTCGTTTATACTCATTAAAAAATACAACCTACACAAAATATCTCAGTATTGGGATTTGGGGACGTGTGTTGGGACGTGGAGGCATTTGGATCACTTATCCTCTCTGGCTATCTCAATCACCAAATTCATTTCCCTTCTCAATTCTCAGAGAGACAGCAGTCAAAACACCGTGCTCCACTGCTCCCCCTCTCATCAGTATATCGCCGGCCAGACTACACCCCACGCCGCTGGCCTGACCACACCCCACGCCGCTGGCCTGACCACACCCCACGCCACGGCCAGACCACCACCCACACCACCTCCTTCTCTCAGATAGTCGGAACAGTCAAACATCCTCTACCCCCGTCTCTTATCGCAGGCCAGACCACTGACCACTGCCCACTGCCCCTGTCTTTTATCGCCGGCCAGACCACCGCCCACACCTCCGGCCAAACCACCGCTCACACCGCCGGCCAGACCACCGCCAAGTCAGATCAGATCTGGGTTCTTCTACAGCTCCGATCTCTGAACTTGTGAAGATCCAATAAATTGCCGACTTCAGAAGCAGATCTGAGCTCCTTTTCTTTAAAAGTTTTTTGTGGTTGATGATGAAGGCGACGAGTGGTTGATGAAGCTGGTGGTGTTAGTAAATGCAGTAGAGGTGGCGGCGACGGTGGTGGAAAAAGATGATACGTGGTGGAAGTAGACGATGGCGGCGACTGTGGTGGAAGAAGACGACAGCGATGGCGGTGGTGGTAGTGGAAGAAGATGACGGCGGCGGTTGTTGTGGAAGAAGACGACATGGTATTCTGATGAATTCAGATTCTTCTTCTTCTTCTCCGGTGTTCTCTTGATTTGCTTTTTTAGAAAAAACGAGACGAGCCGAGCCGAGCCCGACTTTTGCGTTGACAAACTCGAGCCGGGCTCAAACATCCCAGAAAATAGACGAACCGAGTTCGAACACACCCATGTTCGGCTCGAACTCGGTTCGTATACACCCCTAGTCAACACTCATTTCTCATGGCCTCACAACATCTCGCAAGTGGCCCTTCAGGGCCCAGTATTCATAAGAACCACCAGGGTTCTAGCAAGTAACTCTGTTATGGTTTACTAATTGTAACTCTGCTAAGATTCTAGTAAGTAGCCCGTAAGTTCTCATAGGCTGGCTTAGGGTCCGAAAGATCATGCCCGTGAGTTTATTTTTTATAGCCCCGTCTGTTTCCATTCTTTAACCCCGTGGATGTTATCAATTCTGAAGCTCTGTAGGAGCCAACTAATGATGATAATATATGATGGTTTCCTTCTTAGCTTTGGTTTGGCATCTCAGAAATGGCGGAACTTCTTTGCACTTCTTTTCTTTTCGAGGGTGAAAGTTATTTTTACCAGATGTTAGGCTTATGGCGCAAAAAAGGGTTGTCTACATCTTCCATGCAGCCCATACTTCTTCCCGTTTTACGTAGTTAAGAAAGGCCAAGCACTTTGAAAGATTACTTTATTTCCTCTTTTCTGTTTTTGACACGTAGCACTTGAGAATCTAATACTAAGCAGTTAATTTTGTTTCTTTACCTTCTATTCTTCTAAAAACTGGAACTTTTTTTCTAAGCACTCTCCCTTTCTAGCAATAATGTATTTACCATTACTATTTGACTTTCGTCATTCTAATCCTTTTTTTCTTTTCAACGGAGATAGGATGGCTGGCTCATTGATGTCTCATCTTGGGCAAATTGCACATCAGATGGCACAGCCTGCGCAGAACCGTAAGTACATGTCCTTCGTATCAAGATAATCTGACTCCCAGCTTGTATGGGTGCATGTCTGCATGTGCGCTTATATACGTATCAGATGGTCAATCTGCTAAGAACCCATGCTTCGGTTATGCCTTAACCACTTGTGTATTTAAACGAGTAAGGCGACCGAAAATAGTATCACCCAATTCGGTTCCTGATCCTCAAATTTCTGGGGTGCAACAATCAAGGAGAGGCACATGTCGAGTTTCTGAGGGAGGGCCATGGAAAGGTGTATTGCCGTTATGATTTCTATGGCTTTAGTATGCCCTAATTGCATACACTAAGTAGCCCGGAAAGATTATACTAGACGGTACAAGAAAGGATATCTGTTGGCTGCACATTCAAAGTTGGTGTAGTATGCTGCTATTGTTAAAATGTAATTCTGGAAAAATCTAGATGTCTATTAGTACATGCATCAGACTTATAGGATTCATGCATCAGGTTGAGGTTCATTATCCATTTTATATTCATGTACTTAGCATTGATTTCTATGCATCTAGAAGTGTCCTAAGAGTCCTATATTAGCAGAACCGTGGAAGAGGCTTTAGAGTAGAATTCTCTGTATAACTTCCTCTCCAACAAATCAATATAAGACCAGGATCCTTCCCATATCAGACCACTACCTTCCGCTATTGTCTAACAGTGGTGTCAAGAGCCACTTTAGATCTATAATGGCTATGCCTACGACCTCACATACGCTATTCCAATATTCACCAAGTCAGGTTCCCATCTTTGATGATGAGCATTATGATTATTGGAGTAGTCAAATGCAGACTTTCTTTCTTTCTCAAGAGATGTGAGAAGTAGTTGAAGATGGCTATCAAGAACAAGCTTCATTGTCGGGGAATCAATTGAAGCAGTACAAGGAGATTATCAAGAAAGACACACGTGCTCTTCGCTATATTCAGCAAGGAGTAAGCAAGAGCATATTTTCGAGAATCTTCGGCATAAAGAAAGCAAAAGAAGATGTTTGGAAGAAGGCTATGGATGAGGAAATGAAGATGATAAGGAAGAACATGACGTAGAAGCTTGTAGAAAAGCCAATGACAAGGAGATTATTGGATTAAAATGGGTTTTCAAGACCAAACTGAATGAAGATGGTTCGGGCAGAAGTATAAGGCAAGGCTTGTTGCTAAAGGCTTTGCGCAACACAACCAGGAATCAATTTCAATGGAACTTTTTGCACGCTTGGAGACTATAAAGCCTGTTTTGGCTCTTGCAGCTCAGTTGGGATTATTAGTTTTCCAACTGGATGTGAAGTCGGCTTTTCTTAATGGAGAGCTTGAGGAAGAACCGAAGAAGTCTATGTTGAGCAGCCACAGTGCTATGTCATTCGAGGACAAGATGATAAGGTGTATTGTCTCAAAAAGGCCCTATATGGACTGAAGCAAGCCCCAAGACTTGGAACAGCAAGATAGACAATTATGTTCAGATTCACGGGTTTAAAAGAAGCCCGAGTGAACCATCTCTCTATATCAAGACTCAAGGCACTCATGATTTTCTCATTGTTTGCCGTTATGTTGATGATCTTATCTACATGGGGACTAATCAGCAAATGATAGCAGATTTTAAAACAGACATGATGATGGAGTTTGAGATGACAGATTTAGGCCTTATGAGATACTTTCTTGGCATGCAAGTGAAGCAAGAACATGGGGACATTTTCATTTCTCTAGAAAAGTATGTTTCTCATTTGTTGAAGAAATTTCATATGGCAGAGTGAAACCAGCTCCTACTCCTGTGTTTGTTAATGGAAAACTTTCAAAGAATGAGGGAGAAAATAAGGAAGATGAGACTTTATACCGAAAGCTTGTTGGGTCACTCTTTTACCTCACCAATACAAGGCCAGATATCGTGTATGCTGTGAGCATTGTATCGAGGTTTATGAGTGAGCCTAGCAAACTTCATTTTGCAGCAGCAAAAAGGATCCTAAGATATGTCAAGGGAAGACAAAGCTATGGAATTTTCTACAGAAGAGATGAAGATCACAACTTGATTGGTTACACCTGGGCAGGCTCTTCTGATGATAGAAAGAGCACATCAGGTTATTCATTTTTCATAGGGAAGAATGTTGTGTCCTGGTCTTCAAAGAAGCAAAAGACAGTTGCTTTACCATCAGCCGAGGCAGAGTATATGTCAGCAACAACTGCAGCTTGTGAAGCAATATGGCTAAGGCAAATTTTGAAGGATATGAAACATGACCAAGGCTCCCCAACGACAGTTTTTTGTGACAATATGTCAACCATTGCTATGACTAAGAATCCAGTTTTTCACAGCTGTACCAAACACATCGAGATCCGTTATCATTTCATTCGAGAGCTAGTTGATAAAGGAGAGATAGAACTCAAGTTTTGCCAGACTGGAGAACAAGTGGCAGACATCTTCACTAAACCAATTTCTACTGACAAGTTTCTTTATTTTCAAGACAAGCTTGGAGTTTTAGATTTTTCAGAATTAAGGGGAAGCGTTAGAATGTAATTCTTGAAAAATCTAGATGTCTACTAGTACATGAATCAGAGTTATAGTATTCATGCATCAGGTTTAGGTTCATTATTTATTTTATGTTCATGTACTTAGCATTGATTACTATGCATCTAGAAGTGTCCCAAGAGTCCTCTATTAGCAAAACCTTGGAAGAGGTTTTAGAGTAGAATTCTCTGTATACAAATCAATATAGGACCAGAATCCTTCCCATATCAGACCACTACCTTCAGCTACTGTCTAACAGCTATAGATTGCTTTGTTATGCCATGTATTGAACCCCTGGTCCTCCAGGTTACAATGGGGCAACTTTACCATATCACGGAAGCTTGCCGTATTGTAACTGTTGGAAGAAAATATAATAGTACTAGTGCACAGCATACAAAGAAGCTCCTCTGCCACATGGCTATTGAAAATATTACTTTATGCAAAGGGCAAGAGCAGTTGCAGAATTGTGTGAAATAATACTCGAGAAGTACTGGCAAGAGGAAGATCCTTGGCCCCTATTCAAATTTCTACAATCTCTCTGCAGTTGTATCAGTCATATGACTTGAATTTCGTAAAGTTAGACATGATCAAAGTACTACTTTCTGCAGGTACGCTTCTGAAAGCATAAATTTAGCCTGCAAGTTTGCCTACAGAAATGCCACAGCAGGAAGCACTTTAGGAGGTACATACTTGATTTGCAATATCTTTCCTCTCTTCTGAGACGAGAACTACTCTCATATTTCTTTTCGCCATATCACGGAAGTGCTATCCAACTCTTGTTACTGGATGGCCTAACGTGTGTTTTAGAATTAAACTTTTAGCTATATATGGGTATTAAGATGAAAAGGGATCAAGCTATACAAAGGGAAATATCCATTCAAAGAATTTAAGAGTTAGAATTATTTACCTGAACTTCTCCAGCCAAGGTTACATCAATTTTATTTGAAATATGATTTCAAAGATCAAATAGTAAGGGGTACAGATGGCTTGATTAAAAATATGTAAAGCAGCATCACTTCCCCTGCTTATGCTTACAATACACCAGGGCCGCCATGCATGTTTGTTAGGTTTTTCCTTTCTTGTTACTTTTTGGTTTCTTTAATCACTTTCTTGTATTGAAACGCCTTGCATGCAAAGGTTTTGCAGTCATCACATGATTCACTCGATGACGAACAAAAAGAGAAAATGACCCAAGACAAATTAAGATTTTTTAGTTGCATTTATTTTTTTGCACGACAAATGTTCATGCTTTTTGAACTGATCCAATGGACCAGAACCAATTTTCTTTCTTGGTCAACTTCATTCTGTTCTGTAATCAACACTTTGTAAGGCCGCGTTGCCTTGTTCTTTAGCTAATTGTGCTATGAAAGAATACAGGTAAATTGATGAGATTCCACTCTTGGTATGCATTAGTTCTTGATCATTTTCTTGTCTGCGGCTTGCTGTACCTTCAATTTTTGTTTTGTGACTTAGATGATTACTTCCTCTCCCGGCTGCCTGTTGTGGAAAAAAGGCTAGCTCAAGGTGGGGTCCGTCTCGCTGCCATTCTCAACGGCATCTTCAGTTCACGCACGTTAATCTCACAAGAATGATACAAGGGAGGATAGTGGAGCAACCACAAAGGCTGCACATGGACTGGGATCATCAGGGCATCATCCCACATAACTGGAAATTTCCTGCACGTCAAAGCCTCGTCTACCTAGTTTAATGCTCAATTCTCGTTAAAGTCTACCTTTTAAGGACCTTTTAAGGAAGCCAATAAAATGTACATTATGGATACCTCCTGACTCGTCCTTTCTTAATTGCTGGGAGATGCCTCTGTTGTTTGGAATTAATATGCCCATCTTGCTTGTATTGATGGTCAACTTCTCGGGTGCCTAAAACTTGCACTCAAAGAGAACCTGTAGCACCTGTATAAGTATAACAAACCCATGATATTGGTGTGTTCATTTCTTACTTTATTCATACATTTGGGATGAAAATGGGTGGATATAGAAGTTTGTTGAGCTTGTTTTCACTATGTCTTGTTTTATTTCTTGGTTTGGCTTTCATTCCTGTACCTGGTGTTCAAGCCTGGAGCAAAGAGGGCCATGTCATGACGTGCAGGATTGCTCAGGTAAAAAGCCCGTTATCGGAATTTCGGAGAAGTTTAACCCATTTTATCTTGTTCTTATTGGCACCCTATTTGTCGCTAAAAAATGTATGATCGACGAAAGTTTACCTTTTAGCAGCGGATATGGTGCCACATATAGAGCACAAAGAAAGTTGACTTTCACTGGACTTTTTCAAAGTTTATTAAGAGATATTTTCAACGTAGGAATATAACGTTTCTAATAGTTTCAGCGTGCGAGATAACAGTCAAACTTTGTTATTCGTGGTTGAAATTAGGAAGACAAGATGGCTTGATCGATGATCACTGATATCACGGAGGAAACTCCATTGCTTGGTAGATCAAGTAGGCGTACAAGCTAAGACCATTCTACATAATTAGATAATTCTGTTGCTTCTACCAAAAGAAAAGCAAAATGATTGTCATGTTGCACATCAAGGTGCCTTTGCTGGTAATCTTTCTCCTGAAAGAGAAACAGATATTTAAGTAACACTCATAAGAAAAATAATGTGTGCATTAACAAAGTTTAAATTACGTCCCAGTTTCTACAAGTTTGCTTTCCACAGTTACCGAATCGAAAATGTTTAGCCCTTTCAAAATGGATTATTTTCGTTGCAAGAGAAGTTTATTTTGCTGAATTTATGATTGATAGAAACTCCTGGAGCCTGAGGCAGCACATGCCGTTCAGATGCTGTTACCGGACTATGTGGACGGCGACTTGTCCGCCCTCTGCGTCTGGCCTGACCAAATAAGGCACTGGTACAGATACCGCTGGACGAGCTCACTTCACTTCATTGACACCCCAGATCAAGCCTGCACATTTGACTATCAAAGTAAGTCCATATCGGTCCATATCAATCGCATTATTCATGGCTGCTCTTATGAATCGTGGACGTAAAATCACTAGTTAGAGTCTCCATGTAAGAAAATTGATGATTCAAATGCTTTGGCCTGAAGGGGATTGCCATGATCCACATGGAGGGAAGGATATGTGTGTTGCTGGTGCCATCCAAAACTTCACTTCTCAGCTCTCACATTACCGCGAAGGAACTTCTGATAGACGATGTAAGAAATACAAGTCTTGTGATCACCAGTTGGCTTGTAATTCACTTCAGTTTCCTGATTAGTACTGTTGCTTACTTTTCCTTAACTATACTTGTGCATTATGATTGCAGATAACATGACAGAGGCATTGCTATTCCTGTCACACTTCATGGGAGATATCCATCAAGTATGTAGTGAATTTTCCTGTCTACTAGTCGAGTCTTCATCTTCATATAAAGTTTTCATTTCTATTTTTCCCATTGCAGCCAATGCATGTTGGGTTTACGAGCGATGAAGGTGGAAACAGCATCAACTTGCGCTGGTTTCGTCACAAATCAAATCTGCACCACGTAAGGATTGACTATTACCTTGTTATAAGCTTCAAACACTTTGCAAAAGATATATTTTGGTTTTCTTTACCAATTTCTCTATATGACACAAGTTTTGGTGCAAATTATTTTTTTCTTCCAATCTTATGTGTTTTATGGTTTTTGCCAATCTTATGAGCACTAGTGAAAGTTGTCAAATGTGAATAAAACCTCAATATCTCAATCTAATGTCATTTAAATTTCCTTATTGATGAACCTGTAACTTGTTCTGCAATGCATACAGGTATGGGATAGAGAGATCATCCTTACAGCTGCAGCAGATTACTATGAGAAGGACATGGACCAACTTCAGCAAGATATTGAGGGGAACTTCACTGATGTAAGACCAATTATATAACCTACTGTCTGGTAACTAGGAAAAACTGGTAAAATTCCTAAATTGACAGAAACTAGTATTACTCAAATAGAAAATCAGCTTCTGCACTTTTGCCTGATCCAAGAGGCAAGAAAAATGTAACTGAGAATGCTAAACAGAGCATTCAGCTCTAAGCTAGTTTAATCTTTTCTCTTCTATTCCTATACTTGACAGGGCCTCTGGTATGATGATGTTGCATCCTGGAAGGACTGTGATAACATCTTCAACTGTGTAAACAAGTGAGCTCTAGCCTACATCTTCCATTTTGTTCTCTCTCTATGAAATATGAACAAATCCTTGGCCGGTTAGATTTCCTGTCTTATCGTGGTCCTTTGTTTTTCTATTGCCCAAATGGCTCGATGTAACACACACACGCATGCACACATGAGACATATTTTGGCACGCTTAAGAAGTATGCTGCTGCAACATTCACAAGCAGCAACGTACATTGTACGAATCATGCACAAGCATCGTTAGTTCCCACCGTGAGAAACACCGTTTCACTGTGTGCGTGCAAAAACAACGCTAACACATCAGTTTGGCCTTCCATGCACACAGGTTTGCTGCAGAAAGTATAAGCTTGGCTTGCAAATGGGGTTATGAGGGTGTTGAGCCTGGTGAAACTCTGTCAGGTACTAAACAAGAAGAGTTAAGGCAAGTTAAAGCCACCTTATTCAGGATGATCACATAACAAGAAGTGTTCTGCTCTCGTGTTTGCAGATAGTTACTTCAATTCACGGATGCCGGTTGTTATGAAGCGAATAGCTCAGGGCGGAGTCCGGTTGTCCATGATTCTGAACCGGGCTTTCGGCCATTCCCGTGGAGATGGTGTGGCAGCAACTTGATTAACACTTTGTATATCAACATCTAGGCCATAACTATGTGACTACATATTATTTCCTCCATTCGACTGTCCATTCACTAACTCTGGCAGTCTACACTTGGTTTTTTCTCATTGCCCGTGTTCAAATTGTCTATTTCCTTACGGTTCTTGTAGCTCTTTCCAAGGATTCCGCCAGTAACTAGGTTTTAATGGTGGAACCCTAGTTCATATCTTATAGCTTCTTTTGGCCCTAATGGATGGGGAAAATGGAATGACAACTAAACGGAACATTGCAAAAATGAGAAAGAGGCAGCAAGAACTTGCTTAGGATGGACAGTCATATGTTCCTTTATCCGAGTAATTAAGATATTATGAACTCACTCGACCACTACTGTCTAAGACGAACATACTTTTGATCTAAAGTTGTAATATGGATTTCAATATTACTCGTAAAGTTTCACGGGTCCAATTATTTCTTTTATAGATGAACATTCGACCACTATAACCATGGGACAAAGATCAACTCCTTTGATACGTTAGATAATCACGTGACAAATCCTTCAAATATGAAATAAATTTGACGAGGCCCCATGTGGCTCTTTGGGGCATGAACGGGGTAGTCTGAGAGAGGCCAAGTGCACAAGGCTTTGATCGTGCTATATTATCTAAGATGATTCGAAGCGCATTAAGTCATTCTCGTAGAATTTTCTTATACTGAAATATTTGTATCTTTTCTGTGCGCGAAATTACAATTATAAAGTAAGAAACCAAAGCACAAGCCAAAATAGCCCCAACGGATCACATGTGTGGCCCCTCCCTCCCTCCCTCCCTCCCTCCCTCTTATACTAGAACTTTTGATTGATTGAGAAGCACTAAAAACAAAAGAGACGACGTCGTCTCCGAGACACTGAGAGAGCCGAACGAAATTGACGGAATTGTTGGAGCTTGGAAAGTGACAGATTGCCGTGGCCCAAAGAGAACGGTGAGAACGTCTCCATACGAAAGTGACGAGGGAACAGCTCAATCAAATTTTCTAACAAAATTCAGGTCAATTTACGCGCTAACCGAGACTAAAAGTATCCACCATTTTCGCTCCAAGTTCCAAGCACTCAAAGTCATGTACGTACTGCGGAACCTACAAGCCCGACTAATCTCGTGCAAAGTTGTATGGTTCTTCTCAAGAACATACACGTCAAAAAAATTCAAAACACGAGGTGAGCAAGCGTCCATACACCGTATTACTGGTGTCGTCGAAGAGCCGTCCGATGCTTACCGCAAGCGGCACTTCTTCTCTGCGTCTTCTCTGCATACGAATGACAATATTTATTAGCATTTAACCTTGAACTTTACCTCACATTACTACTCGTCTCTTCCTTGCCACCTTCTTATTCGCTCTTTATCTCATGTGATATATAACAGCAACATGTTTGTATATGATACTTTTTAAAAAATGTCCTAAATCGTTTTATAACATTAAGTGAACGTGTAAAGGTATTTATTAATGTTCTAGTTTTTAAAAATATCTGCTACGTATTTTTGATACTAGATACTCAAATTTCCATGGAGCTGAAGGCTTGTTGGGACGAGTTATTTGGTTTGTTTACGCATGTACGGAATAACATGTGCAGTGTGTATAACATACTAAGTTTGTCTTTTTGAGTGGATTAAAGGTAGACCATCCACGTTCGCCATAGAAGGCTCGTTCACTAATTGTAGCGCGGCGTTAAGAAGATTTGAACTTAAAGATCTAAAAAAATATCCTTGTATGTTTATCAAATTCAGCTGTCCATTAAGATTAAATTTGATAGTGAGATTATTTAGCACAGGGCAGAGAGCCTCCAATTTGATAATTCCCTTACAAAATTTCACGAAATAAAAGATCAGATGTCCCACAATTAATATTGTTATTCTATTTCACAGTATTTGTCTGAGAATTCAGACACACACTAAATTGATTACTACAGCTGGTTCCGAATATTCTGGAATCAATCAATCGAGTCTAATTAATGATACCATTTAATTTTCTTTTCTTAATTAAAATAAAATGTGCAGAACAACAAAGCTAGAAAAGTTGGACTCAACTAAAGACACCATTTTCCTTAATTAAAAAGCTCCAGATACGAGGTTTAATAATTAAACACTTCCCTACCAAAACTACCCCTCATTCAACGTCCCAACCACCTCCCAACCCAAACATCAAAGGACAAACTCGTCTTTCCACACTGTCATGGGTTAGCACTGACCTAATGCGTACTTTAGACACTTAACGTCAACGAAACTACGTCGTTTCGACATGCCAAGCGCCAGCATTTATGGAGTTTCCTTTTACTTTCCCCTTGCTTTCCCTTTTCAAAGGCAAACAAGAAAAGCGGAAGACTCTTCGATTCATACCCCCCCCCCCCCCCCCCCCCCGCACCTTCCTAAGCTTGTCACACGCTTTCTCTGTATAAAAAGTTGTAATTTTTCATTAGGTAGCAGCCTCCACGCCTCTGTCATCAGCCTCCTTAAACTTTCTTGCGGATCAAGATTTTGTCTACATTATTCTATTGAGGGGTTTGTACTACTAGAATATAGCATTGGAACATTGATGGCTTCTGTGTCAAAGTTTTCTTCCTGAAATCATGACGTGTGCATTGGTACAGCTTATTACTAGCACCTTCAAACACTCCGAAAGTATATTTCTTTGTTTCCCTTTTTTTTCTCTCTTTTTGTTTATATGCAGAGTTATACATGATATGTTTGCATACGCGTACAAATCTTTACATGGGTTTGTTGATTTGTTTGTGAAAGATGGTGTTTAAAGGTAGATTTTTCTGATTATTGTACATTTTTCTGCCGGCGGCCCCCTTTGGAAAGGCTTGATCTTCTTGGTCTATTGTTCATGAGTTTGTAACGCTTGCACGTAATTATCTGCGTCAATGTGTTTCTCATAGAACCTAGCAGAAATAACTGTTCTATTTATTGTTTCCTTATTGGGTGATTTTTCTTTAACTACATTAGTATAATTTTGTTTTGAATAGTGAGGTTTAGCTGATCTGATGCATTGTAGTGGTGAATGTATGAGCTTTGTTGCGTCAAGTATGATGGGGCTTCCTCGATCTTGCTCGGATTGAAGCTTGTTTACTCGGTATATCATTGTTTTTTTTAGCATTTTGCAAGTTTGTTTAACCATTCTGTGTTGATCGATTATATGTTTAGATGGTCTCTTGTAAACTGTTTCCTCTTCATTGGATACTTGATGATCAAATGCAAGTTTATTTTGTATAAGTGGTAGGCAAAGAAACATCTTTGTGAAACAGAAACAGACACTTTTTTTGCTAATCTGAAGCTTTCAGTAGTTCTGTCGAGTGGTTTGAATTTTTAGACCTCCAATCGTTTGTTTTAAGTCCATAAAGGAGCCGATTTGTTGATGAATTAATAGTCAGAAGTTGGTTTTCTTGTCTGTGGCAGGGGATTGTGGAGAAGTGCAAGAAAAGAGCCTTCTAAGGTGTAACAACCTTTCTCTAACTAGTGCAGGTAAATTGTATGCATTCGGGTTGTAAATTTTAGCTGAGAAATGCTAATTCTGATGTTTCAAAACCAGCCCTGCAGTGTAGAGCATGTATGGCCTCCTGGCCTACTGGTATTGAGTGTTATGTATATCACTAGTAAAGTTAACTGGTTTGGAGCTTAATAGCAGCCAGAGTGCACAAAAGTGGGTCGATGGCCACGATATCTTAGAAAGAAATTTCTCTTTGTAGCTGCCATCACTTGATGATTAAAGCAAAGTTTATTTTGTTTTCTGTTCATCTGGTCGTGGAGACTATTGTTGTCATTTGGTTGTTGAAACCATTGTTTTCTTGCTATCTTTAATTGGTTTGGTCATAACCTTGTTGGATCAGTACTCCAGCTGGTGTAACTATTGTCTTTACCTTTGTCACTTTCTTGGAGATCCTTATGAACATCTCCCTATATATACACATTAAGACCTTCCTTTCTTACAATATTTAGTCATTCAACTTACTTGAAGACATTCCTGTTACAGTGAAATTCAAATAGGCCAAGTCAGCTGAGTTGTTTTTGTAAGAGTCTCCAAGGGTATCAGCTTTGGTTCGAAACCGATACTTTTGCTATGGCATTTGCAAGGATTGCAAGGAATGGGTATAGACGGTCAGGAGGAGCCGTTGGCAATCGTACAAGTGAGAAGGATACTCTCTGTGAGGGCTTGTCAACTTACAAGCATTCCTTACCTTCCCTTAAGAATGTTAAACCAGGTGGCAATTTGTCATACCTGTCAAACATAAGGAAAGTAGATCATATCAGTTTTGGGAGCAGGGGAATAAGAGCAACTCCAGAGTATCTTTTTGCTCATGCAGAGAGGGTTGTGGAGGATTCCGATATGGAGTATGACAGCCCAAAGTATCCGAGCCTGGAAGCTACAAAACCAGGTGAAAAGCCTAGGGTGGTGGTTCTCGGCACTGGATGGGCGGCATGTAGATTCCTTAAAGGGCTTGATACCAAAATTTATGACGTTGTGTGCATATCACCAAGGAACCACATGGTCTTCACTCCTTTGCTTGCGTCAACATGTGTTGGAACCCTAGAGTTTCGGTCAGTTACTGAGCCAGTCAGCCGGATACAGTCTGCGTTGTCAAAGGATCCTAATTCCTTCTTTTACCTGGCTTCCTGCACTGGAGTTGACACAAACAAACATGAAGTAAGTTTACTAACTGATCTCTTTTCCTATTATAGCAATTCCAGATGGGCAGGTTCCCCTTTTACCGTATGAGCATTAACACAGCCATCCCCTTGAGTAACAAAAGCTATGCAGGCACATTATATTTATTGCACCATTAACATACTAAACCATTGCCTTCCCTCTCGTATTTTCTGAATGATATGGCAAAAAAATTAGGTGTCGGTCGAGTCTGTTAACCAATCCATGGATTCACGTATGTGCTGTTGTGTGTAATCTATAGCTAGAGTCGCATCATATATATCATTCTGCAAACAAACATGTGGAGTCAACTTAGAGAAATTTATGTGCACATATGCGTATTAATAGACCGAGGGAGGGAGATCTCTAGTTTTTTTACAATGCAAAGTCATTGTTATTGAAACTTTTTACTGTTGCTTCACAATAACAGGTGTACTGCGAGACTGTTAGCGATGCTGGGCTTCATAGTGAGCCTTACCGGTTCAAAGTTGCATATGACAAGCTTGTCATTGCTGCTGGAGCAGAACCCCTGACCTTTGGCATAAAAGGAGTGAAGGAACACGCATTCTTTCTCCGTGAAGTGAATCACGCCCAAGAAATAAGGAAGAAGCTTCTTCTAAACCTGATGCTCTCTGAAAATCCAGGTAAGACATGGGTTTCCAACTCGATGTTGAATGAGTCTGGAATTTACTATCTGATGTTCACCACTATCGGAGGCAGTAGCACATCAGAAATTTACAAGATATTTTCTAACTAAATTTTAGCCACACTATGATAAATTCAGCATTTTACAATGTTTTTATCCTATTCTACCTAAGACACCTAATGTGGCAAGTAAATAGGTTCCTTATGACATCGATAATTAACTTTGTGGATTTAAGACCTTATTCGTAGGGTTTTCTCTTTCTAACCAATTGTTGAAGTTTTCATATATTACTTGTCTATTTAACTCGGCGTAAATAATCTGAAAATTGTTGTTAGGGAGAACAGAGTGATCTGCTTCATAAGCCAGCAAAAAATTTTGCTCTTTGTGGTTCATTTTTTCATCTTCTCATCATTTACGTACATAGGGTAGTTCATCCTGTTAGGCTAAGAAAAAGCTTTTATTTTTCTTTTTGTCTATCCCAGTAATGATGCTGATATATTTCTAATTTTAATACAGTTGTAATTTTGCATTTCAATCTGTAATTGCAGGTATATCAGAAGAGGACAAGGAGCGCCTGCTGCACTGTGTTGTCATTGGTGGTGGCCCTACCGGGGTAGAGTTTAGTGGTGAATTAAGTGACTTTATCATGAGAGATGTCCGTCAGCGGTATGCTCATGTTAAAAACTACATCCGTGTCACCCTCATTGAGGTATTAATAAGCTTTTCCTTTTTGTTCAAGAACGCTCATGTCTATGTGTGAAGCCTCGAGGAGATGATAATAGAATGTCAAATAATCTCCCTTGTTCAGGCAAATGAGATTTTGTCATCATTTGATGTTGGACTACGGCAATATGCCACAAAACACTTAACCAAGGTGATTTCCTATCCTGCATCCTGGGGGAAGTTTATTTCTATTATCTGCAGTTATAAGTAACATTTGAGAACCTATCAAAAGAAAAAAGAACTCTTAACATTTGCAACTTTGAATCAGTGTGGTGTTCGACTTGTGCGAGGCATTGTGAAAGAGGTGCACCCCAATAAGATTGTTCTAAGCGATGGGAGTGATGTTCCTTATGGCCTTTTGGTCTGGTCCACTGGTGTTGGCCCCTCTGAGTTTGTGAAATCTCTGAATATTCCCAAGTCCCAAGGTGGAAGGTATAACCGTTTTTTCTGCTGTAAAAATGTTTCTTAAATTTTTTCCTCTTCAGTTT
Source organism: Escallonia herrerae (assembly GCA_033070095.1). Lineage (NCBI taxonomy): Eukaryota > Viridiplantae > Streptophyta > Magnoliopsida > Escalloniales > Escalloniaceae > Escallonia > Escallonia herrerae. The sequence continues at coordinate 439,772 of JAVXUP010000416.1, read as the reverse complement.
CTATGTTGTAGAAAAAAATCAATTTGCCCGACTTTCACAGGATTGGTGTTGATGAATATATGCGTGTCCCTTCCGTGGAAGATGTGTTTGCCCTTGGAGATTGTGCTGGGTTTCTTGAACAGACTGGCAGGCAGGTGCTTCCAGCTCTAGCTCAGGTCAGTCATCTCTGGCTTCTAATTTCAGTTTTTCCCCGCTTTATCTGTCAAGTTTTTTTCATTACAACTCGCATGATAAAGTCAATAATTTGTACTGCGATTTCTGGGGTCCTCCACTGCTGTATTTGGGAGAGAACAGGTTCACAACTTGTGATCATAGGCATTGTGCTCATTCAACTCAAATTTTAAGGAACGCTGATCCTATGGAATGAAGTTTGCCTTCCAGGTTAATTGAGTTTCATTGCACTTCCTGTGAAAAAAGGTGAAAACAGTATCAGAGCTGAATCTTTGGGTTGGTTTAATTGTGAAATTTACTGTATTTATGTACGCTTTTGGCTTTTGAGCTCAATCTTTGTGGTAATGGTAATATATAAGATGAGGCTGCCTCTCGCCACTTTTATCAAGCTCATGTATGACATATATAATTGTATAGAAGGAACAAGAATTGCCGGTTGAGGCATTTATCAGGAAGGCAGGACTTGGCTACATATTTGCGGGTTACAAAACTACTTCGTGAATCTACTTGTAGTAGCATCGAAGTTGACATATAGCTAGAGTTATTTTATAGCTGTTATGGTCTCAGAACAGAACTAAATTTTGTATTATGGCGTGACATCTAATTCTAATTAGTTGCAACCTTATTCACGCAGGTTGCAGAAAGAGAAGGGAAGTATCTTGTTGAATTGTTTAACAGAATCGGGAAGCAGAATGGGGGCAAGGCTTTCTCTGTAAAAGACATCCCTCACGGTGAACCTTTTGTCTACAAGCATCTAGGAAGCATGGCATCTGTAGGGCGTTACAAGGCGCTGGTCGACCTCCGGCAGTCCAAGGTAATCTGATTTACTATTACTCTCTCTCCTTTTAGCTCCTCTGCTTAAAATATCACAACAGCTTCTCTCCAAAATATATGAGAGGAACGTAAAACAGTCTACAATATTGCGGACGAGTTCTGAAATGTAATACCCAGAGTATAACAATGGTAAAACTCTCCTAGCTTATGAGGGATCTGACAGACTATTCTGCTGCTGGTTATTTAAAAAATCAGAGATCAAGCCTTCTCCTTTCTTAAATGTTATCCTAAGTTGCATATGTATTCATTTTGAACAGGATGCCAAGGGGCTCTCACACGCGGGGTTCGTAAGCTGGCTGATATGGCGCTCCGCTTACCTGACGCGTGTCATCAGCTGGCGGAACAGGTTTTACGTTGCTGTGAACTGGGCGACCACACTGGTCTTTGGCAGAGATAACTCGAGGATAGGTTGATCTTGGCTTCATTCAACCAGCATTTTTTGCTCACACGGGCAGATCGGACTAGTTGCTTGCTTTGCACTTGCAAAATTTTGATACACGACGTTTAGAACCATATTTAACTGCTATCCACGTTGCTGCTGGCTTAACTTAGGGATAAGGAAGGTGGCCAGAAATCAGAGTACTGAGCCGCAAAATTTATAGCTGTCTTGATAGTAACACATATAAGAATAAATTGTTGATTAGTTACAGTGAGTTAAGAGTTCTTACTACAATTTTATTTTTGCTTCCTAGCTGTGGATGGATGGATGGAGCAAACATGTTTATTCAGTTTCTGTAAATAGCACAGAGAAGGGGGTTTTCAAGTTGGCTTCAAAGAGCCTAAGCTTTCACTTCTTAGTTGACTTTACCAACCATTAATGGCTAATTCAAAGAAAAGCCTTCTATCGTTGAAGGTGGTAAACAAGGTTTAGCGATGAATATGAAAATTAACGAGACAAGGAGTCGCAAAGATTAGCGACAATTAACCAAGTGTTCACGAAAGATTTAGTACTGGTATCAACTTTCAATGGCACATCGAACAACGATTCTTAAACAATATTTTTCGCCGTAGTTTTGAATTCTTAGCGATCAACAAAACCAAACCAAGTCACCAAATTACGAGAGTGAGAGCAAGCGAGTATTTGAAGCAAGAGCATGAGAGCGAGCAAGGGTGAGCGCATCAAAAGGATTCGATGACTCGAAGCAACATTTTCCAGATCACCAAAGCTGTCCCTTCAGTCTCTTTCAAGTAGCCAGTTCAACGCCAAGATTAAGAACGAGCAGTGAAAGAGAAGATGGAAGCAAAAGATTGAGCCAGTCCCAGCACAATGGCCACCTTCACCTGACCCCTCCTCGGGATCGGACGGCTCGAACGGACCCTTCTCGACGAGCTCCCTCCATTGATGCTCATCTCTAACCTCCTTGCACCTGACATCTCAGTTGTGTAATTGGATCTCTCAAACAAGCTTTTCTTGGTGGTGGTTTGTAATTTCTGTGTGGTCTTTTGTGTTGAACTTGGAATGAGCTTTGCCTGCTGCCAATATATAGAAGTTGTCCTTGATATAATGCCCCTTCTTTTGCCTACAATAACCTCTTCAACCCTTTAAGTACAAAAACGAGGTCACACTTCGGTAATTTCTTTCAACATCTTGTCCCACTCTGGGTGCATTTTATCTTGAACTTGCACTAAGAAAAATAAAGTACGTGGTGGTGGCTTATGATACTGATCTGAAAAGGGCCTTATGGTGGTCTTCGTCTTTATCTTCACTTCCATAAGATTTCCTTTCCTTTCTTTTTCACTTGAGTTGAGGTACATTGAACTGGACTTCGTTTGTTTCTTCCTTTTCGTTGGGGTTGGGTGAGGGGACTGTGAGGAAGGAAAAGCAATAGAAATCGACGTAAAAATTTTAAAAAGAAACCAGAGTTGGGCAACACATGTAGGAACTATGGCGAGAGATGGTGCGAAACTATTGATTAAAGCATCCATCAGATGAAGAAAGTGGAGGTAAGAGCGAGAGTAGGTATAACAACATGGTGTGCGATCGAGGGACAAGAATTTATGGGTCTATGTGATGAGTAGGGATGGCAATATGGAGATTCTTTCCTTGCCCCGACCTAAGTCGCCACACTTCCATTTGTTCCATCTCGTTTAGGTTCAACTCATACCATTTGACCCGATTCAATATGGGTCAACCATTTTCGTGTCAAATTTTTTTTAACCATTCAAATACTTGGAAAAAAATGATTTTTTTTCTGTGGCGGCGGCCGAAGGTTGACGCAGGCAATGGGATTGTGTATGTGGAGGAAAAAAAGAGTATATACATGCATCTGGGTTAAGGTGGAGATATCTCGGGAATGAGCATACCCATTTAGGCATAAGTCAGTTAATAAACTTCAAAATGTCCCATTACGAACTGCCCCACCCCTCAATTTCTCCAACCTCGTATTGACCTCATCCAGGGCGGGACCAAACGGGGCACCATATGACTCCCCAACTTGCCATCCATGGGCATACGACGAATGCGAAGACAACATTCGTAAGTGGTTTCTCGTCATTATGGAAGGAATCTTCGTAACTTTGTGCTTACAAATTATTCGAAAGAATTATATTTACAAGAATTAAAACTACAAGGAATGAAGATTTCCTAGAATTTAAGGTTCATGAACCCAAGTATGCAGCCAGCATTTATCAGGGATAGTTGGAGATATAACTAAAAGTCACAATCAATCTTTTCAATAATGAAAAGATGTTCCTCCACCATCACATTTATAGTCGGTAGAGGGTTGATCAACATCTCAATCCTTGTAACTTACTTGCTCAAATAGGAAGAAAATTGAATAAGAGTTGATGTCCCTTTGTTAGGATATAAATATATAGTGGTTTGGGTTAATGACAAAATTATCTCCTGAGATTTATAAGTATTTGCACTTCGCTCTCCATGTATTTAAATTTGTCAATACTGTTCCCTGATGTTGATAAAACCATTGCAAATAACTCCAAAGTTGAACGGCCATTGAAATTTTGACGTTAAGTCGGCATGTGCACAGCGCATGCCGATTTGGCCCGGGCAAATCAGTCCATTTCCTTACCAAACCCTCTGAAAATCCTAAACCTCCATTTACTCTCTTGTCTCTCTTCTGTTTGTAGAACCGTAAACCCCCAATTTGATGTTAAAACAAACATCACTTGAACTAGGGAGTTTGACATATGTAAAATCTACGTAAGCACATAGTGATCCAATTGTTGGCTCCCAAAGATTTGTGATTTCTTCTATTTTGCATATATAATATCCTTTTGATTCTTGTCCCACAATAATTCAGCATCTTACGCACCATTCTTTTTCTGGAAACATTCCCAAAGAAAATGGGGATTTGAAGGAGCTGGAAGTACTAGACTTGAGACATAATAACTTCAGTGGGCCATTTCTCTCTGATCTCGGCAATAATCTCTCCTTGTCAATTCTGTGAGTATCTTGAAGTCTCAAGGACACCCAGAGACAAGAAATGAAAACCCATTTCTTCATAGTCAAGAATTGGCCCTCTTTCTAATTCTATCTACATATATGCAGCTATGTACTGCCTTTTTCTTTTTTTGGATGCCATTTCTTAAATGGCAAATTAAAATTGGGTGATCTCTACGCATCCGGTGATGTTTGTTTTAACATCAAATTGGGGGTTTAGGGTTCTAGGAGAGGAAGAGAGAAAAAGAGTAATGGAGGTTTAGAGTTTTCAGAGGGTTTGGTAAGGAAATGGACTGATTTGCCCATGCCAAATCGCAATGTGCTGGCACATGCCGACTTAACGTCCAAATTTCAACGACCATCCAATTTTGGAGTCATTTGTTATAGTTTTGTCAACCTCAAGAAACAGTATTACCAAAGTTGAAAATACGGAGAGCGAAGTGCAAAAAATATGTGTAAATCTCAGGAAACATTTTTGTCATTAACCCTAGTGGTTTTATTATATTATGGTGCCTTTGGAAAACCATCAAATCTAACATTGAGTTCAATCTGCATATATAAATAAAAAGAGTAAAGTTTTGGGACTTTATTTAGTTGCAAGTTTAAATTAATTAGGGCGGAGGACGCCATTAATTTTTAGATATAAAACTCTCGTTGGCAGTTATTGAAATTTATCGCTAAGGGGTATTTGGCGTGGACAATTTTGGATAAGTTATCAAAATTCTCAAAAATGAAAGTCGCGGAAAGAAAATAAGTAATGTAAGAAGCAATTTCGGTTTGGTGTATCGTCGGTCTTGTCATAACAAAAATTGAGTGGGTACCTCATTTTCTCAAGGTATACATTTGTAGCATAAATGTTGTAGATACACTAAAACTGAGAAATGGGAAATTTTTTTATGTAACTACAATAATGATTGATGTGCTGTAATCGGCGAATAAAATTGCGAAGTGAAAGGATATAAAAGCTTAACTCATAATAGTCTAAAAATTCTTTATATCGTTACGGTCTGTTAATCATGTCATATCTATCATTGTAGTGAAGAATTTCTTACTACCAATAACAGTAGATTTACTTTACGCTGAGGTGATCAATTGACTTAAAGCGGAAAATTATAATTACCGTAAGGAGTTCAAATGACTAAAAGCGACGGGTCGGATTTACCCTTAGCTCAAGGGTTAAAAGTGCATGAAAATGAGATTCATCAATTGTTCTTGGGACCAAAAAACAACCAAATCAGAAGGTCAGAAGAGGAAAGCAAACTTTTTTACTTGTGCCAAAACTACCACCTCTTTAATATTTACAATTACAATGGTGCTTTCACACACACACACACACACAGAGGGAGAGGGAGAGGGAGAGAGCGCCTGAAAAGCCTCCTCTTTCTCCAAAACAGCCAAAAGGGAGCCCAAGACAATCCCAACCTTCACCTGACCCCTCAATGCCTCAATGCTATCGGACGCCTACAGAGCTTCTTTGACAAATCCCCACCTCTCATCCCTGTCTTCCTTGCCCCAGCTGCCATTTCTGTCCCTCTTCAAGAAGATCAAAGCCCAAGGAAAACGGAGAACTGAAGATGCCTTTGATCCAGAAAAAGCTTTCAGCGGTTAATCTTTTAATACATTTAACGAGGCAAGGAGCGACATAGGTTAGCAACGGCTAATAGTGGCATCACGAAAGATTCAGCACTAGTCCCAACTTTCGATGGCACATCAAAAATCGAGTCTTACACAACGTTTTTCGCTGTAGTTTTTGGATTCTTAGCGATCAACAAAACCAACCCAGGTCACCAACGTACGAGAGTGAGAGCCAGCGAGTACTAATTTGAAGCAAAAGCGCGAGAGCGAGCAAGCGTGAGCGCACCAAAGGATTCGATGACTCGAACCAGCATTTCTGGATCACCAAAGCTGTCCCTTCAGTCTCTTTCAAGTGGCCAGTTCAACGCCAAGATTAAGAACGAGCACTGAAAGAGAAGATAGAAGCGAAAGAGTGAGCCAGTCCCAGCACAATGGCCACCTTCACCTGACCCCTCCTCGGGATCGGACGGCTCGAACGAACCCTTCTCGACGAGTGCCCTCCATTGATGCTCATCTCGAACCTGCTTGCACCTTCCATCTCAGCTGTGTACTTGGATCTCTCAAACAAGCTGTTCTTGGTGGTGGTTTATAGTTTTTGTGTGGTCTTTAATGTTGAACTTTAAATGAGCTGTGCCTACTGCCTATATATAGAACATGTGCTTGATAGAATGCCCCTTCTTTTGCCTACAATAACCTCTTCAAACCTTAATTTTTTTTCTCAGTTCTTAGCATTGAATAAAGGATAAAAGTCATTGGTTACCATAAAACAATAAGAGATTACACTTTCTAAACTTAGGGTGAGGTTAAGGCTACCCCTTTTTTTACAAAATCCTCGGCCCCTTGTCACTGGGGATAGAAGATTGTCAATAATTCAGTTTCGCGCGACTAAAAAGTATGAATTCAAAAAAAGAAATGTTGTGAATATAGCTTACCCTGAAGTTTGTTGTTATCCCGCCTTAATCGGTTTTCAACTTTTACGTCATTATTTACTTATCGAGTTAGAACTCACTAACTTAATTACTCGCATCTATCGGGAACCAAAGTACGAGAATGAGGTCACACTTCAGTAATTTCTTTCAATGTCTTATCCCACTCTCCTTGCATTTTATCTTGAAATTCATTAACTACTTCTCATTATATTATCTCATAATTCGTATTGAATTTTTTTTTTGGCTATAATTCGAGTCGTAGGAAGTGCTTATAACTTTCCATATCTCACTGCACTTAGCGACCATCATTCACCAATGTATACAAGTCTATACGCTATTCCTACGATTAGAGTTGCAGTCAAAATCTTTTCATTCGTATTTACCAAATAAAATTTATATTAGAAAGATTGTAGTTTTTATCTTGGAAGTTATATGGGATTGGGGGGGTACGTAGTATTGTGCTAAAAATTAGAAGAAGTGAGAGGGCAGGAGGAGGAGGATGCAATTCTCCAAAACCAGAGCTTAGTGTTGGTTAAAATTGAAAAACAGACATTCTCAGCATCTGTGGCACAGAGATCACGTGGGATAAATGGCTCCCTTATGGAGAAGTGTAATGATAAATTATTTGCACTAAGAAGAATAAAGTATCTGGAGGTGGATTATGATGCTGATATGAAAAGAGCTTTTACATATGTTGGTCCTTCGTCTTTACCTTCACTTCAATAAGAATTCCTTCCCTTTTCTTTCTCTCTCTCATTCTCTTTCTCTATCACTTGGGTTGAGGTACATTGAACTAGACTTCATTTGTTTCTTCCTTCTCTTTCACTAGGGAATGTGAGGAAGGAAAAGTGAAAGGAATCGACATAAAAATATAAAAAAGAATCCGGAGTTGGGCGACACATGTAAAGATTGTAGCGAGAGATGGTGCAAAACTATATTGACTAAAGCATCCACGAGGTGAAAGAAGTCGAGGTAAGAGTGAGAGCAAGTATAACAATACGGTGTGTGATCAAGGGAAAAGAGTTTATAGGTGTCTAAGACGAGTTGAGATGGCAATATGGAGAATCCTGCCCTGTCCCAATCTAAGTCGCCACACTTCCATTTGTTCCATCTCGTTTAGGTTCAACTCATACCATTTGACCCGATTCAATATGGGTCAACTCTTTTCGTGTCAATATTTTTTAACCATTCAAATACTTGGAAAAAATGAATTTTTTTTTCTGTGGCGGCAGCCGAAGGTAGATGCAGGCAATGGGATTGTGTATGTGGAGGAGAAAAAGAGTATTACATGCATATGGGTTAAGGTGGATATATGCTGAGAATGAGGACACACCATTTAGGCCTAAGATACTTAGACTTCAAAATGTGCCATTACGAATTGGCCCACCCCTAATTTCTCCAACCTCGTATTGACCTCTTCTAGGGCAGGACAGGACAGGGCACCATATGCCCCCCCAAATTGCCATCCCCCTGCATACGAGGAATGCGAAGACAACATTCTTGAGTAGTTTCTGGTCACTATAGAACGAATCTTCGTAACTTTGTGCTTACAAATTACACGAGGGAATTAAATTATCAAGAATTAAAAGTGCAACGAATCAAGATTTCCTAGAATTTAAGGTTCATGAACCCAAGTATGCAGCCAGCATTTTTCAGGGATATAGTTGGAGATGTAACTAAAAGTCACAATCAATCTTTTCAATAATGAAAAGAGTTTCCTCCGTCACATTATCTAGTCTCTAGAGGGCTGATCAACATCTCAATCCTTGTAACTTACTTGCCAAAATAGGAAGAAAATGGAAGAAGATTTGATGTCCCTTTGTCAGGATATAAATATTTATGGTGCCTTTGGAAAACCATTACATCTAACATTGAGTTCAATTTGCATAAATAAAAAGAATAAAGTTTTGGGACTTTATTTAGTTGCAAGTTTAAATTAATAGGGCGGAGGACGCCATTAATTTTTAGATATAAACTCTCGTTGGCAGTTGTTGAGATTTGTCGTTGAGGGGTCTTTGGCTTGAAAAATGTTGGATAAGTTATCAAAATTCTGAAAAACGAAATTCACGGAAAGAGTAATAAGCAATGTAAGAAGCAATTTCGTTTTGGTGTATTCTCGATCTTGTCATAACAAAAATTGAGTGGGTAACCTCATGTTCTCAAGGAATACGTTTGTAGCATCAATGTTGAGAAGCAACTTGTTGCACTGACGCTTTTAAATTTGTTACTATACACTAATACATAAACGAATTTTCTTTAATGTAAATACAATAATGATTGATGTGCTGTAATCGACGAATATAATTGTGAAATGAGAAGATATAAAAGTTTAACCGCTAGTAGTTCAGAAATTCCTTCATCTCGTTAATGTTTTTTAACCATGTCATATCTATCATTGTAGTGAAGAGTTTCTCACTACCACTAACGGTGCATTTACTATATGCGGAGGTGATCGTGTGACTTAAAGCCGGAAATTATAATTACCCTAAAGAGTTCAAACGAAAAGCGACACGTTGGATTTACTATTAGCTCAAGGGTTAAAAGCATATGAAAGTGGACAGTACACAGCTTGATGTCTTGGAAATTTTGTATGAACATTTTGAGTATGATTGTTCTTGGAACCAAAAACAACCAAATCAGAAAGCCACAAGTAGAAAGCAAACTTTTTTACTTTGTGCAAAAACTACAACCTCTTTAACAATTACAATTACAATTACAATGCTGCTTTCACACAAACAACACAGCCTGAAAACCCTCCTCTTTCTCCAAACAGTCAAAAGCGAGCCGAAATGCGCAGTTAATGGCTAGTACGAAAGGAGTAAATGGCAGCCAAAGTATGAGCCAGACCCAACACAATTCCAACCTTCACCTGACCCCTCAATGGTATCGGACGCCTACAGAGCTTCTTTGACAAATCCCCACCTCTCATCCCTGTCCTCCTTGCACCAGCTGCCATTTCTGTCCCTCTTCAAGAAGATCAAAACCCTAGGAAAACTGAGAACTGAAGATGTCTTTGATCCAAAAAAAGCTTTCAGCGCTTAATCTTTTAGTACAGTCTCTTTCAAGTGGCCAGTTCAACGCCAAGATTTAATTAGAACGAGCACTGGAAGAGAAGATAGAAGCGAAAGAGTGAGCCAGCCCCACCACAATGGCCACCTTCACCTGACCCCTCCTCGGGATCAGACGGCTAGAACGAACCCTTCTCGACAAGCTCATCCCTCCATTCATGCTCATCTCGAACCTCCTTGCACCTTCCATCTCAGCTGTGTACTTGGATCTCTCAAACAAGTTGTTCTTGGTGGTGGTTTATAGTTTTTGTGTGGTCTTTTCTGTTGAACTTGAAATGAGCTGTGCTTACTGCCTATATATAGAAGATGTGCTTGATAGAATGCCCCTTCTTTTGCCTGCAATAACCTCTTCAACCCTTTAACCTTTTTTTTTCCCCCAGTTTCTAACATTGAATAAAGGACAGAAAACAATCAAAGGAGATCACACTTTCTAAACTAAGGGCGAGGTTAAAGCTACCCTTTTTTGACTAAATCTACGGCCCCTTTTCGCTAGGGATAGAAAATTATCAATAATTCAGTTCCATGAGATTAAAGAGTGTGAATTTGGTTCAGTAATAGAGTGAATATAGCCTATCCCCAAGCTTAATAAACTTGGGATGTAATCATGTTTTACTTTGTAGTGGTTATTTACTTATTGAGTCAAAATTACTAACTTAATTGTTCACATTTATCTAAAATCAAAATACAAAAGATGAGGTCACACTTGAGTAAGTCGGTTTCTTTTAGTGTCTTGCTTCTCTCAGTGCATTCCATCTCCCACTTAATTATACTAGTTTTCATTATTTACTTTTATTAAAAACAAAAAAAGCTGTTGCAATTTTCGTCGTAGTAAGAGCTTATGACTCTCCATATATCACTATATTTAGCAACCATTGTTTATCTATATACAGAGCGACCATCATGTATCACTATATAGAAATTTAAAACCAACCAATTATCGGGATTGCAGCAAAAATCATTCCATTTTACATATTAGCAAGATTATAGTTTTTATCTTGGAAGTGATATGGAGGGTAGTATTGTACTAAAAAGAAGAAGTGAATGGGCAGGAGAAGGAGGAGGATGATGCAATTCTCCATAACCAGAGCTTGGTGTTGGTTAAAAATGGAAAAGCAGAGATTCTCAGCATCTCTGGCTTAAAGATCACGTGGGATAAATGGCTCCATTATGGAGAAGTTTAGTGATGGATTATGATATTGATGTGAAAGGGGCTTTTTATATATGGTGGTCCTTCGTCTTTATCTTCACTTCAACAAGAATTCCTGCCCTTTTCTTTCTCTTTCCCTTTCTCTTTCACTTGAGTTGAGGTACATTGAACTGGACTTCCTTTGTTTCTTCTTTTCTTTGGGGTAGGGTGAGGGGAACGTGAGGAAGGAAAGAGAAAGAAATTGACTTTAATAAATATGAAAATGAAAACGTAGTTGGGCAACACGTGTGGGAATTATAGCGAGAGATGGTGGGAATCTATTGATTAAAGCATCCAACGTACGAAAAAAGTCGAGGTAAGAGCAAAAGCGGGTGAAATAATTTGGTCTGAGGGACGAGAATTTATGAGTGTATGTGACGAGTAAGGATGGCAATATGGAGATTCCTGCCCTGCCTCAACATAAGTCACCACATTTCCTATTTATTTCTTCCCCATACAGCTCCATATACGAATTAATGTGCCCCGCTCCACTCTGCCCCATCTCATTTAGGTCCAACTTGTCTCATTTGACCCGATTCAATACGGTCAATCTATTTAGCGTCAATTTATTATTATTATAATTATTTTTCAACCATTCAAATATTTAGAAAAAATATTTTCTTTACTCAAGTTGTGGCCAGAGGTGGCTTGGCAGCCGAAGGTTGCTGCTCGTGATGGAAGTGTGTGTAGAGGAGAAAAAGAGCATATACATGCATTTGGGGTAAGGTGGAGTTATGCTGGGCATAAGGATACCCCATTTTGGCCTAAGTCAGTTATGCCTCGAAGTGTCCCATAACGAATTGCCCCAACCCTATTTCTCCAAGCTCGTATTGACTCCATCTAGGGCAGGACCGGATGGGACACCACGTGACGCTCCAAATTGCCATCCCTTTGCACACGAAGAATGCGAAGATAACATTCTTGAGTGGTTTCTGGTCACCGTAGAATGAGGAATCTTCGTAACTTTGTGCTTACAATGTATACAAGGGAATCAAATTAACAAGAATTTATTTTGTTTCTCTTACTAGAATTATTATTATAATATATAACAATCGGCACTAGAGATTGAGGAGTATGTCAAAATAGAAGTACAATGAATCAAGATTTCCTAGAATTCTGTTAAGGTTCATGAACTAAAGTATGCAGCTTGCAGTTATGAGAGATAGTCAAGGATATATCTATATCTATACTACTTATAAAAGTGTGGATGAGTGTAAATCATTTTTGGACAAGAATACCCTTCATATATTTATGAATTACTAAAATTGCCATTTCAAGTCCACCTTTATCACTTTAAAAAAATTACAATTAATAGATGGATGTCCCTTCCACTTCTCATTACACTTTTATTTAATATATATGAATTTATTTTAATGTCATTTACAACTTGATGCTTGATATAGAATAGGATGTGAAACACATGACCATAACATCATATATAATAATTAATTTCAATAATTGCTTTTTTTCAAAATCACCATTAGTTGGTAATATTTTTGCTTGCTATAGATGAATTTCACCCCCATTTTCTCTTAATAGATAATTGGTTCTATTTTTTATATTAGCAATGAAAAGCTGGTAATATACTTCAATGGAAAGAAAAATACAAAAAATTGGACATGCTTAAACTTTTTTTGCTATCTTGCGTTTTAACGTAAGACCTGATATTGTGTGTGCGCGTGCGTTTGAGAGAGTGTGCACGTGTGTGTATAGTGGACATGTTTAAATTTATTTTTAGATACAAATACCCTTATACACTTTTATATATTACATCAATGCCTTTCAAATGTTAGTACCTCGGTAATTGTTGGCTTATCTCAAAGTGCTTTCACGTTTTGTTTTCATGTAAACGACTTTACACTTTCATACATCTCCCATAATTTAATTATTGTAACTTCTTCGGCTCCACTATGTCAAGTAGTAAGATGATTAACATTTGCACTTATTATCCAAAGTTTGTTCAGGGGATAACTTAATCCTATGTTCTTAAGCTTAAGTGCTTAATATAACAAAGTCTTATATCCTTTTGAGTATGAAAGTTCGAAACAAGTATTGATTTAAGAGTTTATCTAGTTTCCAACTCTATAAAGATAAGTTCCATAACCTCTTCTAATATTTACAAGCTTTGACTTTTTAGGACAAGGCATGATAACTATAGGGTCGTCTGTATATAACACAATATTGTCAACACTAGGATTCTTTACCGGGAAAAGAATGTTCTACAGATAAAATGGTGGGAGTCAAGCCTTGACTTTTCAGGATGGAGTATTTTGTTTGATGTTAAATGACTAATAGACAGTATAATTGACAGAGATTGTGTCTAGGTTGTTAATAACTTTGAAAACATCTCTTGTACTAGAAATGGAGAGCTATCTAATATGGAGCGAGACATCCAACCCTCCAAAACAAATTTATTAAGATATTTTTATTAAATTGTGAACATGTAAATGTTATTTGACTACGTATATGGTTTGAATATTCTATTCTTGTATATGATGAAGTCACTTTCTCGCTTTTATAAATTATACCTTAGAAGCTTAATCAAATAGAAAAATGAAGAAAAATAATTTCTAAGAGATAAAAAATAGATAAAATTCTATGTGAATCACAAAAAAACGAAGAAGCCTATTCGTAGCCAAGCAAAAATAGCCATGGCAAAAAATAAACTATTAAGTTATGATTTCAATCATTTACTGTTGAGAAATTACCACACAATAACTTTTCATTTAAAAACGTTGAAGTTACATGTCAATGACTCAATATAATGAAATAAGAGTTACACTGTGCATGGGTCCTAGCCATATACTTCTTGTTTATAAACTTGAATATGCTTTTTGAAATTTGTATGGCATCGTTATGATTTCTAGCGATTTTCTAAAAGCAAAGCACATTATTGTTTTACAAATCTAATACAGTAATCATCCTCCATACGATCTTTTGATTCTATGCTTACTCCAAAGTCCCATCAAATCCACTTGAATTTTTTTTGAATAACATCTTCTTCTAATTTAATAAGGATAATTGTCAATATTTAAATCAGAGGCTGATTGAAAATTATCGAAATAAAACACACTCAACTGTGAAGAACCATACTTGTATAAATGATACAGGTTGCAGTCAGTTCATGTTAGTAAAGTACTTATTTAAGTACACTCACAGGACACCCGAAAAAGTAAGCCAAAGTTCTTGAAGAAAATGTTGTGAAGAAAATTTCAGCAGATTACAACTTAAGCCAAAAAGTTAACGAGGCTAAATAGTATATAAACATTCACATCAACTAAAAATTGACATCAAGAGGACCAAAAGTTTATTCCATTTAGCCTAAGTTTAACATTCGAGAAATACAACTATGACAATCTTTAATAGATGAAATAATTTTGGTATTAATTAGACGTCCAACATTTCCAGCTACAACGATACTATAGGAATGTAAATCTCTATATCTAATATAGGCATACTGTTTTTTGGTTGACCGATATAACATGGGAGGAATTATTGAAATAGTTTGGCTACTAGATTTATCTAGAAAGATTGTAATCCTTGATCTTCGCAGATTGTTGTTTCGTGGCTTGCTAGATTTTGACATTAAGTTTGTTGTTTCGTGAGTTACTAGATTTTGACATTAAGTTATTTTCTGGTCTTACATGTTATATACGTGGTAAGAAAATGTGATTGTCATGTTTGTTCCATATTTATGAATACCTTGTATCAGCAAAATATTTTGACTTGCGTCCATATTCTCATATGTCGGTTTCTTAGCAACCATTATGTTGAATTGCGTATTTATTTTCTCTTAATCCTTTATTTGATTTTTGTTGTGATGCATATTGATTTTCTTAACTAAGCCCTTTAAATATTGGTATTAACGTGCATCGCACGGCCACTCAACTAGTATAACTAAAAGTCACAATCCTTGTAACTTGCTTGCTAAAATAGGAAGAAAATGGAAGAAGATTTTACGTCCCTTTCTCATGATTTAAATAGTGGGTTTATTGTATTATTGGGCCTTTGGAAAATCATTAAATCCAACATTCAGTTCAATCTGCATAAATGAAAAGAATAATGCTTTGGGACTTCATTTAGTTGCAAGCATAACTTAAAGCGGAGGACGCCATTAATTTTGAGGTGAAAAATTTTTCGTTGACAGTTGTTAAGAGATTTGTCGCAAAAGGGCCTTTGGCTTGTAAAGTCTTGGATAAGTTACTCTCCAAACAAAATTCACGCAAAAAGGAACAAGCAATGGAAGAAGAAATTTCCACACTTGATGGTGTATTCAATCTTGTTATAAGAAAATCAACAAATTATGGGTTTTATGCATCTTGGTACTTTTAAACGAGCACAAAACCAATTGGTATCTTCATTTTTCTAAGGAATAGTGACCCTTTTTAAAATAAACATAAAAATCTATGTGTACTCACTATCTTTGATTAACGGAAAAATTTTCAGCGTAACAGGGATAGTGATTAACAGAAAAATAAAAACTAAATTTGAGAGTTCCTTCAACTCGTTACCGTCCGTTTTACCATGTCATATATATCATTGTTACAGTGAAGGTTTTCACACAACCACCGTTTGTAGATTTACTTTACCTGAATGTGATCTATTGACTTAAAGCGGCAACTTATAACTACCCTTAGAAGTTTAAATGACTAAAAGTGATATATCTGATTAACCCTTAGCTCAAGGTGGTCGATGAATTGGCTGAAAAGTGTTTGAAGATGGACACTAAAAAAGCTTGATTTCTTGGAAATTTGGTATTAACGTTTTGAGTGAAATTGTTACCAATCAAACTTGTACAGTAACTAGATTCCTCAATAGTTCTTGTAACCAAAGACAACCACACATGAGAAGGCCACAAGAGGAAAGCAAACTCTTTTGACTTTGTGCCAAAACTACAACCGCTAATAATTACAATGGTGCTTTCGCGCACACAGAGAGCCTGCAAAGCCTCCTCTTTCTACAAAACACTCAAAAGGGAGCCAATATGGGCAGCTAATGGCTACTGCGAGATGAGAAAATGGCAGCCAAAGTGTGAGCCAGACCCAAGACAATCCCAACCTTCACCTGACCCCTCAAAGGTATCGGACGCCTACAAAGCTTCTTTGACAAATCCCCATCTCTCATCCCTGTCCTTCTTGCACCAGTTGCCATTTCTATCCCTCTTCAAGAAGATGATCAAAACCCAATGAAAACTGAGAACTGGAGATGTCTTTGAAGCAATCGGCAATGGAAGCTTATCTTCTGAAGAGAGAAGGTGAATCCGGGAGAGGCAGAGCTTCTTTGATTTGGTTGTGGTGGGGAGGAAGAGCGAGGTGGTGGGGTTTATAAAGACGCTTGCATTGAGGAAATGCCCTCGGCTTAGGTGATACATACGATGGAAAGGGCAGTTCAAGATTGGTTTTTGGACCTTTCCTTCAAGATCTTGACCATGCAGCATTAGTTTTCTGTTGCCTGATTTTGACCCAACACCTCTTCAATTATCTGACAAATTTTTTTTTTTATCAAAACCGTACCGGTTTTGGGTTGTTAATCTGCACTAGATTATATTGGATATAATATAAAAAGAGAATCGATAATTGTACCCTGTTTTTTTATTCATTCCCCTTCATCTTAGTCATTTCGAACGTTTAAAATGATGCTTTTGTAACACTTCATGAATTTTTCATTATGAAAATAAAGAAGGGGTCATAGTCATCGATATTTTGTAAAAAAAAAATCATGTATATATAAAATATTATAGTTCAAAGTTTATTTATGTGTGATATATAAGTTAAATAAAATGTAAATATTCTCAAGAGAAAGTACTCACTTCATATTTCATTCTAGCAATAAGATACCGATATGAAATACGAGAAGTGCGAAGCTCGCAAGTACATGAAAGGAAAATATATAAACTTTTCTTTCTAAAAAGTATTGTAAAATGGCAGGATGCTGCATCAAACTCTGTGATGGTAGTACTCAATGAGGCAAGAGGTGAGGTAAGGAAGAATGAAAGGGTCATGAGTCAACAGTCACATCTTGACTACACAGACACTTAACCTGAATTTAGTAATCTGGACTCTTCTGGTTCTAAGTCATTGGGGTGAATGATGTTGATTTTGTAGATCCAAGCTCTCAAGTGCAGTGCAGTGCAGTCATTTCACCCGGTGCTTGATTACTTATATTTGCAAGTTGCATAAGGATCACATGCCTATTTCTTCTTGGTGCCCTCTCCTTTAATAAAGGCCACAAAGTTGCTTCAAAGCATGGCCAAAAAAGACGCACTCCAATTTGGCAATTTCACCTAAAAAGTTAATCACTACTCTCTCTTACTATACAGTTTCCACTCTCTGTACAGATCAGCATAACTAAGGCCTTTGCCCACCACCAAAAGTCAAGTAACATGATCCATCTAGGGTTTTTTTTTTTTTGAGTTTTAGCGACATAATTGTGTCCCGGTAAAATCTAAAATTACGAGTAGTTGGACTAATTACTAAAACTTGAGAGAGTACTTTCAAAGGAAGTTGTTACTAGATTAGTACGACCACGTTGAAGCAAGTATCATTGGATCACGTTAATTAGACGTACAATGATTTTCCAGTAAGTTTGCTGCACTGCATCGAAAAGGATATCCTTCGCCTATAGAACTCTATATGAGTTATTCTTTCTACCGTTGCCAAAGTTCTAACTTTGGTGAAGAGTTTACTTGATTTTTTCCCCAAGTCACGGCTATGTGTCACGGGCTGCCCCTTGCACCCGCCTAACACAGCGCCCCCGTGCCCATCCAGCTCAGTGCCCCCGCGCCCTTCCAACAGGCGCCCATGCGCCCTCACAAGTTCCTCAAGTCTCGCGCCCGTCAAGCACAGCGTCCGCGCGCCCAATTGCAGTGCCCGCGCACGTCAAAAGCCAACAGTGAAGATCTAAATATCCAGGCGTGCGTTTTTGCTCAATTTTGGTAGAGACCACAGTTGTATATATTTAAGTTTCCCTGTAAAATTTCAAATCATTTCGAGTTGTATTTCTCTAAAAAGGGGCACTATGACTCCTCGCACATAGTTACGTCTACTACTGTCACTTTGATTTTTCCTCCTAATGGTACTATATGGGAGTCATGCACACCCATACCCGAGAGTCCCTTACTTTGTTTTAGCTTGCCTGTCTAGCTAGATTGCACACTGTGGATGCAAACAAAGCCTTTTGTAAGTTGTAATGATGCTATTGAAGTAATGAAGATATTTGTGACCGTTTTGCCCTCGTGTTGAAATTTACTCTTTGTGCACTGTTTTATGCGATGTTGATGCACTGCTTGCTTTAAATTGTTGGGATTGGTTGGTGGACTCTTCTTGCTAGCGGCAAATAGAGTGCCACACACGGTTTCCTTGTGCCATCAAGGGCCACCGTGTGTCAGGTGGTATCAGAGCCGCGGTTGCCCGAGGGACCGTGGCTTCAGCTAAGAAAATATTGTGGGATAGTTTGCTGAGAAAAACTATGGCCAACACGAAAGAGAGAATCGATGCTTTGGAAGCACAGATACATGACATGTTCAAGAGTGACCAGGATGCTCCGGGCATCCTGAAGCAATTCTCCCTTCGCCTTGATGCGTTGGAAGTGAATCTTGAAGCCACTGATAATACCCGATATGCGGAGAGCATGGAATGGGAGGGGAAGTTTCAGGAGCTTCAAGATCGAGTGGAACACCATGCACGGCACAGTTAAGGTATAGACTGGGAGTCTAAATTTCAAGAACTCCAAGATCGAGGGGAGCTTCTTAGTCGTGCAGTGGTTAACACACCCACTGGGGGTGCGGAGCACTCGTCGAGGCCCCGAGTGCCAGAGCCCAAGAGTTACGGGGGAGCCCGTGACGCCAAGGAATTAGAAAATTTCCTTTTCGATATAGAACAATACTTTCGAGCCATCAGAGTAGACTCGGAAGCGACAAAGGTGTCGATGGCTGCCATGTACTTGGTTGGAGATGCCAAGTTATGGTGGCGGAAGAAGTACGCAGAGATCGAAGATGGGTCTTGCATCATAAACTCATGGGAGATACTCAAACGTGAGCTAAAGAGTCAGTTTTTCCCAGAAAACACCACATTCAACGCGAGAAAAGTGTTGCTGGAATGCAAGCACACCGGATCGGTCCGGGAGTATTGCCAGGCATTTTCTGCCTTGATGTTGGACATCAGTGACATGTCTGCAGTCGACAAACTCTTCTTCTTCATGGAAGGGTTAAAACCATGGGCTCGCACCGAGCTTAATAGACGTCGGGTGAACAACCTTAATGAAGCCATCATCGCTGCCGAGAGCCTTTCAGATTACAACTCCGAGCCACAGAGACCCCCTCAGAGAGGAAATCCAAGCAGAGGTATTGGTGGCAAGAAACCAGGGGGTCCAGTGCCAAACCAAAGTTGGGGCAGTAAAAGCAGTTGGGCGTTAAACTCTTCTACCTAACAGAAGAGTGGAGTTGGGTTCAAAGCCAAGCCTGACGCTAGCACCAGTGGAGAAGTGAAGAAACCTCCTTTCAGGGGTTGCTTCTTGTGCCAAGGACAGCACGTGATCGCTAACTGTCCGCAGCGACAGATGATGAATGCCTTCTTTGACAACATTGGGCAGGTGCAACGTGGGGAACAATCTGGCTCTCGACCAAGGCATCCACCAACAGATGAGCAAACAGACACACAAGATTATGAATAGGAAGATGCCGTCGGGGCCTTTCCTCAGTGGTGTAATGCGGTGACAACACAGGTTGGGAACCCCAAAAAGAGCTTGACTGGGGAAGAGCCTAAAGACATGCCGCCAAAGAAAAAGGGTGATGTACCAGGAAAAGGCTTGATGTATGTGGACATCAAGGTTAACAGGAAGGCCATCAGGGCCATGGTGGACACAGGAGCTACCCATAATTACATTTCTAGCACCAAAGTGGAAAGATTGGGTCTAACTCTAGAAAAAGGGTGCGGACGGGTGAAGGCTATCAACTCTGCCACACAGCCAGTAGCGGGGATAGCGAGATCTGTTTTGATCAAGATTGGCCCATACGAAGGAAGGACCAACTTTTCAGTAGTCATCATGGACGACTTTAAACTGATCCTTGGGTTGGAGTTTCTGCGTGACACAAAGATCACAGTGATGCCATGTACCAACTCGCTAGTCATGCTTGGGAATAAACCATGTGTCATCCCAACTATATCTTCTAGGGCGGGAGAGCGTTCTATCTCAGCCCTCCAGTTGAAAAGGGGATTAAAACGGGATGAAACAACCTACCTTGCCATGCTACGGTGGGACGAAATTGAAGAAGTATCGGGACCATTACCGAAAGAAGTTAAAGTGATATTAAACGACTTGGAAGATGTGATGCCTGATGAATTGCCGAAGAAATTGCCACCTAGAAGGGCAATTGACCATGAGATAGAGTTCGTTCCAGGCACGAAGCCACCCACCCAAGCTCCGTATTGGATGTCACAACCAGAACTTGCTGAACTCAGAAAACAATTGACGGAGTTGCTAGATGCGGGTTTGATCACTCCAGCGAAGTCGCCTTACGGTGCACCAGTCTTCTTCCAGAAGAAACAAGATGGTTCCTTGCGGATGTGTGTGGACTACAGGGCGCTAAACAAGGTGACTATTCGAAACAAGTATCCTATTCCTTTAGTCGCCGACTGTTTTGATCAGCTTAGTAGGGCGAGAGTGTTTACCAAGTTGGACTTGAAGTCTGGGTATTGGCAGGTCCGAATTGCCGAAGGTGACGAGGCAAAGACAACTTGTGTCACCAGATACGGTGCGTATGAGTTCCTGGTCATGCCGTTCGGCTTGACCAACGCCCCGGCCACATTTTGCACCTTGATGAATTAGGTTTTGCGGGACTACATTGACGATTTTGTAGTGGTGTATCTTGATGATATTGTGATCTACAGTTCCAGCTTGGACGAGCATCTAAAGCACTTGAGGAAGGTGCTTGCCCGACTGAGGGAGCACGAGCTATACATGAAGCTGTCAAAATGCACTTTTGCCCAGATTAAGATTAAATTCTTGGGCCATATAATAGAACAGGGTCAGATAAGGATGGATTCAGCTAAAGTTCAAGTGATACAGGAGTGGCAGCCGCCAACGAATGTTTCAGAACTGAGATCTTTCCTTGGATTGACCAATTATTATAGGAAGTTTGTCCGAGATTATTCGAGAATAGCCCATCCCCTAACCGAACTTTTGAAGAAGAGCAATGTTTGGGAATGGTCCAAGGAGTGTCAATCGGCCTTCTCGGCTATGAAGCAGGCTATGTCTGAAGATCTGGTACTTGCTCTCCCTGATGTGTCGAAGTCCTTTGAAGTTCATACAGATGCTTCTGACTTTGCACTAGGAGGGGTTCTAATGCAAGAAGGCCACCCGGTGGCATATGAGAGTAGGAAGCTCAATGAAGCAGAACGTCGCTACACCACTCATGAGAAAGAGTTGCTCGCGGTAGTACACTGTCTCAGAATTTGGAGGCACTACCTGCTTGGTTCTAGCTTCATAGTGCGGACGAACAACACTGCAATGAGCCACTTCTTGAGTCAATCTAAGCTCACCTCGAAACAGACCAGGTGGCAGGAACTTTTGGCAGAATTCAACTTCATGCTCGAGTACAGGGCAGGCTCAACCAACAGGGTAGTAGACTTCCTCAGCAGGAGAGCCGAACTAGATCAGGTAGCATTGATGGCCATGAATACTATTGTTAGAGCAGATAGTCGAGTTGCCATCAACATCGGAAAGAAGATCAAGAAGGCCCTTACCAGGGATCCAGTTGCCCAACAACTACTAAAACTGATCGAGAGCGGTAAAACTCGACAGTTTTGGCAAGAAGATGGTTTGCTGATGACCAAAGGAAGATGGGTATACGTTCCCCGAGTCGATGATCTGAGACGAACATTGATTCGAGAATGTCATGACACCCTTTGGGCAGGCCATGCCGGAGGAGAAAGAACATTAGCTCTCCTTCAACAAGGTTACTACTGGCCCCAAATGGGGGATGAAGTGCAAGAGTATGTGAAAACATGCCTTACTTGTCAGCAGGACAAGGTGGAGCGTAAGAAGAAAGCAGGGTTACTACAGCCGCTGCCGGTCCCCAAGAGACCGTGGGAGAGTGTGTCATTGGATTTCATCACTGGTCTGCTGAAGGTTGAAGACTTAGGCACAATTCTTGTTGTCGTTGATCGGTTTAGCAAGTATGCGAGCTTTATCGTAACACCCAAGTATTGCTCAGCCGAAGACACAGCGCAACTTTTCTTTAAGTATGTGGTGAAGTATTGGGGAATGCCTCAAGACATTGTCAGTGATCGGGACTCCCGCTTCACTGGAAACTTTTGGACTGAACTCTTTAAGTTATTCGGATCCCAACTTTCGATGAGTTCAAGTTATCATCCAGAATCAGACGGTCAGACGGAGCGGTTCAATTCCATGTTAGAAGAGTACCTCTGCCATTTTGTCAGTGCAACACAGAAAAATTGGGTCAAGCTACTAGATGTTGCCCAGCTGTGTTTCAACTCACGCAAAAGCTCTTCGACGGGGAAGAGTGCTTTTGAGATTGTAAATGGATAACAACCGTTACTACCCCACACGGTAAACGTCCCCAATGCCGGGAAATCCCCAAGGGCCATAAGCTTCAGTGAAGAATGGAGGTAGAATATAGATCTAGCTCACTCCTACCTTGAGAAAGCAGCCAGAAGAATGAAGAAACACGCTGACAAGAACAGGAGATCTCACGAGTTTAACGTGGGCGACAAAGTTATGGTTAAGCTACTGCAACAAGATCGCAAATTTCTAAGGGGAAGAGACTCTCGTCTTTTGCAGAAATATGAGGGACCCCTGACTATAGTGAAGAAGATAGGCAAGATGGCTTACAAAGTTGATCCGCCTCATTGGTGGAGCCGCCAGCTCCATCCCGTCTTTCACGTCAGCGTGTTGAAGCCATTCTATGAAGACATAGCCGACCCCTCCAGGGGCCAAATCAAGAGACAAGGACTCAAACCCAAAGCAGCAGGAAAGGGAGTTGCCGAAGCTATTTTGAATGATAGAGTGATTATAGCTTCCCGCAAACGCCATCAGGAGTACCTAGTCAAGTGGCAGGGACATATGGATGAAGAAAACACTTGGGAACGAGCAGCAGACTTATCAGCCTACGCCGACAAGATTGAAGCCTACCACATGCAGAAGTTGACGAGGGCGTCAACAGCTCTAGTGGGGGAGAATGTCACCGGCTGCCCCTTGCACCCGCCTAGCATAGCGCCCCCGTGCCCATCCAACTCAGCGCCCCCGCGCCCTTCCAACAGGAGCCCATGTGCCCTCACAAGTTCCTCAAGTCTTGCGCCCATGCGCCGGTCAAGCACAGCGCCCGCACGCCCAATTGCAATGCCCGCGCACGTCAAAAGCCAACAGTGAAGATCTAAAGATCCAGGCGTGCGTTTTTGTTCAATTTTGGTGGAGACCACCGTTGTATATATTTAAGTTTCCCTGTAAAATTTCAAGTCATTTCGAGTTGTATTTTCTCTAAAAAGGGGCACTATGACTCCTCGCACATAGTTACGTCTACTACTGTCACTTTGGTTTTTCCTCCTAATGGTACTATATGGGAGTCATGCACACCCATACCCGAGAGTCCCTTGCTTTGTTTTAGCTTGCCTGTCTAGCTAGATTGCACACTGTGGATGCAAACAAAGCCTTTTGTAAGTTGTAATGATGCTATTGAAGTAATGAAGATATTTGTGACTGTTTTGCCCTCGTGTTGAAATTTACTCTTTGTGCACTGCTTTATGCGATGTTGATGCATTGCTTGCTTTAAATTGTTGGGATTGGTTGGCGGACTCTACAACCTCTTTAATGATTACAATGGTACTTTCACACGGATCAGGATCCCTTGCTATAACTATGGGTTACAGCATGGGTGCTGTCCCCATTGTTGTGAGGGGGAAGAGAGAAAGGGGGATGCAAACCATGGTTACCCTCTCTCTCTTCCCCCTCTCACAACAATGGGGACAGCCCCCCTGCTGTAACCCATGGTTACAGTAGAGGATCCTGATCCAAAACAGCCAAAAGGGAGCCAAGACAATCCCATCCTTCACCTGACGACTGACCCCTCAATGTCTTAATTATATCAGACGCCTACAGAGCAGCTTTGACATATCCACACCTCTCATCCCGGATCAGGATCCCTTGCTGTAACCATGGGTTACAACAGGGTGATGTCCCCATTGTAGTGAGGGGGAGAGAGAGAGAGAGGGGAGGGATGCAAACCATAGTTACCCACAGTTACAGCGGAGGATCTTGATCCCCCTCTCATCCCTGTCCTTCTTGCACCAGCTGCCATTTTTGTACCTCTTCAAGAAGATCAAAACCTAAGGAAAACTGAGAACTGAAGATGTCTTTGATCCAAAAAAAAGCTTTCAGCGCTTAATCTTTTAGTACAGTCTCTTTCAAGTGGCCAGTTCAATGCCAAGATTTAATTAGAACGAGCACTGAAAGAGAAGATAGAAGCGAAAGAGTGAGCCAGCCCCACCACAATGGCCACCTTCACCTGACCCCTCCTCGGGATCGGACGGCTCGAACGAACCCTTCTCGACAAGCTCATCCCTCCATTCATGCTCATCTCGAACCTCCTTGCACCTTCCATCTCAGCTGTGTACTTGGATCTCTCAAATAAGCTGTTCTTGGTGGTGGTTTATAGTTTTTATGTGGTCTTTTATGTTGAACTTTAAATGAGCTGTGCCTACTACCTATATATAGAACATGTGCTTGATAGAATGCCCCTTCTTTTTCCTACAATAACCTCTTCAACCCTTAATTTTTTTTTTCTCAGTTCTTAGCATTGAATAAAGGATTGGTCACCGGAAAACAATAAAAGATTACACTTTCTAAACTTAGGTGAGGTTAAGGCTACCCCTTTTTTGACTAAATCCACGGCCCCTTGTCATGGGGGATAGAAGATCGTCAATAATTCAGTTTCACGCGACTAAAAAGTGTGAATTTAAAAAAATAATGGTGTGAATATAGCTAATTCTGAAGTTTGCTGATCTCTTGCCTAATCAGTTTTCAACTTTTACGTCGTTATTTAAAGGGTATTTGAGGATAATTTTGGGATGGTCAAACCTGATTTAATCTAAATTAAATCAGATGTGTGAGTGTTTGGCAAAAGAGATTATGAGACTTAATCTGGTTAAAAAAATAAAAATTGATTAAATCTATAATCCTAAAAAGTGTGGATTATGAAATAATCACTTTTTTCATAATCAGGTTTGACCTTTTAATTTATCATCCTATCTCCATGTTATTTATAAAAAGACATTTCATACCCTTTTAACTAATTATTGGGTGTGACTTTTAATTAGTTTCTAGAGTTATATTTTCTTCAACGCTAACAGAGAGAGGGAGCACAATAGTTCATCAACAGCCACCTTCTTCCTCCCTACCATCTCTGTACGCTCTTTACTTTTTATTCCGAATAAGAAGTGACAACTCTTGTAGGTGGTTCAAAATAGCTTCTTTAATAATTTTTTCGTATATTGTAGTTATTTTTAAATGAAAGTTATGTTAACATTACTTCACTAAATGGATATTAGGATCTTTATTTATGTAGTGTCCTTTATGGTCATTTTGCCCATCAAAACTGATTTAATCACTTTCTATCCAAACAATTTTTGTAACTTAAGTTAGTTCATAGCTAATTTTGTCAAACAGCAAACTGATTCTGTTTAAAGTAGATTAAATCTGATTTTGAAAACTGATTCAGATTTAAGCAGAAATCTGCTTTTTAGAATCAATCTCAAACGTGCTCTTACTTATTGAGTCGGAACTCATTAACTTAATTGCTCACATCTATTGAGAACCAAAGTACAAAAACGAGGTCACACTTTAGTAATTTCTTTCAATGTCTTGTCCCACTCTCGGTGCGTTTTATCTTGAAATTCGTTAACTACTTCTCATTATATTATCTGATAACTAGTATTGAAACTTTTTTTGCTGCAATTCGAGTCGTAGGAAGAGCTTCTAACTTTCCGTATTTCACTGTACTTAGCGATTATCATTCACCAATATATACAAGTCTATACGCTATTCCTACGATTAGAGTTGCAGCCAAAATCTTTTCGTTCGTATTTACCAAATAAAAGTTTATATTAACAAGATTGTAGCTTTTATCTTGGAAGTAATATGGAGGGTAGTATTGTACTAAAAATTAGAAGAAGTGAGTGGGCAGGAGGAGGAGGATGATGCCATTCTCCATAACTAGAGCTTCGTGTTGGTTAAAAATGGAGAAGCAGACATTCTCAGCATCTGTGGCACAGAGATCACGTGGGATAAATGGCTCCATTATGGAGAAGTGTAATGATGAATTATTTGCACTAAGAAGAATAAAGTATCTGGAGGTGGATTATGATGCTGATATGAAAAGAGCTTTTACATATGTTGGTCCTTCGTCTTTACCTTCACTTCAATAAGAATTCCTTCCCTTTCCTTTCTCTTTCCCTTTATCTTTCACTTGAGTTGAGGTACATTGAACTGGACTTCCTTTGTTTCTTCCTTTCCTTTGAGGTTGGGTGAGGGGAATGTGAGTAGGAAAAGTGAGAGAAATTGACTTAAAAATATGAAAATGAAAGCAGAGTTAGGTAACACGTGTAGGAACTATAGCAAGATGTTGGGAAGCTATTGATTAAAGCATCCACCCTACCAAAAAGTCGAGGTAAGAGCAAAAGCGGATGACACAATTTGGTGTGTGACTGAGGGACAAGAATAGGTGTATGTGACGAGGAAGGATGGCAATACGGAGATTCCTGCCCCACCCCAACATAGGTCGCACATTTCCATTTATTTCATCCCCATACTGCTCCATATACAAATTAATGTGCCCTACTCCGCCTTGCCCCATCTCATTTAGGTCCAACTTGTCTCATTTGACCCAATTCAATACGGTCAACCCGTTTAGTGTCATTTTTTTTTCAACCATTCAATTATTTAGAAAAAAATATTTTCTCTACTAAGTTGGTGGTCAGAGGTGTCAGCTGAAGGTTGCTGCTCGCGGTGGAAGTGTGTGTGTAGAGGAGAAAAGAGTATATATATGCATTTAGGTCAAGGTGGAGATATGCTGGGGACGAGGATACCCCATTTAGGCCTAAGTCAGTTAAACCTCTAAGTGTCCCATTACGAATTGCCCCAACCCCATTTCTCTAACCTCGGACGGGGCACCACGTGACACCCCCAAATTGCCATCCCTATGCATATGAGGAATGCGAAGACAATATTCTTGAGTGGTTTCTGATTATTATGGAATGAGAAAACTTTGTAACTTTGAACTTACAGTATATACGGGCTAGGGAATCAAATTAACAAGAATTTCTTTGGTTTCTCCTACTAGAATTATTATTATAATAACAACGGGCACTATAGATTGAGGAGTGTGTCAAAATAAAAGTACAATGAATCAAGATTTCGTAGGATTCTGTTAAGGTTCATGAATCATATTAAAGTATGAAGCCTACAGTTATGAGGGATAGTCGGAGATAGATATATATATATATATATATATATATATGTGTGTGTGTGTGTGTGTAACTAAAAGTCACAATCAATCTTTCCAAAGAGTTTCATCCACCGTCACATTACAAAATCCTAAATACTCTGTAGAAGGCTGGTCAACATGTCAATTCTTGTAGCTTACTTGCTAAAATAAGAAGAAAATGGAAGAAGATTTGATGTCCCTTTGTCATGATATAAATAGTGGCTTTATTGTACTATGGTGCCTTTGGAAAACCATTAAATCTAACATTGAGTTCAATCGGCATAAATAAAAAGGATGCCATTAATTTTGAGATTTAAAATTCTCGTTGAAAGTTATTGAAATTTGTCGCTATAGGGCCTTTGGCTTGTAGAGTCTTGGATAAGTTATCAAAATTTTCCAAACAAAATTCACGAAAAAAGGATCAAGCAATGAAAGAAGTAATTTCAAGTTGACGGTGTATTCAATCTTGTTACGAGAAAATCAACAAATTGTGGGTTTTTTGCATTTTGGTACTCTTGTACTAGCACAAAAACAGATTGGTAACCTCATTTTTTTTAAGGAATATGTTTGCAGCGTCGATGTTCTTAAAGCACCCTGTCGAGGTGACCTTCTTAAAATAAATATAAAAATCTCTAACTATTCACTATATTTGATTAACGAGAAAATTTTCAGCGTAACAGTTATAGTAATTGACAGAATAAAAAAAGTTAAGTTTGAGAGTTCCTTCAACTCGTTACCATCTGTTATACCACGCCATATAAATCTTTGTTACAGTGAAGGTTTCTCACAACCACCGGATGTGGATTTACTTTATCCGAATGTGATCAATTGACTTAAAGCGGCAACTTATAATTATCGTAAGGAGTTTAAATGACTAAAAGGGATGTATCGGATTTACCCTTAGCTCAAGGTGGTCGATCAATTGGTTGATAAGTGTATGAAGATGGACACTATAGCTTGATTTCTTAAAATTTGGTATTGACATTTCGAATGAAATTGTTGTCAATCAAACTTGTATAGTAATCAGATTCCTCAATAGTTCTTGGAACCAAAGACAACCAAATCAGAAGGCCACAATAGGAAAGCAAACTCTTTTACTTTGTGCCAAAACTACAACCTCTCTAATAATTACAATGGTGCTTTCGCGCACGTAGAGAGCCTGCAAAGCCTCCTCCTTCTACAAAACACTCAAAAGGGAGCCAAAATGGGCAGCTAATGGCTACTGCGAGATGAGAAAATGGCAGCCAAAGTGTGAGCCAGACCCAAGACAATCCCAACCTTCACCTGACCCCTCAAAGGTATCGGACGCCTACAAAGCTTCTTTGACAAATCCCCATCTCTCATCCCTGTCCTTCTTGCACCAGTTGCCATTTCTGTCCCCCTTCAAGAAGATGATCAAAACCCAATGAAAACTGAGAACTGGAGATGTCTTGGAAGCAATCGGCAATGGAAGCTTATCTTCTGAAGAGAGAATGTGAATCCGGGAGAGGCAGAGCTCCTTTGATTTGGTTGTGGTGGGGAGGAAGAACGAGGTGGTGGGGTTTATAAAGACGCTTGCTTTGAGGAAATGCCCTTGGTTTAGGTGATATATATGATGGAAAGGGCAGTTCAAGATTGGTTTTTGGACCTTTCCTTCAAGATCTTGACCATTCAGCACTAGTTTTCTGTTGCCTGATTTTGACCCAACACCTCTTCAATTATCTGACAATTTTTTTTTTATCATCAAAACCGTACTCGTTTTGGGTTGTTAATTGCACTATATTATCATGGATATAATACAAGAAGGGAATCAAGAATTGAACCTTGCTTTTTATTCATTTCACTTCATGAGTTTTTCGTTACGAAAATAGAGAAATGGGTCATAGTCATTGACACCCCATAAAAGAGAAATCTTGTATATTTAAAATATTCTAGTTCAAACTTTACTTATCTATAATATTTAAGTTAAATAAAATGTGAATGTTCTGAGTGAAAAGTGCTCGTTTTGTATTTCATTCTGACGATGAAATGCGATGAGATACTTGGCGAGCCAGTACACGCAGAGAGAGCGTGTGATAGATAAACTTTTCTTTCTATAAAGTATTGTAAAATGGCAGGATACTGCATCAAACTCCGAGATGATATTAATCAATGAGGCAAGAGGTGAGGTAAGGATGAACGACAGGGTCATGAGTCAACGGTCGCATCTTGACCACACAGACACTTTACCTGAATTAAGTAATCTGGACTCTTCTGGTTCTAAGTCACTGGGGTGAAGGATGTTGATTTTGTACATCTAAGCTCTCAAGTGCAGTGCAGTCATTTCACCTGGTGCTTGATTACTTATATTTGCAAGTTGCATAAGGATCACATGCCTATTTCTTCTTGGTGCCCTCTCCTTTAATAAAGGCCACAAAGTTGCTCCAAGGCATGGCCAAAAAAAGACGCACTCCAATTTGGCAATTTCACCTAAAAAGTTAATCACTACTCTCTCTAGCTACACACTCTCCGTATTCTGTACAGATCAGCATAAGTAGAGTTGTCAAATGGGAGGCCCGCGGCCCGGCCCTCTTGTGAACAGTGCAGGCCCGAAAATAAAGGGCCTTGGGTCTGGGCTTGGACCAAGCCAAGGTTTCACCAAAAATGGCTGGGGCCAGGCCCGACCCTAAAAAAGCCCGGCCCAAAATTGGGCCCAATTTTGGTCCTAAATTTGGCCCTTTTATGGGCTGGCCTACTTTTTTTTCAAAATTTATTTTTCCTTACTTTATCCCCCAACGGCTATATTCCCCAATAAAACATGTAAGAGTGAAAGAAAGGCTGAAGCGAGAAAAGTGAGAGAGAGACAGAGAGAAGGGGAAAAAAAATCTCACCAAACACGCAGTAGGAGTATGTGCTTTCCTTTTGTATTTTCTAATATTATATATCTTAAAAGACAATGAATACTTGAGAATTATAGATCTTGTTAAGAGAACTTTGACAAGAAAGTGTGCTTCAATTTCTCTTCCTTTTTCCTCATCTGGGTTTGGTGAGAATGAGATGTGCTCAGTGCTCCTCTCATTTCTTTCTTCTTATTTTCTCGCGTGTTTTTTACATTCACCGGACGAGAGCATAGTTACATCAAGCCGAGAGAGAGACCACGGTCACACCAAATTTTTTTTAAAAAAATTTAACCCTTTTTTTTTTATAACAGATACTAACTTTGTTATGATAATGAAAATGTCACTATATTGGAACATTGTTAAATAGAGTTAACGGATACTAACATTGTAATCGTCATTTTCTATTTACCAAACTTCCGAAAATGCTACTTATAAATTATAATATTAGTAAGCCAAAAAAGGCTTGTCAATATTATATCAAATTAACATGTATCAATCTCAACTAATTAATTTGATGTATTCTTGTTGGCCATCGACGCAAATAAATAATAAGGAGTTGAGAACAAAAAAAAATTGAGCCAGGCCTGGCCCAAGCCTGGCCCTAAATATTGGGCCTAGGGCCAGGGCTTGGACTGGACCCATATATCCAGATTTCAGGCCCCGGCCAGGCCCGGCCCGTTTTTGTTGGAGCCCGTTGGGCTTGGGCCGGCCCAAGCCCGCCCATTTGACACCTCTATTAAGTAAGGCCTTTGCCCACCAATAAAAGTCAAGTAACATGATAGGTTTTTTTTTGGTTTTAGCGAATAATTGCATCCTGAATTACTTTAAATTTTCGTTATACGGGTAGTTAGACTACTTACTAAAACTTGAGAGTACTCACAAATTTGTTGTTAGATTAGCACGATCACGTCACGCTAATTAGATGTACAGTGATACCGCAGTCAGTTTGTTGAACTACATCAAAAAGGATATTCTTCGGTTGTAGAACTCCGTATGAGTTATTCTTTCTATCGTTGTCAAAGTTCTAACTTCAGTGAGGAGTTTGCTTGATTTTCTCCCCGAGTAATGCAGCTAGGACCTTGTTCATTTAAAAATAGATTGCAGAATTAGGTAAAATGTCCACTGCAAGCTTTTTAACTGCCATTATAGTAACTCTGATTATGTATTCCACCATCGTCAGAATGAAGTCACAATTTTTCTTAAAATTTTAAGTATAATCTAGAAACGGATAACCCTATAAATTACAAGAAGCGAATTCATCCCTTATTTTAAATTGATGTCGAAGATAGGTTTCTTTAACAATTTTTTTGCTGTAATAATGTTGTGAAGATGTTGTAGCGAAAGAAGAGTCATCGTGCATGATCCACTATTTACTCAAAGAAATACAACGACTTAAAATTGTTATGTGGTTCTTCCTTTTTTTAATTAAAGCGTAATTAGTGATAATTGTGACAAATAATAATAAGAAAATACGTCCTATGTTGAGGGAAGACCAAATAAACAAGAAAAATATAAGGTCTGACATTAAATATTCTACGTGGCATTACCAGTTTGATGGCCTAACCTATCTTCCTGCAACCCTGCGAGCAAAGAAAGGGGAGAATAATAAGCGAGCGTTTAGTTTCTAAATTGTCAATAATCGGCTCTGTTAAGATTTATGACCGATAACTTTGAGATATTAATTTCTTATTAATTGTTAGAAGTGTCAATTTGTTATATCTTTTTATAACTTTTTGTGTGTCAAAAATGTTCTTTCATGAATAAAAATCTCTCAGGCCGTGCCAAGAAGTATAAATTAAATGTTCCCTTAGAAAAATCTCATGCTATCCTTAGGAGTCGGTGCTTTTATAAATTTTTAACAGCAAAAATTCGGGACCTAAATGTGAAAATAAGGCCTTTTGTGGTTTATTTTTTTCTTGGCAAGTGTTTCAGTTGTTGTATTTCTTCTCAATTTTGATTAGTAAATTGACTTTAGAAAAACAAAGACTACATTGAGATAATCTCTAGAATGGACATTTTTTTTTTGTTAAAAGTAGTACAAAACATATGTTTAAATTTCGTCTTTTGTAGTTAATAATAGGAGTATATAGATTACTTGAAAGTTACTAATTGTGAAGGTATTAAAATATGGTGTGTTTAACCTATAAGACGGAGTTGGTTCCCCATAATTTTTTTCAATTTTAAGAATTAGTGTACATAATTATTTAAATCGTCTCGTGTTTTTGTGGGAGTATTAGGCTTTTAGTGGCATTTTGGAAATGACTCTCTTAGGGCTTATAAGTGAGAGATCCAACTCTAAATGAACCAAAATTTGCATAATGGTTTTCTCTTTGGCCCACTTCATTCTCAAAATAAAATTAGTATTACATGACCCGTGGACATAGCCCAATAACCTTTATCTGGATTTGACGGAACCAAATATTTTTTAAAGGCTTTGAAGCCCATAAAGCAAAAATGCATATTAGGAAGGCAAGTCCTATTTCAAAAAAAAAAAAGCCTTCCGAGCAACGTGCATTTACAAATAGCTGCCTTGAAACATACATTGGTTTGGCAAAAGAACTAGCCATTCATTGGATTGAGGGCTACATGGGCATCGAAAACACTTTCGGCCTAAATGCGGAAGTCTGCAGAATACATAGAGGGCTCGTGACTGTGCGCAAAAGAAACTGGATGCAAACAACGATCGAATCCAACTCCACAGCCGCATTGCTTCTAATCAGTGAACAAGAAGTCAAGAACCACCCATTGTGAGCGCTTGTGAAAGTTTACAGGGAGACCATCAAGATAATGGGTTGTAATCTAACCCATACAATGAGGGAAGGAAACAAATGTGTTGATTATTTAGTTACTCTAGGTGCTGGCCAAGGGGAATTATATGTGCATATAAGTGAGGCCCCTAGAGAGATGAACAACATGTTACTGGCTCACTTGCGTGGAATTGTAGTATCCTGAACTTCGGGAACTGTTTAAAATAATCATCCGTGACCCGAAAAAATAAACAGGTGCTAATTTTGAGTAATGCTCGGGGATTAGTAGTGCATTGAAGCTTAAAAATATAGTTTTTAAATTTTGGGGGCATTTTCGTAATTTTAGAAAACTTTGGGACCATAACTGTAAATTGATGTCTTTGTGACGAAAAGTAATAAAATGAGTGAAAAGGTATCTTTGAGTCACATGTAATTAGATTAATAAATATTAGAAGAATCGTGGGGCAAAAGTGTAATTTTTGAAACTTCCAGGGTTAATTTGTGAATTTTGGAACGTGAGGGGCTATTTTGTAATTTTAAAAATTTAACCTTATGTGTCAATTTTCAGAAAAGAAGGTGCAAGGAGACGCCACCTCATTCTTGTTGATCTGATGACTAACCTCATTGAATTGTAGAATAATGGATTGAGTTAAGTAGAAACAAAAGGAGAAAAACAAAAAAGAAAATTCGGGTATGAATAAACAGTACCCGAGAGGGGAAAAAAAAAGAGAAAGAGAACAGGAAGAACAAGAAACAGGGCAACACAGAGAAGGAAGAAAAATCACGAAAAATGGGAGAATTTGACAGAGAGAAAGTGAAAATTTCTTAAGGGTAATTAATCTTTACCGTTCTTTTGGGTATAAAATTTTATTATGCGCGCGTGTGTGTGAGTTCACTATGCACTGCGTGTGCGTGCGTTTGAACTCTGTGTGTGTGTGTCTATGTATCTCTGTGAGTTTATGTGGATGGAATCAGCTTGAATTTGGGTAGGATGGGTGGAATACCATGCGTTAATGTGTGTTTAGTGAGTGTTACTGTGTGTTATGGATCGAGGGAAAGGATTGCAGAGAGTCGCAGGAGGTGTAGGTGTTTGGTCTTGGCTGCCAAGTAGCTGTGCATAAAGATTTCTGGGCAATGGTGGTGTAATTTTGTGTTTGTGTATTTTAAATGTGTTAAGGGTGTGGTTTTAGGTGTATACGTGAGTGGTTGGTATGTGGTAGTAGGTGTATCTGTGAAGAATGGGTTGTGTATGTATGATTATGTCTCAGCTGAAGGTTGAAGATGAAGATGTGCGTGTTTTGGGGTGAAATACTAGGTGTTTAAATCTGAATAGTAGTTGTTTTCGTCGCTAATACTAGAAATTCATTTAGGCAGTTTTTTCACGAATTTTTGTAAAGTATTAGGGCCAAAGTTAGACAAAGTCCATAACTGTGACCCCCAATATTTTTATGAAATCTACATTCTGGAATTTTTTGAGAATTTTTGGAGTCAGCAAAGAGTGCTAATTTTGGGTACCGATTAAAGAAATTTATTGAATTATTTAGCATAGTAAATCAAGTTATTTTAATCTGAAAATTTTATGAAAACCCTATTTTACTGGTATGAGTCATTGTATAAAAATCAATAATTATTCGCAATTGTTTTTATTATTTATCTGTGATTTTTATTTGAAAATTCTGAATGCTGACTTATGTCAGTATGATTATTGTTCTTGGAATCCGAATTGATTTCGGTGATTGAGCTTATGTTAAAGCTCACTGATATTGTTGATTTTTCTATGTTGACATGGGTTTCTGTTCTGTGGGAGGACGTAATAAGGCTGGTCTGAATCCTGCAGGAAAAAAGCCATCTATTACCTAAGTGGACTAGTATTTTAGTACATCATGCATGTGTACACTTCTGTGCTTTGCCGGAATGGCATCGCGACCGCCCAGGATCAACGTTGATTTTTTATTTTATCTGCTCTGTATACTGCCGTGACTATTACGGATATGTCTAAAAAGTATTATCTGAAATGATCTATTATTGATTGTTTTTTTTTTAGAATCGGTCATGTTTGTTCTGGTTTATTTTGGCATCTATTTCTGATGAGTTTTTTTAACCCTTTGGAAGTCATTGAGTTTTGACCATCTGAAGTATTCTGAAAATTTTCGTCGATTAGATTCTTTGGAATCGTTCTGTGATTCTTTTGTTAGTCCTTGTATGACCTTACTGAGCTCTCAAAAGCTCACTCTTCGTTTGGCTTTCTTCTTCAGGTGATGATAAGCTGTAGCAGGTTTGGGAATGGATTAGAGTCTGAGTGAGATTCTGGTAAGTTGCCACTATAGTGTAGTGAGACTCGTGCATGGGTCTGTACTGTGGATTCATTCTTTAGGAATTCAAGTTTGAAAAGAACCTGGGTTTTAATAATTTGAGTTCGATTGGGTTTGTTGTAATCTTGTATTTTGAAGAATTCGAGTCGATATCAGATTAGATGCTTTGAAGTATGTGGTTGTGTACATGATTAGACATGTTTGATGTGATCCGGTAGGTTAACGACCCAGGAGTTATGGGCGTTGGAGCTCCAGATTTTGGAGTCGTTATAGGAATGCATTTAAAATGCCCTCCAAGTAATCCGTAACTTCGTTGTCTTCCTTGTAACCAAAAAAAAACTAGCCATTTACAAATGAAAAAATTTGAACTGCTACCCTAATTATAGGAAGATAGTTACAACTCTCGTGTAATGATTATTAAAAGTCGGTAAATGTACTTAAGAACATTTCTACTAATACTTTGAATAAAAAATTTTAAATTATTTTTTAGCGCGACTAAATAAAAGTCACTAATATATTTAAAGGCTCTCAATTGTCGTTATACGGGAATTAGAGATCTTCCAACCACTCGGGTAACAGCTAAATCGTTTCCTTCGAAAATATGACAAGTTGAAAATTCCATTTTTCTTCAGAGCACTTGGCTGTCGTAGTATGGGAAATTCACATATTTCTACTTGCTTAATCCCAAATATTGCAAGACAAAGTTAGATGCATCTCTCAAACCAATGCAAACAATAAGTTGGTTCAGTGGTTTCCACAGTCTTCAGGCTAAGCACCTGGATTCTAGTCTCCTGCCTGTCGTTCATGTAAGTGGCAAACTTACGTTTTCGCGTTGTATATACTCAACATGCTGGGTTTCCGTGCGCTTTGGTCTCAACATAAGTGTGAGAGTCGGATCCTAACTTTGTCTTGCAATCTTTTCGGTACCAAAACCTTACGGTCCAATCTTTTCGGTACCAAAAAAGCTCTCAAAGCGATGCGTTACTCTTTTTTTTTTGTCAAACAGAAATTTCATTAATTAAGAATCAAATGTACAACCTAAAAGAGCATAAATAACCGTTTGGCTCTGAAAACAAGTATCAAATGGTAAGAGGGTGGAGGAGATACAGCAAGACATTCAGGGGCCACATAAAGTGACAGTTTAGATTACTATAGCGATTGTCATTGGATTCGAAAGAAATGATGTAAGTTCTCAAGACCGGATCAGATTGATCCGCAACTCGTAGGGAGTCGGCATCATTCTGGTCGTTCTTCTCTCGTAGTTTCTGGATTCCTGATGTGTGATTCCCGAGACAGAGACACCCAGTCACTTCATGATGCCACAGTATTGCTGTGTAAACAATCCCCTACACTACGTGCAGCATCTGATGCCCTGGCCATCTGCTTGCTTGATCAAAACAGGCAAGTGGGTTATCCCAGGCCACTTGCATCATTGCTTTCAAGTTTCACTCCAATGCCACACTTGCACCAACAATGAAACTGGGTTGAAATTTCTTGCTTACGGACGAAGATGCGTGAAGGTAGTAAACTTTGATCAAATCCAAGTCCCATTGAAATGTTGTGTCATACATGAGAAAATGGCTGCGTCACGGTGACCATTTTTCACCGCCTTTCTGTTTTTTTTTTCTAGCTCTATTATTAAAGCAGGTTAAAGTGTACATATCTTTTTTTTTTTCTTTTTTCAAACAAAAGTTTGGGTCATAATAAAGCTAATATGGATTATGAGGTAGGTTCAAGTAATACCCTACTATGAAATATTTTTACATGCGATATACTCCTCACGTCCCCAAAAAAAATTGATCTCGTCTCTTTTTTCAGTTGTCCAAAAATTGTTCAGTATTTGAATTAAGAAAGATTTTATAAGTATTTTTATACTTTTTTATTCTACTTCTCTCTACATTTAACACTCTATTGACTCATTTTTTTCCTTTCAGACCCACTTCCTTCTCTTCTCCCCGCCACTCTCCCTCGTCTTCTCTTCTCTCTGATAGAATGAGAAACATACATCATACGATTTATATTCTTATTAAGTGTGTTAAATAAAAATGAATTTTTTTTAAATGAAGATGATTATTTAAGAAAGATCCGCCAAGAAAAAGCTAAACACAATGAAGTAAATTCGGGTCATAAAAACAGAAAAAGGAGAAAACCAAAAACTTCTCGTGCTTGACACTCAAAGATGCCCATTACAGCATACATCTCAGCTACCAATCATGCTGATGAAATCATTTGAGCCAAATAATGTAGTTGTACGTTTCTTTCTCTTTTTTCTTTTTACAAAAGTTTGGGTCATATAAAAGCTAATATGGATTATGAGGTACGTTCAAGTAATACCCTATTATGAATTATTGTTACTCGTGATATACTACCTCCGCCCCACAAAAAAATTGATCATATATATTTTTCGTCTGCACAAAAATTACTCAGTTTCTTAATTAAGAAAGCTTCTGTAAGTGTTTTTATATGTTTTTTATTCTCCTTATCTCCATATTTATAACACTACTAACATATTTTCTCTCTCGTGACCCTCCTCCTCCTTCTCCTCCTCTTCCTCCTCCTCGCTCTCTCTTTCTCAAGGTAGAATGAAAAATATACGATATATAATTTATATTCTTAATATGCATATTAAATTAAAATAAATTTTTTTTTTAAAAACGGTGAGGGTTATTTTAAGAAAGATCTGCCAAGAAAAAGCTTAACACAATGAAGTAGATTGAGGTCATAATAACAGAAAAAAAGAAAGAAAAAAAAACAGAACTTATCTTGGGCTTGACACTCAAAGATGCCCATTACAACAATACATCTCAGCCACCAGTCATGCTGATGAAATCATTTCCGCCAAATAATGCAGCACGTGGCGCTATTGCATTTTAGTGCCACCAATGATATTTGATTCTGCCTTTTGAACTGTTGTTTCAGCTCTCATGCACTTTCTTAGTGGTTTTCCTTGTCTTTCTTGCGCATGGAAGTCAAGATTTGTCTCCTTTGGTCCATTATCCATTTTTGTCCATATCCACTTTTTAATATTTAAAAATATTTAGAAACCGATCCATTGACGGTGCTCATTAGTGTAGATCGTTTTCTATAGTTATATATGAATCAACTTGATTAGTTGGTTATATATATTAAAACCCGATATTCAACTCAAAAGTTTACTCAAGATTAAGATAAACGTAAAAGGTATAAGAATCAATCTCAAATTCTATATATGATCGATATGAACTGCAAACGTAGTTATTTGCTTGATGATTTAGATACATTTATCTCTACTCAAGAGAGTTGTGATCAGGATGAACTGCAACCGTGGTTCAAAATCTAATCATGAACAAGAGCGGAGAACTGAAGGGGAAGTGGATAGAAATTTTTGTTTACTACTGCAAAAGTTCTTGTCCCTTGACTTTTAGAGTGCACTGAAATCTCATTCTGTCTTGGATAACATACATATGATTTCGCATTGGTGACCACAGTTGCTTCTTGTTATATGAAGAAAAATGTGTCACACTTTGAAGTTGTATCCCCACTCATTATAACCTAGTTTAGACCTCATTTCAAGAAAATGTTCATAAAGGAATGAGAGAGTATGTGACACAATTCTAACGTAAGTATATGCACTATGATCTGCCTTTGTGTGTGGAGATTATCCCAGTATTGTGGTTCAAATCTTAGAGTATATATATTCACTTTTAATTCAATCCTAGCGATCTGGTGGTGCTGGTCACCGAAAATTCTTAGGGATCTGGTGGTGGTGATTTATGTGTATTAGTTGAGGGTCGAGGGTTAGGATATGACCGTGATCTACGCACATGTCGTAAATTGTTCAATTTGTCCTTCAAAATATAATAGACATCTGTGAATTTTTTTTATTGAATTTCTGCCATTTACATGATGACGAGGAGCACTATTTTGAAAGCTGGGGATGGTGGGAATTAAAAAAAAAAAAACTTGTGTGTGTGTTGAGGGTTGCGAGAGGGGTTGGGGGTCAGGATATGGCTGCAATCTAAACACATGTGGCGAATTATCCAATTTGTCCCTCAAAATATGGTAGACATCCGAAAAAAATTGAATTTTTACCGACACCGGAGCACTATTTTGAAAGCCCGGGACAGTGGGAACCAAAAAGACAAAAAGTATAGGGTATTTGCGCATATGAACCCAAAGTCTGGGGTTTATGCAAAATTAGTCCCTCTTCTTTCCCAAAATTAAAGTGGCGCCGCCATTATTTACCCTCTTTCTTACTTTCAGACACCCAAAATTAACTCATTCTGCCTAATATGTGCGTATGAAGAAAGGACCACGTAGGAGTGAAAGGGAGATAGGAGAGAGGGAGCGAGAGAGAGAGAGAGAGAGAGAGAGAGAGAGCGAGCCCTTTATAATGCCTTTGTTTTGCACAAGTTTGGCTACAAATGTGCCACTTAACGCTCTGGTCCAGAGTAGGAGGAATAATTTAGCAGCCAACCATGTAGGAAGTTTCTCCCTGTTATTGTACCATAGTAATTGCCGACGCCCCTCTTCATCACCTTATCGAACCCTTTGTCTTCCCAAGTGTAATCTAACCCATCTATCTTTAGAAATGGAGGGTCCAAACAAGTTGGAGCCAGTGCCTGACAAGTACTCTAAAGAATTGGAAGTTGCAGTCAGAGCTGTGCATATGGCATGTTTGATGTGTCAAAGAGTGCAAGAGATTTTGGTTTCTAAAGGCATTGACCAGGTCCAGTCCAAGGAAGACAACTCCCCTGTCACAGTTGCAGGTAATTCATTTGCATTTGCTTGTTGTATATCTTTTCTTGACTTGGGCAATTGTTAATCTGGGTATTGATCTTTGTTCGTGTGGGTGCTTGAAAACAAAAATATTTTAGAATTAGCATTGTTGATTTGGAGTTCATAGATATTGGGTACAATTATGTGAATTCTATGCTGTTATGCATCTTCTAGAGGGGAATGCGTGTTATCCATGCCTAAGTTGTCCCTCAAAAAGTTGATATTTCGTTTCTAATACACTTTAAGCGACAAATAAAGATGTGAAAAGGCATGGAAATAGACTTTCCCTTTTAAAGGGTGAACTTGAACTTCTATTTTTTGACTGGGTTCTCTTTGAATGCGGAATCAGCCTCTTCAGTTGCATAAAAATAACCCTCCTCGGACTGTGCAGTGACAGAAGTCTTGTTTATTGGGCTGTTCTTTATTTGAAGTTGGAGAGTGTAATTATGAAATTGTTCTTAGTGGAGTGGAAACTTGATCAAAGTTGGGTGAGCAGGCAGCATGAATAAGTAGCTTTGAGTAAAGCTATAGATTGCATTATCCTTCTTTATCCTCATTTCCTGATGAAGTGTGTCATGTTTATTTTTCTGAGTAATGAAGTTGGTTATTGCAGAAACACATGGCATGCCCAAAATAAGGAAGAAGGAAACCTCAAGGACTCCTTTTGGAGTGTTCATATTCCTCTAAACGAAGCTTAAGCTGTCTTTTCTTTTCCTGAATTGGTTATAAGGAACAACATAAGCATCTTTTAGCTTTAAGAACATTGGAATCAAATGTGGCATAAAAGGTCGAAGTAGACATACCATCATTCCCACTAGTATATGTTGAAACGGGATGGATTGAAATGGCGCAGTAGCTACGAGATTTTCCAAAATTAGGGTTGGACCACATTCTTTTGCTATCTTCATAGAGTTAAGGAGGACAGGCCTCCTCACATTTGGTTGAACCAAAGTGGAAGTGGCCAGAGAATTTGGCGCAGGGACTAGACGACATGGCAAAGAAGTGAGAGAAAAGATAGGTATCTGAAAGTTATATACTTGGCCCCCGTCTTTTTTACACTGAGAATCAACTTAACCTTAGCATGCTAAAATATCTCTGCATTTTATAGCAACATTCTTATTTTTGAACAAGATATTTGTAAATCCTTGAGTCCTAGTTACTGAATTTTACTACGTTTTTGTTCCATGTTCATCCGCTTGGATCGATTTAGAAATCACAGGATATCTATTCTGCCTGTCTTCCACTTACTGAATGGCGGTTTAGCACATTATCATCACTGTGAGTAGTCTAGTCTTAAATCTTAAATTAATAGAGGTGCCACATGGCTTTTAACTCTTAAGAACCAATTTCTTTTAATGTAGCATTACTGCTTGTAGTGTAGATATATAACTGATATAGTGATTGGCTATTTGATCAATAGTTATTCAAATTTTATCGACAAACGGCAAAATGATATATCATCCTCTGGGACCACAATTTCAGTTTTCGATATCTCGACTATCCAAAGGCTGGTAAGGAATCACCAACTGAAGTCAATTGTGCTGGAAAAGGCAGAACTTCAGCACAAGTAAATGTTTTGCGAAGGCATAATACGTTTTTTCTCAGGCTTTCATTTGACATGTTTCCGTATTGTTATTTTGTTTTTGGGCGACATCTGGTCTACGGTTCCCCCCTTCAAGGCCTTTCAATACTTGTAATAATCCAAAGACCAAAGATGTTCATCTAGACACGCTACTCACTGGTTAGATGTTGTGGTAGTTTGATTTAGATTATTTAACTTGATAAAAGTTTGACGTGGTGCAACTCCTCAGGCTAGATATGCTAATCTTTTCAATTGCATTTTGTATAACAGATTGGAGTGTCCAAGCCACAATCAGTTGGATTTTGTCCGAGGCATTTGGGCGTCAAAATGTATCCATAGTTGCTGAAGAAGATGTTCAAGCACTCTCCAAGTCTAATGCAGCTGGTCTACTGGAAGCTGTGGTGAAAACAGTGAATGACTGTCTAGCTGAGGCACCCCGTTTCGGACTTGCAGCTCCAGTCATTAGTCTTGGAACGACAGAGGTTCTCGAGGCCATCAGTTGCTGCAAATCAACTGGAAGCCCAACTGGAAAATTTTGGGTATTGGATCCTGTTGATGGAACTTTGGGATTTGTACGTGGAGATCAGTATGCTGTTGCTCTGGCATTAATAGAGGACGGAGAAATTGTGCTTGGAGTTCTTGGGTGCCCCAATTACCCAGTGAACAAGGAATGGCTAAGCTATCATAATGGCTACCGAAGAATAATATCCAAGTTGACACCACCTACATCTAAATCTTGGGATAAAGGTTGTGTATTCTATGCAAGAAAAGGTAGTGGAAAGGCTTGGATGCAACCACTAATTCACCGAGAAAAGAGGCTTGTGTGGCCAAACTCAGCAAAACAAATCCATGTGTCTCACATTGATAACCCAGCATTGGCAACATTTTGTGAACCAGTTGAAAAGGCAAATTCAAGCCATTCCTACACTGCAGGACTAGCTCACAGTGTGGGGCTTAGGTGCATATCTTTTTCCATTCTTCTTTCTCTTTCCAAAGCTTCCATTTTCACCTAGAAAATTTGATCAGAATATGTTACCCTCAAAAAACACGGGGATTCAACTGTATAACTTGCACTAAGACCCTAAAGTTGATACACTAACCATTTGGACCTTGCCCAGGCTTTAACTGACCGTTAGTTTACTACGAAAGGGTTCTGATGGGCAGCTACTGTTCGCGCTAGGATACGATCTGTTAAATAATGGGCAATTCCTAACTTATTATATAATTTTTGGTTATATATGACATTTTGTCTCAAGTCTTATGCATACACCTGATTATCATAAAAGAAATGGATGAAGCCATGTCAATCTTGATATCAGGCTGTTGAGTCTTGGAAAGCTCACAGACTACTGTATGTCTTAACTACAGGAACCAACCGTTACGGGTATACAGCATGGTGAAGTATGCAGCTATAGCGCGTGGTGATGCTGAGATTTTCATGAAGTTTGCTAGAGCCGGCTACAAGGAAAAGATATGGGATCATGCAGCTGGTGTTGTTATCATTGAAGAAGCGGGTGGTGTGGTTACTGATGCAGGAGGGCATGCACTTGACTTCTCGAAAGGGATATATTTAGGAGGTCTTGATAGAGGTATAATAGCTTGTGCTGGAGCAAAACTCCATGAGAAGATCATCGAAGCTGTTGATGCTAGTTGGAACTCCTCAAGCCTATGATGTTCATCATATAGCACCTCGGCATAAAGGGAGATTCAAGTCTTTGAAGAAGCAATAACTACTCTTGGCCTTGAGTTTTGGTTTGATAGTTGTCTCGTAACTATCATGCTTGAAAACTGATCTGGCATTACGACGAACATGACCAGGTAGTGAATCAGTTAGGTTTGGTTATTGT
This sequence comes from Escallonia herrerae, assembly GCA_033070095.1. Taxonomy (NCBI): domain Eukaryota; kingdom Viridiplantae; phylum Streptophyta; class Magnoliopsida; order Escalloniales; family Escalloniaceae; genus Escallonia; species Escallonia herrerae. The sequence continues at coordinate 396,010 of JAVXUP010000416.1, read as the reverse complement.
ATAATGCCATGGCAATACTGTAAAAGATGCATCTGTCTTCGATGATATAGGCCATAGGTGGAAGAATTGTGTTTCACACTTCAGTTTTTTTCCCAACAAGCCAACTGCTTTAAGCCTCGAGCATTTGGCATGTAATTACTACCATGTTACTAACTGTTTGTGTTCACCTTTTGTATTGAAATGTATGAATATATATGCATGGACCTTATAATTGAATCTGCAGTCTAAAGGCCCTCAACGTATTGATTATTTGCACGAAGTGAGGTTCTCGAGCGGAAGCGTGAGTAGTATAATGGGTCTTTGGGTGGGAGCGGAGGCGGGTGCAGGTGGGAAATTTGGGAGCGAGGTTCCGGAACGACAGTGTCACCGGAATTGAAGAAATCTGTATGGTGTAACCATGGAAGAAAAGCCAGTAGTTGAAGAGACAAAACAACTGTGACTAATTCCTTTAAATTGCACCTCGCAGAACACTCCACTCCAGTGTTGGCATCTCTTAATGCCTCTGTGGTTTTCTATGGTCTCAGTTCTGTTTGTCCAGTTGCACCGGCGAAAGCCCAGTTCTTTTCAAGTGACTCAAGAGTCTATCCAATACTGCCAATTCTGTTCCCACTTAATCCCCCTTTCATGGCCACATATCTTTCCGGCTAAGGAATGAGAAATCTTTCTCCTGGACATTTGCCATCTCCTCACCACCTACAGGGGCTGAAAGTTTTCAAATTTATTTGGATTAATGCAATATTTGTATCATAAAAAATTCATCAGATGCAGTTTGGATACCAAATGTTTAAAATGCAGCAAATAGTACCTAATTTTTTATTTATTTATTTATTTTGTTTGAACCAAATGTGTCCGATTGTGGATGGAGCTAAATGGCCGACCCACAAACTGTGACGTTATTTGATTTTCCTTTTTACCCTTTTATTTTCTAGAGTTGCTCTTTAAACACCACCATTCCTGATCCCTCAACAACGATGACCACTCAGCCACACAACCATCACCACTGCTTACAACCACACAACACCGACGCTGCCACCCACCTTCCGCCATCCCAATTCCATCAACAACCACCATTGCCGCTGCGAACCATCATCACCACCGAAATGTTTTAAGGTTATAATACTCGGTATCTTGAATAACGGTTATAAAAAAAAAATATCATTTGTCACATGACGCTGTCGCTCAAAATATCAAGTGAATTTAGCATTATACAAAATATATCTACTTCTGCACATTGTCAAGATTCAAAAGATCACTGAATACATATTCGACATTTGGAGAGGGACAAGAGAGAGTGATTAAACTATTAGAGCAAGAGCAACCCTCGGTGTAACATGCTCACCTTTCTTCCAACAAGTAGGCATCTTTGGTTACAATGGCATAAACTTCAAACACTTCCCTTTAATTCAGCAGCAGTCCTGGACAGAGGAAGCACAGAATCAGGCTTATCATCTCTACATCAGCTTTCAATGTGCCATACTTGCCAAAATATGGGCTGTGAAGACATTGGTGGACATGAAATAGATACCATCTCTATCTCATGTAGTGAGTAATAGATTTGACCACGTTCACACTGCATTGAATGCCCAACTGGATCACTGCACGGTTGGCCCTTCCTTCTTTAATGCATGCCGACGACTTCTTCTAAGGTGTGGTTGGCTTGGCTAGCTGTTACGGTTCCGTACAAGAAAATGTCACTGATTCACTGTCATACAATTCTCGGCCTTTCGGCTAAGATCAAGTGCAATATCTGTTCTTATCAATTCTCCTTTTTTTCTCTTAGTTGAATGATGTTGTTACAAACAAAGGACTTGAAACAAGTTCTTTCGTTGAATTAAAGGTGAAATCCAATCTGCGCATCATGATTCACTTGAATAATCTCATTGCAATTTGTTGTATTCCTCAATTGATTGTGCTTAAAAAGTCCATCCTGGAGAGCTCAAAAAGTCCAAGTCTTCAGCCACATAAAAATATTGGGTGGCCCGGGATTACTAATTATGATCATCTAAGACCGCTGAATATACAATAACATCGCTCTCTACTTCACTTCCCCTGTTTCAGAAGTCCTAAATAATAGAATCCAATGACCCTGAAATCGTGCTATATTTATTCACCCAACCCACGAATAATGGTTCATTAAGGAGCAACAACCAACTGTAATTTATGGATACCTGCTAGACTTTCTGTTCTGACTTTCTTGAGTGTTACCTCTAATGAAAAAGAACTAACAAGCCACTGAGCCTTTGTTAAGTTTTAAGAAAATTATTATTTGCACTTCACTATTAACCGGTAAAAGTTCTATTACTCCACGAATTTTTAGTGAATCCCCTAATCCCTTCACCAAAACAGTGCATGTAACCGGTTAAACCACATCTCCAGTAATCGCAAAGAAAAATTTATGGTAAAAAATGTTTATCATTTCCTCCAAGATTTCCTCTGAAGCCTTTTTTCTTTTCAATCAAATTTAGAAAATTCAAAATAACAAGAAAGACAGAGTTATAAACCTGAAGAGCGTGTACGGTAAAAATAAAAAATTGTCTTGGACTAGTAAACGTTAATGTTAGTACCTATCAGATTAATAGATCGAACAGTCTCTCCTCCTTTTGTGGTAACCACACTTATTTGCGTGAACGGCGAATTCAAGTACGCAGACAAGTCGATAACGAACACATATTTAGTCGATCTAGTAACTTTTCGCGCTTTCTTTCAAATGATAATTGTTTGAACTTGCGGCCACGAAACGGAAGGAACTGGAAAAAGTCTCTTCTTTAAATGATCAAGATTTCCCCTTTCGAGTCTAATCCATGCACCTCATAACCTGTATACGTGTGGAATTTATGCATTGCTGCGAAACTTTAATGCCCTGTGTATATGTGTGCACTAATTGCATTCAACCTACTCTGCACCTTCATGCATAACCCCCCCCCCCCCCCCCCCCTCCTCCCTCAACTGTCATCCACTTCTTTTCTTCTCTCCCTTTAATGCTTTTCTCACCCTCCCCCCACTCCTACTTAGGCAGTCATCATCACCCTCTCAATTTTCAGTAGCAAAACCCAAAAAGTAGCAGCAGCCATGAACACCGTGACCACTTTTGTGTTAGCATTCTTGCTCGCGACAGCCTCTCTCTCCCTTGCTGCCCGATCCGACCCGGCGAAGCCCTCCGAGGACCAGCCGAAAGTGAAGTCCACGACCAGCAGCGGCAGCAACAAAAAGGGTGGTGGAAGTGATGGCGGGGTCGATGGTGGGTCGGGCGGGTTCTTCGGGCCCGGAGGCGGGTTCGACATACCAGGGATGGGGAACGGGTGGGGCAACATCGGCGGCGGGTATGGGTCTGGGTACGGGGGCCCGACCGGGGGTTACTCCAAAGGTGGTATCGTGAGGCCTACTGTGGTGTGTACTGACAAGGGTCCTTGTTACAAGAAGAAGCTGAGGTGCCCGGCCAAGTGCTTCACCTCTTACAGCCGGTCCGGGAAGGGCTACGGCGGCGGAGGTGGCGGCGGCGGTTGCTCCATGGACTGCAAGAAGAAATGTGTTGCTTATTGTTGAGATTTTAGCCCTTGTAGCCGGTATAAACACTTTCCAGTATTACTATGATGCGTGTGTGTGTGTAACCTTTTTTTTGTTGTTGTTGCTTTCTACGTTAAGTTATGGAAATCCACGGTGTATGATAGTAATAGAAGACATCGTTCTGTGAGCTTTTTACTTTGGGAGGGGGGGGGGGTGTTGTTCCCTTTTTTTTTGTGTTTACTTCAGTTTATGAATAAAACTAGGGGAGCATTTGGCTGGCGGCCAGTGGGTGATGTTATGTGCTTGTGCTTGATATCTCTTCTTGTGACTGTCCCGATATGACCCACCGGTGTACGAGCGCCGTCTCCATGTTACGTGCTAGGAGAACCTCATACGAAGGTTCAACTCGTTATCCGGATCTTATTAGGACCGTCGTTTAGTTCGATATTCTTAAACAGCGAAGACTTGGGCGTTCTATTTTTGCTTTCTTCCTTCCAAGATCATGTTGACGAATGGGGTTGTTAATTCATTCAGTGGGGGGATTTGAGGAGAAGCAGAAGCATCACAGTTTGTAGTAGCCACCACTGGTTGGTCCATAAAGTGCATTATCATGCGCGGCTCAACCACTCGGGTGTGTCCCTTTTCATCAGTCAAAAGATTGAGCCCACCCACCACCTTCCCTACTGTAGATTAGATGGCTGGATGTCGTGACATGCTTTGCTTACATTGTGCTTGTGGCGCCTTGAGCTCACAAAGCCCTTAATTGTCGCTGAAGTTCTCTTTTCCGTCGTCGGTCATAAAAGATTGAAACCATTAGTTGATCATACCGAAGCATTTCTACTTGGTTTCAAGGCAAACCTAATCCTGCCACAACAATTATTCAGAACCATGACCATGCGGTACTTTTTTTTATCACTCCATCAGAACTTTGGGACTATAAATACAATAACATAAATACCAAGAATATTGTGTGATTTTAAACCGCTGATCCCAATTACTTTAAGACCTTTGGATCTAGAAGAGCTAATATCATAAAAAGAGGCACGTTAAGCCACAATACATTCAACTATCCCGAGCAATGAAGACTACTAGTTTGAGATCTAGATGCATACAAGTTTGAAGAATAATTTTGCACCACAAGAGACGTTGTCATTACCCATGACAACTGAACACTCTCTCTTATACCATGTTTTGAGAAACTGCAAGTTGGATAAATTACCATTATCTACTACTCCCTTTGTTTTAAAAAAAAATTAATCGTACTTCCTTTTTATATTATTCTAAAAAATTCCATCACTCAAATTAAGAAAGATTTTTTTAATATATTTTTTTTCATATTTAGGTTGCGTTTGATAACGCAATTAAGCATTTAAAACTTAAAGTTTTCAATGATTTTCAATTAAGTGCGTTGATAACGCTTAACCTTGTATCACTTAAAAAAAATTAATTCTTACCAAAAATAGACTAAAATTTTAAGTCAGGATGGACTTATTTAATGCTGATCACTAAATTCTAAGTGAGATGGTTAAAAGTTATTTAAAAGATTTTACATAAAAAATAATTATCACCACGATATTGCCTCAATTAATTTGTTGGCAATATCGCCTTCACCACAATTCAACCACCACCAGAATCATCACGACCTAGCCACCTCTCACTACCACCACAAGGACACCGCCACCTCCACCATACCGTCGTCGTTGTCACCACTTTTATTTTCGCCAAAATTATCTAAAGATCCACCACACTACAACCACTAACATGACCGTCATTTCGTCACCTATCGCTATCATCACAATTACTAACAAATGCATAATTTTTGTAAAATGAATAAATTTTTAAATAAACAATTTTTAGACATCTGTTTTTTATTTACCAAACAGATAAACTTATATTTCAATAAAAATTCAGTCGCTTAAAGTTTTCAGTTTTATGAATTCAGCGCATAACTTTTTCAGCACTTAAATTTCAGTTTTATTGAACAGCCCCTTACTCTTTTTGCACTTATTTTTTCTATTCCCATCCCCCCCCCCCCCCCCCCCCGCGGGGGTAGTCTCTTGAGGTAGAAATGAGAAACTGATAACATATGGCTCATATCCTTAATAACCTAATTAAGTAATTGAAGAAGAGGAACACACTTCTCAATGGCTAGAGAACCAAGTCAAATCCTGAAAAATCAATAAATCATGAACAGATTTACAGACGTAACCACCGTATGCACTATAGTCCTAAATTACAGTAGCTATGCTTCTATCTGGCTTTGTATCTCACAACCCTCACGCGAAAGGCCTTGTAACAAATCCTTCGTAATAACACACAATAGAAAGAACAATGAAACAAAATATTGAACAAAACACAAACACTGCCCAGCTGAAAGGATGAAACAACCAGCTTGCAATTTCTGCTCTTACCATCCATCCCTAGTCGAACATGATAACTGTGTAACTTTCTCGGGTAGGATATCCTCATATTGCTGCTCTTAACGCTCCTCTTGCAGTCTCGCGCTTCATTTCTGCTGCTTTGCCACTGCCACGGAAGTACATGTATACTTGCTGAACAATTAGAGAAACCAGTCAGCTAACTAAAAGGAAATAACAATTAGACAGAGCATAGCATGATTTATGCAGCAACTTGTGCCTGCGTTCTCCGCAAGGGAAATGGGAAGATATGTATTAAGAAGTAGACCTGAATAACCCAGATGCTGAGCATTGACTCAAGACAGAAGAGTCCAAATCCGACGAAGTAGAAGATCTAAACAACAGAAAATAGAGTAAGTACAGTCGCAAGGAATTCAACGAACTCAACCATATGTAGGAGGTGAAAACTAAAGAAGACTGAATGGACATTTTCTGTATTAACCCCTTGTTTAAGATCTAGTCTCGAAAAAATACATGAACTTGTGTAAGGAGCAGCAAACACGGATGAAACTTACCCCAACCAAGGCGTGCTTGCTTACTTGATCTACTGCAGGCAGGATACCTCTGTTTCAGTGGACCACACAAGGCCAAATATTTTCAGCAGATGGAATACACGATAAAAAATGCACTATGACACCTCAAATTTGACTTATCATCCATTATACAGGATTAACCCAGCCATCATATCCACGTTAGAGAGATTAGGAAAAGAAATCCGCTCTAGCTGACAGAGTGATATACTTGGCCGATCTCAATTTTGGATTTAAACCAGAGTCGATAGAAAAGGAACTTACGTAAGAGATTTTCCTTTGAAAACTATAGGTGGAGCAACCGCAGCAAAGATGCAGAAACCAATGTGAAGCTGTAGACAGGGCCAGAAGTAAGGTATCTTCCATGACAAGTAGAAAGTATATTTACTAAAACGGTACAAGAAACTTACCAGATAAAACAAGAAAAACCAACTGAACTTCATAGCACTTTCAGTCCTGTAACAGATACGGTGATGTTAACTAAAAAGAAACTTTTTTGTTTAGCACAGCCAAAAAGGAATAAGCAGAGATGAGACGGTATGATGAATCTTGTCAAGGCCATTGATGGCATACATATTATTAGTAAGATCTAATACTACACGTTATTCCAGCTGTTTGCAAAATGTTCCTTGGTGCTGAACCAACAAATACACCAATGGTAAGGTTTGACCCCTACGGGTAAGTTAAGTTTGCAGCATGGACCATCATGGGTCTATATGATTCAGATGTACAACTTCGGACAGTGACTAATCGAATTAAATCTTGCTAAAGACCAAAAATCATGTACCTAAAAGCACGATAGAGTGGGCGATACCACAAAACATAGCCTCCTGGAACCCCTGCTATGAAGTAGATAATAGCAAGGAACCAGATCTTCGCATCTGCAGTACAAGATTCAATACCAAGTTTTAATTAATCAGGACATCAGACTTAACAATAAATTGGTGAAATTGTATAGAAAAGGTAGACATTGCATTGAGTTCAATATGCACGAACCTCCTCCTTTAATCCAAGCTGTAGTGACGGCTACAATATTCCACAGAAGGCACAAAAATAGTCCTGCTCCGCATCAGCATTTAAACACTGTTAATGCAGGTCAGGCTTGTATAGGGCAACTTTAACTACACAAACAGTACGTAAATGGTGACAGCGTAGAATCGTATATCAGATTCATCTTATGAACACAATCCTTGGCCCCCTAGTGCATAATCTCTAGCGGCTAACTAAACAAAAGAAGGGAAATAATATCCCTCAAACCCATATATCACACTAGCAAAGAAGTCTTATTGACTGAATAGATTAGTAACCCAGGAAGTCATACCCCTGGCTCTATCAACAAAAATAGATTTATCTGTTTGGCAATTAAAAGCTCCAAGGCCTTGAGACAGTTAATACGTTCTCATCAATTATTCATCTACTAATGAATAATCTGCAATATTCTGCAATATATCTCAAAAATTATAGTCAGTTGTGGTTGATTATGTACTCCAGAGTTTGTTTCCTAACAGATGCTAACTAAAATAGAAAAGAAGAACATCCAACACCAAAAGCAGAATATAACCCAAAGGTGAAACTTTACTCCTCACTATAAAATTTTCCTAATGTTTTGGGTAAGTATAACCAAATCAACGTATTTTGATACATTTGACTTCTAGCATACTATGAGCAAAAATATGAAACACCCATAGACGCATAGAAAGGATGACATACCCAAGAATGTTGTGAATGCTACATACTGCAATTTCTGTAGATGAATTGGTATGTCATTTCCAATATCATGATGGATAATTGGGAAAAATGGTGGCCAGTTCTTCTCCTCAAGAACAATACCAGCTGCAAAAGGCAAAAGGATTAAACAACAAAAAATCAATATGTTGTGAAGAAGGAAGTTGAAACCGTAAAAGGACATGAATTAAAATCACAGAACAAGCTTGAATGCTGAATCTTTTGAACTCTGACAATTTTTGTGAATATAAAAGTAAAATAAATATCAGAGAGAGAGTGCACCTCGTGCGGCAGCCTCTTCTTTGCGTTTTACTTCCTGCAGGAAAAATCAATAAGAAAATGAGACCATATGACAATAATTATGCACTTATACAAGTAGAAAATTGCAAAAACGTAGGACGATAAAACAAAATAATAACATATAGATGGCATGACTTCTAAGATATTTCCCAATGTTGACATCCATAAAACTTGGCCTGGCAAAGAGTGTCATGGTCCAAACCAAAACTATTTGGTGCTTTCAAGGAATGGAGCATGGCTACCCAATTTATGCAGCTGATCTCAGATGGATGGCACAATGTACTAAGACAGTCAGAGAAAGGGCAACTAATATAGCCAATGTCCTAATGCAGGAATGATGTTTCATTGCATTGATTTGCTTCGTTATGTAGGACAGCTTACTTTAGTTTTGCGTGCTTGGGTAACTTTATCTGGAGAGGGATGGCAAGATGCGTCAAGAATTTTTGTACGGTAAGAGAATGTGTATCAACACATGCATAATTATTTTCATATCTCCAGAACAGGAAAAAGTCATGCTCGCTAGTGGACAGCTCATACCAGTCTCGGGAACCCACACTTTTTGTAACTTGAGTTTGTAAAATTAGAATAAACATTTACATATTCACGGGAACAACTACAATATAAGACTGTATAGGGGTTAACTCCTACCATTTTCACAGCCAAGAAAAAGATAAAGATAAAAAGGAGCTTCAATTAAAAGAAACTCCGGGCTAGTAAATATTCAAATAAAGGCTATTAATAAAATGAAAACAGGAGTTAGCACTACAAGTTAGAGAACTGCTTAAGAGGACACGTCCTAGTTTTCTATTTGTTGCTTGCATTTATATTCAGACTATTCCCGCCATAAAGAACAATTGGTCTGCATGTTTGTAGAAAACAACAGATTTGCTTCAATGATTTTGGTACTTAGCGCCACAAAGAGAACTGATGAATGATGAATCAAAGGAAATTAAATTGCAAAGCCATGCAGAGGAATTATAAAAGACTGCACTTTGAAGATTCCGGTCCAAGTACCTGTTCCCGCTTTCTCAATTCAGCCTCCTTAGCTTGCAGCTCTCTCTCTTTCTTTTTAAGATCCTGAAATTGAAATACCCAGGCAAAACAGACATCAACTAGAGACATAAAATGTGATGATTGTGCAGACCCCACAATTACGAATATAGACTCTATAAATTCACCAATTCTAGAAAATTGGCACCTACCGCAGATGAATCAAGAGGAATATCAACTGGGGCACTACGATCATAGAAATCTGCAGGTTCATGAGGAAGTGGAGAAAGCCTTGAGTTTGACGCAGCAGGAACACTCCCAGTATTCTGGAAATGCAGCAGGATACCAGTAGATGTAAGACTTAGTACGACACATGCGGTTAGTAAACCCGACTACTGAACATAGAAATGAGCAGTTTAACAGACAAAACAACTACACTATGTGCCAAGCAAGGAAGTTCTTAATAAGACAATTACCCTACGGATAGTATGCACCACAGTTCTATTTGCCCACTCAATGAACAGTCCAACAAGTCACAACGCATTCGGATGATATCAAATGTTGCCCTTGGATGGAGTTTTACAATAATACAATAAACAGAGGCACGAGTTAGTGTACTAAGATATTAGCTATGTCAACATTGGTCAGTGCCTAATGTAATCACTACATTTGGCAGAAGGTTGACCGCTAGAACCATCAGAAATAACATTTGACTTTTCTTTGGCAGAAAAGAAAAGTCAATGAATGAGACGCAATTCCTGTGAAGTATAGTATTAAAGAAAGATGAAGTATCAAAGATTGTTAACATGCATGCATACTTGCAGAAAAAGAATGATGTTGCGTTGCATTGGAAATATTCTCTCTTGCTTCCATCTCCATAACAAACTAAAGATGGAAGAGGGAAGTGATTGGCTCGTGTTTGAGCATGATGAATCACTTCATGCCAACCTGTTGCCTTTTTCATGTGTGTGGATCTAAGAAGCACGGATGCGGGTGCAGATACGACACGGGTGCGGATACGCGGATACGGGTACGGCGGGGATATGGCAAATTTTATAAATGTTTTTTTAATTATATACACCTAGTATTAAATTTTTAAACAATTTGAATCTCAATAATCATAATATATGTGTTTGATATATCTAAAAAGATATTAATATTTTAAACAAAATAGTGAGTTTTTAAGTTTAATGGGCTCTTTCGTAAGTTTTAAAGCTTTCAACCAAATTAGTGAGAATTTGTTAAGTTTAATGCGCTGTTCTATAAAAATTAAAATTATAAATTTGAAAAGAATAAAGTTTTTATGTGGTATCATTTTTATTACTTTGAAGTACTGGGGTGGTTTGTATAATAACTTAACAATGAATACTTAACATAAAATAACAAACATGTGTCAAGAGTCTCATCTCCACACAACCAACATAGATAACATCAACCGTGCTTCTTCTTCTCTGGCCGCACGCCGTCGCCGATAAGTCCTTTTCCTTCTTCTTCTTCTCCTCCTCCTCCTCCTTCTACTTCTTCTCTCCAGTCTCCTCTCTCGTCAGAGTCCTTGCCGGTGTCGCTAGAGTGGCCGGTGGTTATCGGTGGTTCTGCCCGGTGGTCACAGATCGCCGGATATGCACCCGTGCCGCACCCGATATTTAAGATTTAATAAAAATTAAAAAAAAATAGGTTGGACATGCACCGGTGCCTCACCCGACGCATACCCGGTGCAGGTGCTTCACCCTAAGTGCCGCACCGGTGCTTCATTGTTGCGGATCATTTAAGATTAGTCCATCTTTTCTGGAGTAAGAAATTCAATTCAATTCGAGCTAAGCTACCTTTACTTAGTTCAGGTTTACCTTAGAACTCTATTTTGGTAATGAAAAAAAGAGGACAATGATGGAGGGCTTGGGAATCGACTCGGAAGTTAGCAGATCTAAAATTGTTACCGACTAATAACTTGAAATTATTTTGTGGAGAGGAGGTTAGAAAATGATGCAAAAATAACTAACATGTAAAATACCATTGTTACCATTTTATTAGCTATTAATGGAGGGAAGTTGAAATGTAATACATGGGCAAAATTGGAAGTTCACATGAAGGTGCTCTGACTTAATAATAGCATATATAACAGCTATGATATAGGAAAAAGGACCAGAGACGTCAGCTTTTTCCTTGTAAATCCAGATGGTTTTCAGCCCATATTGCAGGAATATAATAGAGGTGATGAAATTTAGAATCTGCCCATTATAAGCAAGCAACTCAATACAATAAAGTCACTCTCCCGCTCCTAGCAAAAAGTTCGACTTCGATGTCAATGCATCACGATAATTCTTGTCAACATCGTGCCACATTATGCAGTGGAAGAGTATTAATTGTATAATGACGCCACATGTTATTTATAAGAAGCTTTATGTAATGATTACATAGGTGCAAACATGTATAACAAGATGTACTGAAACAAAGAGAATGCCTTGAATTTGGCACCTCCCAAAACCAAAGCTTTGCACCTTCAATTACAGGTGTAAAACACATAAGCTGCTAGACAATGGGCTTAGCAATGTCAATCAAGAGATCTTGCATCAACCTCATAAATGCCTCTGCTTGCATGGGGCGAACACACCAAAGTTGCAAAAAAGAAGATATGCAAATGGAAAGGATGAGCCAATCTAGATAGAGATACTTGAACCAAAGACCTAAAACTGAAGTTTTAAAACCCTATCAATCTCCCCAAAAGCTTCAAAATACTAGAGAGTAAGCCAACAAGGTATATAATGTACAAAGACCAGTGCAATTCGAAAGGCAGGCAAAGAAGCTACAAATAGTTGCAACCGAAAAATGTCACAAACATGAGAACTTAAAAAATGAGGGTAAGTATATGAGAACATTTTATAAACGTGCATTACAGATACAGGTCGCCAGCTAAGCAGCCCAAGAACCAAATTCCAATAGCACTTGCACAACTTAAAGTTCTCAGCAGAAGTCTTGTATTCTATTTCTAATAATAACATGTTCCTCAGGCTTGTGCTTCCCACTAATATTAACAAGGCTTTTCCTCAACCCTTTTCACAGGTCTGCAAAAGTAGTGATACAATCACACAAATTCTTATTTTCTTCTGAATGACCAGTGGAAGACAAAATAGATGGCCAGCGGTTGTGATGAATCTAAAAGGCATAAAGGCATTAGCTTGCCCTAAGTTCTTCGACCTTGCGAGACAAGCAATCTATATCTTCTTTCTTGCTCCAAGGGATACATTAACTAACTGTAGCCCTTATTCACCCATGCAAGTCGTAAAGCCAAAAACCCAAATCCAAACAAATACCAAGACTTACAAGCAAAAGCAAATTTCCGATTACTAATTACCAAGAAATTTAACCTTTTCTGAGAAAAATGCACTTACTGATGTAAAAAATCCACCTCCACCGAAGTTTGTCTTCTTAGAAGCTTTCCCTCTAACTGCTGGCTCCTGGTTTAGAAAAGAATACAATGCGAATAAATATAGTCCCAAATATTAACAAAAAAAATGAAAGAGTAGCATGGAAATAAGAAGTATGCAAACAAATTGCCTCAATAACGGATAATAGTCAATTATCTAATTTATATGTACTTTCTCCACTTCTTGCTCGATGTATTGGTTAGATATAGTCCAATACGGCCCATAATAGACCAAAAGGTGAAAGGAAAGCAAAGTCAAGGATTAAATGCAAGAAATAGATCCTTGTGTTCATGCCCTCGCCTAACGGAATACTCAAACAAAATGCACTACGACGAAGAATCAAAGTTCACCATGAGTGAACGACCAAAAGGCCATTTAATTTCTTTAAGGTTGCAGCCATCACAAATTGCCTCTCTTTCTCTGAAGAACATTGCTATGCTCTGCCCCTCCACCCCCCCCCCCCCAGAAAAAAAAAAACCATCCAACGCACCACAAAAGACAAATTATGCATTGTTATCCTAGAGTTAAAATCTGGTTTTACAAGCCTTGATGATCACAAATTCAGAGGTAGCATCCCAATGTTTTCATTTAGCTATTTACAACCTAAATTTCATAACAGAAAAGAGATTAAATAACAATATGCTCAACAACGTAGCTGGATTTCTAGTCTTCAACGTAGTACAATAGCGAACCAAGAAGATGCATCTTACGGCCTTATCAGCTGCCAGCTAATGATAACCTATGAAGATGCCCAAGACTGACCGAAGCAAAGGTCAAACTTCACAAAATAAAGCATTGCGCACCTTACCTATCACACACACACAAACACACACAACTATAACATTTAAAGATGTCCTATACCAAAAGATGGCAAATTTTACATAATTAATCCTTGTTCACGCCTTCAATCACATACATGGACACAAACACGTGCAGCTAACAGCAACATATGAAGAGGTCCAAGACCGCCGAAGGAAAACTTCACAAAATGAAGAATTGTTCACTTCTAACATCACACACATAATGCCAACACAGAAACACGCCCCCGCATGCTCCTGCGCGCACACACACAACAGCACGCGCATATGCCCAGCTAACAATCACATATGAAGAGTTCCAAGAACTGCCTTGCCGAGGCCAAACTTCAAAAAACTAATCACTGCTCAGTCCTCAAACGCCACACGTGCACCGCACGCATGTGCACAACAGCCAACGGCATCGTTCGAGGGGGTCCAAGACAGGCGGAGACCAAGCTTCACAAAACCAAATAATTGGTCACGCCGTAAGAGTCACACACAGAGCTTACAACACAATGAACACATACAAAGAGTTCCACCGAGGGCAAACTTCAAAAAAAATTAATAACTGGTCACGTTAAATATCACCCACGCGTGCACGCGCGCACAGAGAGTAATAGAAAACAGATCCAGCAATTCAAACGATCAAACCGCACAATCAAGCACGAAATTCACTTCACCAAATCAAAAAAGTTCAACCTAACAATCAAACAACTAGATTAATTCCTCAAAACCTAAGCAATCAACTTGCAATTAGAGAGTCAAGCCCCAGTCAACTCACCAGTCACCAGCACTTCAAACGAAGCACAGGATAAACATATAATTGCCAAAAAAAGAAAGGAACTCACGGCAAAAGGATTAACTTCCTCCTCTTCGGCGAACGGATTGCTATCGAACCGACCGGCCATAGTCAGCGATGAAACTCACTTCACCAACGGAAACCTTGCGACAGAGAAAAAAGCACACACTACTGCGTGAGATCTATAAACTGCAACCGATTGGGAGAGGAAACTTGGAGGAGAAGATTTATGAAAACCTAACAGCGTGTAATTCAAAGTTTGAAGGCCGTGGGGGGCTCGCCGTCTGGTCAGCTCAAGCGACAAAGGAATGCTTTAAAATGTACGACTTCGTTCTTCTTCTGCTGCTGTTTTCTTTATTTTTTTGCATTTTTACCTGCTTCATTTCAAATATGCCGTTTATTATTATTATTATTATTTTAGCTTTTGACGTGGACCACGTTACGGAGGGTCTCATGGGAAGTCCCTGCTGCCGACGTACCTATTTGACACCTCACCAACTTACTGGCAAAGATTTTTTTTCAATCAAACTGGTAAAATTTGTGAGAGGATTTTTTTGTTTGTTCACGGTCCCTTTTCTTCGTATGTTCGAGGAATGTCACCGAGTAATGAATACGTTTCATGTAGACACTATGATATCATACGAAGTAGCATATTTGCATACGATACTGAATTTTGAAACATACGAGTGAAAGAAGAATCTGCTAATGTTATAAAAGTACTTTCAAATAAAGAAAAAAAGATGAGAGTACTACTACCGGAAACATTATGCATGATGCAGAGAGAGCTATATGTCCTTTTCAGCAAATGTGATTTTGTGTTGGCACAGCATAACAATAACGTAGCAGTACATGAAATGACTTGATACGCGAGATTTGTGAATGAATTTGTTAACAACCAAACCCACCCACCCAACCCCCGAAATGTGATTTTGTTCTAGCATGGCATAATGGTAACGTAGCAGCCCATGAAATGACTTGATATGCATAATTTATGATTGAATTTGTTAACGACCACTCCCTTTGTGACATCCATCATCAAAGACGTGACGTGGACTTTGTTAGGATCAAGCGCTTACCAAGAAAGGAAGAAAATTACTTGTCAATATTGCAAATTTTAGCTAGGAGACAAACCTTACAAATGTCATTTTTTTTAAATAAAATGCAAGTAGTTATTAAATTTTAGGTTGAATCCATGGGAAGGAAAGCATGAAAGAAATTTTGGGTTGGCCACGTGTAAGTTTGATCTAGAACTGAAAAACTCACGTTCTGTACCACTAGTTCAAGTCACTGTCGATAAGTTCAGCATTAAAATCACTGAATGATAATAAGGAATATCGTTTATGTGTCTAGCCACATGCATGTTCTCTGTAATAGTACGTTGAAGTATTTTATTCTCCTCAAATTCACCAAGCCGTCATTAATAAAATGTACAATTACGATGCACGAAGCACACTACTTTAGTGTAAGACATATTTAGGATTAGCCATACAAATAATTTTCTAATAAAAAGTAACACAGACCTTGCATTAACATACTTTATCTTACCTTAATTTTTCTTTGGTAGAATTTAAGTCAGCAATTTATTAGAAAGAAAGCGAAAGCGTGATATCGATATAATTTGTACAATTGACACAAAATTTGTAGCTGGAGAGTGAAAACGCAAAATAGAAGAAACAATAACAATTAAGAAGCAAAAGTGCGGTCCTTGCCTAAAACAATAAATAATAAACCTTCGAAACCACAACAAGCACAGGGAAGATGTCACCGCTTTAATTAAGTCTCACAGGATACTTGGAATATTGCAGGTGAATCCACAGCCAATAAATTAAATGGAAAAATCAACTGTTGACTGCCTGCCAGAAGCATTGCAGGCAATTGATTTGACTAATTCGGTTGTTCAACTCCTTCTAGACATGGAGGCACGCCGGAAGGAAGAAAAAAGAATACATAGCCGCCATGGCCAGTTGCTTCGATTTATTGTACGACAGAATCAGTGAATTTTTTTTTTTTCAAAAATGATTCCTCGGAATTAATAGCATGGAGATTTTTATCTGTGTTTGGTACCTTCCGCGGTCATTTTCACGGTTCCAAATCACGATTACAATTCTGTAATTTTTTTGAATTTTTTCCTCTTTTCTCGACTGAAGAGGATCGATAATTTGGAATAACTGACATAACAAAATGGGCCCTTTCATGATAAAAATTTACAAAATTTTCAAGTTTATGTGTTGCACTACACTGTCAGTGCGTCTGTCATTTTCACGGTTCCAAATCACGACTACAATTCTGTAATTTTTTTGAATTTTTCCTCTTTTCTCGACTAAAGAGGGTCGATAATTTGGAATAACTGACATAACAAAATGGGCCCTTTCATGATAAAAATTTACAAAATTTTCAAGCTTATGTGTTGCACTACATTGTCGGTGCGTCTAGTAGAAGATTGCAACAAAAAATATGTTGTCTTTGTTGCTTTAATTTACAATGACAAATTTATGTCGCTAGAATATATTTAACCACGTGTTTCTATTAAACCAGAAGTGCTATAAAACAGGATAACTCAGTCCCAAAGTTCTAGTCATATATACAGCCCTTTCGCCAAAGATTGTGATCTCCATCTTCCAGGGGAGTTCGGCTAGTATTTTTGTTGGAAAATGAGGATTTGAAAGTGGTTTTATTTTGTCTATTGAGTAGTAGATGAGCCCCGATGGATGCCGTAGCCAAAAAGTAGCAAAGATCATCTGCTATACATCACCATCATGCAGCTTAAAAGGAATGCGGATCATCTGCTATACGTCACCTTTCTAGCTCAACCGGTACCACTAATCTACTAAGACCCCGTCTGACAGAGTTTTTTTTTCATTTTTTTTCTAGTTTTAAAAACTAAAAAAAAATAACCGCGTTTGGTAACTAATTTTTATTTTTTTTCTTTCAATTAAAAAAATTAATTTTTAAACTAAGGCTGTTTTGAGAACTCCAAAAATGAATTTCGATTCAGTTTTGGTTCTTTTTAGACCACCACCACTTTCCCACGACCAGCAGCCACCTCCTCCGGCCACCACCATCGTCGACCACCCGGCCACCACCATCGTCGACCACCGCACCGCCACCGCAAACCACCATAAAAAAATTTAAAATAGAAACTAGATAATCAAACACAAAAAAAAAACACTCAAAATAAAAATTAGATTATCAAACACCCACTTGTTTTTGTTAAAAAAAAAAAATTTAACTGCTTTTTATTTTTATATTTTTGAAAATTGAAAACAAATAAAAATGTTGGCAAATACAACCTAAGACTTGACATAACCTTTATGCTTTTTCTTGCTAAAAAATTCGTGTTTTAAGTTCTTTGGGTGTTGCACAATGATGAAGAAAAGGAGTGCATCAGAACGTAATCATTCAACAAAAGCTAAAACCAAGGCACGAGCAGAGAGAAATCATGGCTATGTATAATGAGAAAAAATTAAATATGAGGTCAAATGGGCCGACAGATGAAACTGAAATGTACTGCAGCTGTGGAGTTCATGTATGAGAGGAACTGAACAATTCTCTCTGTGGTCAAAACTCAGATGTTCAGTCTTTGGCTACGACGTTGCTTGCGTCTTCTTTTTCTTCTGAATGGATCTACCCAGTTCTTGTCCTCCTCCGCTGCTTGTTCCCAGCGCTCTTTAAACGTTTGAAGCTCTGATGTTGATTGCCTCCTTATCTGTTCAAAGGATTCAATTTACACATGAATGCCGAGAATTTTATCTAGACCAGATGACATGCTACACCGTCCTACGCAGATGACCCCCCAACCCCCTCCCTCTCCCTCTTTCCCCCAGCCTACCCAGGGAAAGAAGAGAAGAGGTAAATATTTGCACCCTTTACTAGCAAGATTGAACCAAATTATTTGCTACGTTAAACTGAAGCCAACTACTGCTGTCATTCAGCCTAGGAGGGCCAAACTTCTGAAGGTTATTCTAGAGTGTTGGACTTCGAAATGATAATGGCAATATATTAGAAGTCCAGATGTCTCACCTCAGAACGGACATCAACGGCATGCTTCTGAAAATCAAGAAGAAAGAGATAAATGAAGGATACTAAGCAAACGTCTTATCTAAGGAGACCAGATATAAGGCAAAGAAAGATAGCAAATGGAAATGTTTAAAGTAGTAAGAAAAATCTCTACCTTCACCGACTTCTCAGGGTCTGAAGCCTGCACAAACAAACGAACAAGGAAATGCGGACTCAAGAAGTTAATTAATATCGTAAGTAAAAAAGTTGTACACGTGAAAACAGCTACTGCTGTATGTATTTAGCTTAGCCAATATTAAACAAGTATTCCGCTTATCTCTCAGGCTGAAGTTTGTCAATAAGAACCCTCTTGTTTTCCCTTTTTTTTTTTTGACAGGTAAAATACGAGCTGCGAAAGAGGGTGGTGCCCGATGTGATTATAGCTGCAGGGAAGTAAACAATCTGAGAAAGAGGGTGGTGCCCGATGCATCTCATTACCTATCTATTGAACAGAAGTATTTTGGGTCTTACTGAAAACTCATGCTGATAATTGGCAGAGTAAAATAGACATTTCCTCCTTGGAATTGCTTTTCTACGTAGTTTGTCCTCCAAAGATAGCGTTGACGATTACTTGAAATCAATCATGGTATAAGGACTCCCTTAGTAAAATCTAATGGTACAGGTATGAAACAGAATATGCCAATTAGATCAAATAAGGCATATAACCTTTCTTGTGGATGTGCCGCCAAGAGTTTGTATGCTCTGATGAACAATATATTCACTGTCAATGATTCCCACCTTCTTCGTTCGGTCTCCCTATAGAAAGTCACAGATTAGTTAAAACTCTGAGAATGACAAATCAGCAGTTAAAGACAACTTGTTAGGCCCAAAGCTTCACACAACAAAAATTCACTTGAAAAACCTTCTGGGTAATACAAACTTGTCAGCAGAACAGGTGTATCTACAAGGAAGGGGGCAGGGTTGGGGGCAGTTCTCGTAATGGCCTAAAGGTAGCAGTGGGTGCGTTGTATATTTTACATCTTCTCACAGCTTTAATATGTAGTAACGAGTCGATGACCGTGTGGTCAACGAAGCAGCGATCCCACGCACCCTTGTAGAGGTTCCCATCTCATAACATAAGGAAGCAGGGATAACAAACATGTAAATAACCAAAACTTAATACAGTACTAAACGTATTTCAAGGAAAAACTGGTAAACCTCACCTGTGCACAATACCCAAGTTTCATGTCCATTCCCCATCCGTGAACAAGATCATTCTGACAAATAAGAGAAGCAGGCCCTTGAGAATATGTGAAAGCAAAAATATAACAAAGAGAGATAAGCATTCTGGCAAGACCCCTCCTTTCAACAACAATTTGACACTAGTAAGGGCAACTCATTTACAACCTTGTCACGAAGGAAAACTACCAAAATTAGAAGAACACTGCATTACGCTCTTGCTTAATTTTTAAACAGTAAACAATAATCTCTCAGAATCCTGATGACAAAAAGTGTAACTGAATAGTAATTGGTAGTTCAGCCATGATGAGTCCATACAGTGAGCAGCTGTTCCAGTATCGGCTTTACCCAGTATATAAGGTTCAAATGACAAAAGGTGCCATTAGTGAAACTGAAACTACGTGTTATAAATAATTAGGATTCAGGACTACAAGTCATGCACGTAATAAACTTAATATGTAACTACAGTTTAGATCCCAAGACAAGAGATGCCGCTGTTTAAATTGAAAGTCAAGCATTTTGCATAATTCATTGTGAGGATTAACTTACAAAAGAACAGCGGCACGGACAAAAAGTACTCCCTCCGTCTCATTGGATCTGTCCCCTTCTGACTTTTTGGGTATTCCTATGATAGACTTAATACATGTAAATTTTGACTTTTCTCATTGCCTTAACCCTAGCTTGATTTGCCAAACGATATTTATTTAACCTATAATTGCTATCTGAGTTCAATGCAATGCTTACATGTACTAAATCTACCCTAGGAATTCACAAAAAGTCAAAGGGGACAGATCTTAGAGGGAGTAATAAAAAATACGTAATGATAAGCCTCTCTGACTCAAAATCCAGATCTTTGCAATTGAGAGCCGAAATCCGATTTACAATATGCTGACAGAAGCACCTTTAAGACTGAAGTTTTCAGTTCAAGTAAATGATAACGATCAAAGAGCCCTTAACGATTTACAATAGAAGTGAAGGGCATCCAAAAGAGCTTCACAGGGGATTCCTTGGTGTACTATTTTAGCTTAGAGATATTTTAAGACTAAAAACATCAAAACAGAAGCAACTTTTAAGAAAGAGCAGACAAATTGTCCATGATGCATCTTGTTGAGATAAGATAGTAGTTTAACCATGGAATTCAAACGCCCAACTGTTTCCTATATTCAACACCAAAGCTGACATGTAAGACCCAAATTTCCTTCAACGCTGTCTTCAAGATGTTGGATGAAGTAATACAAGGATTGGAGAAAAGCAAAGGAATCTTGAAAATTACCTGGATAAGATGCCAAGCACAATGCCAGGCAGATCTTGAGAACACAGGCGCCATTCCTTCGACAAACCTGCAAAGACGATACTCACTTTTTGAGTCCTGCACTTGTCTCCTAAAGAGTAGATTGCTTTTTTACAGAGACTCTAACAGCTTAAGCTTAATCAGTAGATGACGGTTTCATGTACTGACAGGCCAGGAGGTCACTTGCAAATTTCAAAACCACCCCCAATATATACTAGAAGGGTGTCTTGAAGTCTGTAAAATAGTCTACTGGTTGTCACTGGATGTATAACATTTTAAAGCAAGTTTATGGGATAACCAACTTTACCCAGAAAACTGAGAAGAATAGAAGAACTTATTGTGAGCATAAAATAGCTAAGCCAACTCACCCAGTGCATGGTGGCCCGTCACTGGCATCTGAACATTTCACACTACCCCTGTCGTCATACACTCTTCTGCATTAAGTAGTTATGGTCTATTAATATCAAACAAACTCAAAAGAAAGTTTACGTTATTGGGGATATTGCAATAAACGAAGCCATTTACCTGTGGAACTTCTTTGTTCTTTTCCTTATCGTAATCCTGTGATGTATACCAGTCGAATTTGGGTCTAAAGCCGGCTGAGATATCTCCAGGCCTTCTGACTTCATGATTTCCAAGTATCTGGTAAGAAGATGTGCTACACATTAGCCCCACCGTGCAGAATAGAGCCTTCAATGACAACTAAAAGTTTTTAGTAAAAATATTTATACCTAAGCAGTAGCCTCCTGTATTGGACCTTATCCTAATAAATATTCTCAATAAATGAAAGCATCTTATTGTTTATAAGTTTTGCAAGACCCATACATAGAAGTGAATAAATAGCTAAAACTTATCTTAGAATTATGTAAGACCATCTACCATCTTTTATAAAGTCAACAGAGGTCAACATTTGTATTGATAAAGGCTTATTGCTATTATAGATTCATTTCCAGAAGAGGAAAACAACAGGAATTGTATAAATAAAGAATGCCCCAGAGGTGTGTAAACTGTACTGTACCTTCCTGGATGAAAGTTTTCCACCCCTAAATCCTCATCCCAGAGAAATATATAATCATAAATGGACACGACAGCTGGATGTAAAAATCGTTTTGCAAACCACCTGAAATAATAACCAAGAATGGTGGCACGAGAAATTAATTTTCTCCTCACATGCCAAGCTGATTAAAAATTCTCCACACCTCAATTAAAAAAAAGGCAAAAAAGTATCATTTTGATTATTGTACCTATTAGAAGCAGAAGAAATGTATATATCAAAGTCATAAAAAAGGGGTTAGCCTAGCACCCTTACCACTTTGTTTGTTTCTGAGCAACAATATGTATTGCCTTGTTACTCCAGTCAAGATCCCACCACCCGTCTACTTTCCCATCATAATGGAATAAAATAACTGTAAAATTCTCTGAAAGAAACTGAATCCACTGATGTTAGGCCCAAATCATTTACATGATTGAGTTTTAAAATTCAATGCAACTGAGACAACTGACAAATTTTTGGATGTCAGGTAATGATTAAATTGTTATACCTTCTGAACGATTGCATCAACATTGCTCTTCTGTTTGATGCCAACTGGAATTGCCAGCAAGTTATGAGGACTGGAAATATTAACCTGGTTGAAGGCATCACAAAAGGCAAATAGAGCTAACTCAATGATTATTTAGATAGAATAAAGAGGATGCAGAGCATAGAAAAAATTGAGACAGTTTCCAGAGTGAGCCTGCATTAACTTTTTCGACATGCAGCACAATGAGGAAGAACTTCACATAATGATGACAGAGCATGTCAGGACTCAGGAGCAGAATTCAACCTTTAACTTTGAGCTACTTGTCGACCATAGTGGCTTTAATTCCAAATCCGATCTAGCTTCAATGATACCACGAGGTAAACCATTCAAACTTGAGGAAGCCACCCCAGTTTCCTGGACCAAAGCACCACATGGTCTTCAGTTGAGGATAAATATAATAGTCATTCACATTGAACATCTAACCCCATGCAGTAACCCCAATAGATAGCTATAACTAATTGTTGTATGTAAGCTGACACAACTGTGAGTTTCTAGAATATTTAAGTATTATGCAGGCAAAGAAAAGCATGAAGCATAAAATACTTTAAATTGTTATCACATCTAGATGCTGCTAATGTGTTACCTTTTTTGTGTAGAAGGGATCTAATTTTGAATCCATCTGTTCATACAAAAGGGGTGGAAAATTAGAGACACGCCACGCAAGCAAAAGGAAAGGTAAAACAAGAAAAGGAGGACCAACTCTGTAGGAGAAGTAACTGAACTTAGTTATGTAGATCACCTTTAATAGCCATTTGAACAACAAACTAAAAAGGTGACAAGAAGTTCATCGGGAAACAGGAAACTATGTGACATTTGAATAGCAGCATGTAGAAATGAATGAATGCCGAAAGTGAAGTGGCCATGGCATTACATGGGATGGTAGATTTTTTAACCTTTCAAAAATAGCTATCAGTCGACATGATCGGCCCTCTAACTCCCTAATCATGGCCTTCTTGTCCGCATATGAAGGATAGGTATTGCATGCTTAACATGAGCGCCATCCCGTGCGATTTTACACGTGGAGTTGGAACCAGTAACCTAACACCAAAGCTAAAGAGTAGGAACTGAAAGATGCCCCTCCGAGTATGGAGAATATTCTGACATATACTCACAATGCACCAACCTAAGTAAAATCACTCATGGTGTCACATACCTCTGTCTGCTGATACTGATAATTTGTGGTTCTATATACAATGAACAACATTACTGTACAAACAATTCCCATAAACGGCTTCATCTTAACACCGCATGATCCCTGCACTTCCAACCATGTATAGTAAGTAACACTTTATGCATCATCAGCAAATCGACTAAATCACGAAACAAGTAAAAAGAACTTCTCCACCTAATCCACGAAAATGAACCACAAAATTAGTAGAACATACCCCGTCAAATAAGGTATGTCTTTTTCGCAACAGCCACTTCCATGATTTAAATGCCCTCATAGACACTACAGCTTCTATTTGTTTTCATAACAAACTTCAGCCACCAGTTACAAAGCGGATGTCAATGCGACACAAATAAGAACTGCGCAACAAAATTAATTGTTTGGTACATTAGGAGCCTCACATGACTAGCAAAATGATTAGGATGATACAAGTCCAACGCTATTGAAAGATCGGCTTTCACCACCAAATTTTAACAGTTAAAGAGATAATTACCACTACATTGTTTGCAACTCTAAAAAGCCTGGAACATCATAAGCAAGTCGTATAAGCTTTTTTTTTTTGCCTATAGTAACTGATCATTTGACAAAGGCAACATGCAGATTGTGTGGTTTGTTTGTGCCGCCACTCTCTCTCTCTCTCTCTGACACAGACAGCCCCACCCCCACCCCACACCCGGCAAACTCACAAACACCCAGAGGTGAAAAGGTGTAGATTCACACCATAGATATTCCTGTGACAACACCTTGCACAAATATGCTTCAAAGTTTCATTGCATCATATCTCAAATGACAAGTTTGAGCAAAACTAAGCTCAACAGAAACAAAAAGAAAAAAAAAATTAGTTTTCAAGAAAACCCAGAATTCAAAAAAATAAACACATGAAATTAATATACCAAACTTAGTCAAGTTCCAGCTGAAACATTTTGTGGCTCTGGGGGTATTACGAAATACGAAAAAGATTGACATTTTTTGTTGAATTGAATCCAGTAGCAGAACATTTTTCTTCAAAATATTCTAAAGAAACGTGTAATCAAACACTTGGTATTAAATAAAAAAACAATAATTATTACCACTTACTATTCATTTGCATCAGTGATCAATAAAAGACAAATTAAAAAAGGCACAAACAAACCCATCACCGGAAACCTTCAAGATTTCCACTAAAGCATGGATCTTTGGGGGCCTAAATCCTCATTCTACACAGAACCCGAAAATGGTACCTCACAGCTTGACGAAATAAAACGAAAGGGAGGTGATTTTGCAGCTGAAAAATAAAGCTCCGGCAAGTCGAAATCGGATTCCGGCGCCCAGCAAACGGTGTGCGTTTGTGTGTGTGTAGAATGAGAAATTTGAGGTGGGCGTAGGTTTTGACTGAGCTAGAGCTTTAGAGAGAGGGACGGAGGTGTCGGAAGCGCCACGTTTTGCGGGGAGAGAGATTTGCTTGCATGCGCTCTGTCGATGATGGGTATCACTTCCTTGGAGTATTTATATAGAAACTTGGCTCTGCTCTGTCCCCCAAATGTACTAGGTTTGTAGCAAGCGGTGAACAGCTCTCAAGATGCTGAATTTAAATCATATTTGGGTTGTGTTTATGAAGGTTTGGTTCTTTCATTTAAGGCTTAGAGCGTTCGAGGTCTTGTTGGGAAATTGAAGTTTTTCATGTTAAGAATTGGATTAAGGGCATGTTAAGCTTTTTTTTTTTTTTGGTTTATACATTCTCGAGGACCGTGAGAAATATCTTATCGAGCAGGTCAAAAACAGACCATTTGTGTTGAGAGTTTTCAAAATAATTCCGACCGATGGTCTGATTCTAATTAAGCTTGCGCCCTCAAGTTAAGATTCTCTAACTTTATATGAGATGCTACTTAGGAAGTGGCAAAAAAAATGTTAAAAAAAAAAAAAAACCTATCACTGTTTCAGAGTGATGAATTCGTGAAGCATAAATTTGCAAAATAATAAGAATGTTTTTAAAATTCCATCAACACCAACATACATAGCGTTGGATTGGAAGAGGAGGCTATTTTCACCCTTAAAATACTAATTCACCCTCTTATTTATCACTATCGTATCAGTATCCGCCATTATTATGTATTTTAGCGTCGAAAAAAGAATGGAAAAAGGTATAACGGGAAGTGGACATAGCAATTTCAACAAATAAATATCATGTGCCAATTGTTTAGAAATTCTAATTGCACACAGAGCCTTAAAGATCGGTGATACACCAATGAGAATGTTTCCTAATTAAACTAGACAAACGAAGTATGATTTAGACAAATCTCTTCAGTTGTGAATCAACTCTAATTAATTTTGGTTTAGAGATTTAATGTAATCTAACCTCTTAACTTATATAAACAAAAAAACTTTGATTGGCTACAAAGTTATGAGTAAGAGGGACGAAATCAGTGCTTTACTGCTAAACTGCCTTTTAAGCCACGGTGTTTGGTAGTATTAAATTTTAGTCCTTTTAAAGTTTTTGGATAAAACGGTACCGTGCGTGACAATCGTGTATGTGCCACTGTGCCAAGAAGGCTTATAAATTAACCCATGTTGGTTACATTGAAAAATCATATTGTAATTACAAATTCTTAATTATAACACAAAGAAAACTTCATGGATTTATTGCTTCTGGGGGCTTAATAGTAGAAATTGCATAGGTTAATGAAAAGAGAGGTGACTTTTTTATATCAGACACTAAGAAATCGTTTGAGATTGATTCTCAAAAGTAAATTTTGATTAAATCATAATTAATTTTTTTAAATTTATCATAAAATGTTTGGATAAAGAGAGATGAAATTAGGTTCAGTGTGACAAAATAACTACAGCGTACGAAGATTTAAAGGGCGCGTTTAATATCAGTTTATATGTGAGGATATATGTTCTTTTGGTTAACCTGATTCTCCAAAATTGATTAAAATCAAAACTCGAGAAAATGAGAACTCTGGAGTTGATCAGTTTTGAACATATTAGAGCAGATTTAATCAGATTACTTTTTTTTTGTCAGCACTTTAAATATGATTTGCTCAAGTACAATCATTTCAGGATCAATTCCTAATATCCTCCAAAGTATCGCTATAGCTCTTCAAAATCGCTGTTGCAAGCATAAGTGGAGCTCGTGTAGTTTATTGTAGCTCAATTGAATGGGATATTTTAATCAGGTTTAATCAGTTCAAGACACCCTCTAAACTATTGTTACATCTCGACAACATTTTGAGCATTCTTTGCTCTCGACGTCGTAATTTCATGCCCTTGACTTTCAGTGTTTTAACGCTGCATTACAGTGCTTTCGAATGCTCATAGACAAAAAGCGTAAAACTCTGAACACCAGAAACAAGCTCAGGATTGAATTGTCTGATGATCTCAAGAAGAAGATGTGACCTGAAAATTGGCCAAACCAAGTTCTTCCCGTTTTCCTCTTTCATTTTCATGTCATGTGTCAAAGTTTCAGCAAGTAAAACAGTTGCATATGCCCATCATGCCAAGCACAGAAGTTTGAGGACTAAATTTTGCCAATTTCTTGTAGTAGTAACTTGCAGAGCTCTCACGCCTATCATGTGAACCTTATTGGCAGAGCGATGCGAGCGTGCCATTTTTTGTGCAACTGACATTGAATGAAGCTTGTGGGTGACCCTGCTCTTTTCATGCTTGTTAAGCTGCTTCTTTCAAGATCTCGTGTCCAAGGGAGAGAAAGATTTTTGTTGAAAGATGCAAAAGAGAAGATGGCTTCTTTTGAAATTTGAGTTAATGTAGTACCTACATTATACCACTAATGATCTAAAAGGTCAACCACGAGGCGTTGGCTTGGTAGCGACGAACGGTTGCGCCCTTCATCGACTTCATAGGCTTGGCACTTTGGGGTCAGTACACCAGGCCGATATGGAGAGTGAGGTTTGCCCTGAAACTAGACTTGGTTTCGACAGGCTGAAGTTAGTTCTATGATAATCCTTACAACCAAACCAAGAAAAACAAGAAGGATGGTCTCAAGATCATTATTGTGCCAACTATCAGAGACGATTTTAGGTTTTGGGGTTATTCAACTGATGAGCAATGTCTATCGCATCTAAATTCACCGTCTCAAAGGTAAGTCAAAGTCGACCTAAATTTTGATGTCTTTAAATCAACTTTCTGAGTGCAACAAGAACTTGTATTATCAAATAGAAAAGTTGAATGTATGGGGCTCAAATGTTCAATCACCAATGCCACATTAGCCTCTTTTGTGTTGCATAGCGCATACGTCCTTGAATATACATAAGTTTCACTCGAGACGTTTATTTCCACACTTCCATATAATTGTCCACACCTTAAATTGTTATTTTTTTGGTGTTACTGCACTTTTAGCGACAAATAAAAATATAAAAAAAAACCGTAATATGGTGTAAAAACAGACAGCTCCCATCTCTTTCACATTTCAGGATCACTTTCTCACTTTTGTTTTAGTTATTTTCCATCATTGTGGTTGTTAGTAGGTATGGTTTAAAGTCCACCACATCAACCTCATCGTCTCTGCCTCTTTGTTAATTTGTCAACAATAGGCAGTTCAACAATTTTAAGGACCTTGTTTGTTAATGTTAGTTGAACCATTCTTATGCAGCATACACCATTTCCAATGCTTATTGTATTCTTGAATCACTATTTTTTTTAATTAGTCAACCATATTAATTTGTAGGTTCCACAAAAGTATGGTGCTAACAAAGCCTTACTGCTCCTTATAGCAACATTTCACATCAAAAAATCTTAAAATCACGCTGTAAGAGCTGCTTTCTGTGTCCTTCCATCCTTCTAAAAATGGACCTTCTTTCATAATTTTACCTTTTCCTAGAATAATTGTTTAAACCCTGACTGCTTAATAGATATAATGTGCATATAAAAATCAAATTTACCACCCTACTAATGTCCTACCCTTAATAGATCAAAATCAGTGATGTAAATGGACCCACCTGATATATGTCTTCCACCAGAAGAAACTTTGGAATTTGTTTATGTACTGCTGTTAGTGCTTATAGTTTAAAATTTGATATGTGCACAGTATTTAAATTCTACCGATAAGGATTATCTCTGTCTTACGGCTTATTAGCCGTAACAGTTTAACTATAAGGATTCTTTCTGTGGTACAATATATCAGCTGTAACAGTTCAACGATAAAAGATTGTCACTGAAAATATTTTGATACTGTTATTATAAGATACCGCCATAACCCCGCTGATATTTTTCTATTGAAACAGAGGCGAGAACCGTTTAAGACTTTGAGCTGGTGTTGACCTTGGATTTTGAGGGATGTCATTGCTTGCAACCCCACAACAGCCCTAGGGCACCAACCATAATATATAAACCCCAAACTTGACAAATAAAGAAACTTTGGAACCACCCCATGTATAGTTTTGAGGAGAATATAAAATAGAGAAAGAGGGAGCAAGAAAGCAAGATTTGTTTAGCGGTAGACCCGTGCCTTATTCCTCTGGCCATTATTATTATTATTATTCTTTAATAACAGTAAAGATTCACCAGACAAGGAAATGAGGAAAGGAGGAGAATATTGCAACATGTGGAGATATGATTTGGTCATTACCATCCCATATTTGAATAATCAACACCATCTTGAATATTGTAAGGCAAGTAGAGATAAGACTTTTGGCGCTCAGCGAGTTATAAATTGTTTTCGCAAGAATTGTAGTATATTTTTGGACAATAAGATGTTAACGGTTTGAGTACCATGTTTAATATGAATTCAGATTTTGGTAGAACGTCATGTACTTCGATTACAAAATAGGGTAGGGTACCGTGACATCTCAAATATGGCGTGGCAATATAAAGTCTCGCTTTCGGCTGTTTACATGTATGGAGCTGATATTCTAATCAATGTTTACTTTGATCAAATATTACCAACGGTCGAGGTTATATTGATTTTGCGAATGCTAAAGTGAAAATTCAACTCCTGAAGAATAAGAACCAAGTTGGCGGCAATCGATGGTTGAGAAGTTCATTCTTTCTTGGCAAATGTAGTTCCTACTTCAGAATCGCATTGAGCAAGTAGCTCGATACCTCTTATTCGAAATGTTTGCCTAAATGTCAAACGTTTGATTATCTACTCTTTCACATTCTTCTCCTTGCAAAAAGGGAAAAATAAGAGGGAAAATTCACTTTTAAGTATTTTTGTTAATTTCTTTGTTTTTAAAATTTCATTTAAAAGTCATAATGCAGTATAAAATTGAATTGATCAGGTCAAGCATAACATCAATTAAGCATAATGTATCTGCGCACACTATGCTTGAATAATAAAAAGTCAAACATTTGGACAACCATTTTTTCTTTTTTCTTTCTCCGTTTTGGTTTGATGGTGTCTGAGTCTAGAATAACACTGGGATCTGTTGAATATATTGTCACAATATACAATCCATGTGTTCTCAACAATAGTGTGCTCCACGGTAATTGCATCTATGGTCCTTAAGCTTAAAACATATTGCATATACACAGACATAATATGGAATGCCTCATTGCTTGGCTCAGGAATACCAGATCTTCCAGATTAACAATCTTGACTCTCCCTATTAGATTACGACCAATCCTCATCCCTGCTCTTTTAATCAATATCTATCATATTGCTCACCTTTACCTGGCAACACATGAATTGGTTTAACTTGTTGCAATAGTTCAAATTTGAGATGTGGGTCTGCGGCCTTCTCTGCACTAGCTTCTGATCTTTTTACGACTCTAGCTAAAGGACTTTTACGTGCAACAAAATGTGCCGTCTCAAAAATCTTCTGCATATTAATGTTTTGACGAACTCGTCTTTTTTTTCCCCTCCTCAGATGTCGGATACTGAAGGCATCTTGGATACTGTGAGATCCATTTGGTTTAACTTTTGCAATTTGGTACAGGATTTCATTAATGCAATATGAAGACCAGACTGCTGTAGTTACGGGATGTCAGATCTCTAGTCACTCTTGTCTCGTTCGGATTGATGTGTATCAGGACGGACTGAGTCCATGACATTTTGTTGCACTTTGGTCTATGTAACCCCATTCAATTCCCTATTCTATGACTCATTTTTCGATACAGACAGGAGTCCTTTAATTTATAACTTCCTACAACAATTATACATGTATATTGTATGTAAAATCATGGCATGTCATGATGTTCTGATCTCTTGTATGTCGCTAAAACAGCACTTTATATCTATGTAATTCTAATTTTTATCAAAAAGAAAAAAAAATATTCAAAGAGAGAAAGGAAGAAGAAATAAAAGGAAAATAATTCAAAGTTTGAAGATATGTGACTATAAGATCGGCAACAGCCCAATGGACCGGTTGGACCTATTTTATGAGTAGTATGCCTGAACCGAAATGTAACGTTTAGATCGGCGGTGCTTATAGGAGATCGGTGGCACCTATTAGTTTGGCATGTAGGCATAGGATCGGCAGTTCTTCCTTGGATCGGCGGCACCTATGTGATGATTTATAAGCCTTATTAATTCAAACTGGAATCTTTTCTACGTTTTTGAAGGCTTTGAAAGCCATGGACTTTGAGAGTTGGACTCTTCATTAATGGTGCTGAAGCACCAATTTATTGACCATATTGTTGAAGTCTTGAACTTCTATTTTTACGATCCGAATATTCTTCTATTTCTTTCTACAATTTTTTAAAAATTCTTCCCTAGTGTCTTTTGAATTTTAATCGAAGTGAGTTCTTGGCAGTGTGAGAGAAATGTAGAAGAGCGATCTTGAATTCTCAAGTACTTGGACATTATGTCCTAGACATAGATTTTTCTGGAGTCCATTTGCACCACATTGAGAATAATATTATCTTTACGATAGCTTCCAAGAAATGTCTTGCCTGACATAATCTTGTTCTAAGCCTTTTACTTCTTGACTTTTCTAAATCTACACGCACTCACCATATTTCACCATACAAAGTGTTGGAGTATTTTAACAAAAAATCCGCTTTTGTTTTGAAAAAACATTGAAGTTTTTGAGTAAAATCATGAAGTGATTTAGTCCCCCATTACTTGAAAATGGCAAGTCAAAATTTTCTTACATACTTAAACTTTTGAAAAAATTCTTTCCCTCATCGACTATCGTAAAGGACTTTAAGAAGTATATAGAGTGATACTCTTTAACCTTTGAGTAAGATGTGCTTGAGTCTTAGACTCGCACGTGCAAAGGGTCCGAGTCTAAGACTCACACGCGTAAGGGGAACTCGCACGCGGAAGGAAGGACCCCTTGCGCGTACGAGTCTTAGATTCAAGCACATCTTACTCAAAGGCCAAAGAATGTCACTTTATATACTCCTAAAAGTCCTTTACTTTACAATGTGGGATAAGAACTTTCCAAAAGTTCAAGTATGTAAGAAAATTTTGACTTGCCATTTTCAAGTAATGTGAGACTAAAGCACTTCATGATTTTACTCAAAAACTTCAATATTTTTTCAAAACCAAAAGAGAATTTTTTGTTAAGACTCGGTTAAATTTCTGTACGAATATAGTCTCACCCTATACACCTTTTTGCTATTCTCACTCTTGTTCTTCTTCTTGCTGCAATACAAAAATAAAGTGTATTAAATACTTGCATAAGTTTGTAAATGAATTGAAATCTCAGCTCATCTGTTCGTGCTTTGGTTCGTTTATCAGGCTCATGGTCAGGCTTGGTTCATACTCGTGAAGAGGTCAAAATGGTTATTCAAGCCGGTGTTCTTTAAGATTCAAGAGAACTAGTGCTCCTCTTGTTTAGCTAATTTAGCCGGGCTCAAAAGCTTGAGCTCTTATTCAAACTTGGATGAGGCTCCAGATCCAGGCTTAGCTCACTCATTATTGATTAACAAGGATATCTAAATTTTACTAAAGTTGCTGCATTAAATTGATGGATGTTCTCATGTTCATAATAGAAATATTTGGATTAAGAATAGTGATCTGATGTACGAATACACAAAAGCAAGCTACATGAGCGTGACCACAGTAGCATGTTCACGAAAAGCCCAGCGACATTCAAGTTCAACTTGATTCTAAAACCAACTAATCAAGCTTGATTCATTCATTACATAAATAAAGGCGAACGAATCTAAACAAAACGAACATGTTTTCAAACGACTCAATTCATTGTACTACGTGTGTCAAGTGGTGCTATCCACTTTCTATACTATTCACATATTCTTAAAATAATCATTGCTCAATGGTATCCAACGGGTGAACACGATTCTGTTTGGGGGTCAAAACGTATACCGAATTATTACTCTCGGTTTGAAAATTTTTGAACTGAATCGAACCATTCAAACCATACACTATCGGTTGGAACGGTTCGCTTGGCTTAGACAGTTCGATTTGATCAGTTTAAACGATTTACGCTCATTTAAAGACGTTGTTCCTTTGCACATTATTATTAGATCTAATAATAATTAAAAATTAAAGTTATATTTTTTTCTAAATTGCATATAATCTTATTACAACTGATAAATAAGTGCTCATTGAGTTATGAGAAAGAATGAGTAAATATAGAACAAGTATTAGTCATGATTTTTTTTTGTTATAAGTGTTTTCATTATTTAATTTCTTTTTTTTAACTTTCAAGATTTGTTTATTTAAATTTTTTTTAGTACCATATATGTGAAATTAACAATGAATTTTACTAAAAATATACTAACATATCATGAGTCAGTTCAGTGAGGTTCGGTATGAAATCAGTTTAAAAAATATGAACCGTGAACCAAACCAAACATAACCAAGGTCGTTTTGAAAAATGTGAAAGTGAACTGTTAAGATCTTTGAACGATTCAGATTGAATTAATTTAATTTAATTGTTTTGAGAGGCTCGAATTGATTTAAACGGTTTAGTGTACACCTAAATTCCAACTATTAGTACACCCTTAACACTTCCAATACTTGATTTTAGGAAACTGTTATGTACAATTTTGCTCCTAATATTTTCTGTGCATGCGTGATTGTTTTTCGTGTGCCAATTTTCAAGCAAAGATTCATTCATTCATATGATTAGCAGGACAAACAGAAACGTACTAAGCATTTAACTGAGATGACACATGGTTGTTGGAGGAAGTGATTTGATGGTTTGTTCTACTGTTCACTCAAGAGCCTTGTGATAGACAGTTCAAATCTTTTTGCAAATGAAATGATGGCAGAGGTCACATAGTTTGATTGAGGAGTACAAGGGAACCCTATTCCTGATGTCAATGAGAAGATAATTAGGGAGTCTTGAGTAGCTTATAAGACAGGCTATAGGAGGTTTCAAATTATGATGCTTTTTATCAAAGCAATGTTAAACTTTTAAATGGTTAATAATTTGTTTTGTTTGAATATCCAATACGTGTTTTACATTGAGACGATAAAAGTCATTATAATTTTAAGAATAGACCTAGCTCTCTTTTTTTTTTTTGACATACTATTTCCTCCGTTCTAAAACATTTGTTTCATATTGACTTTACACGCTAATTTAAGTAACTGGCCATCCTCTATAAGTTGTCCGATATGCCTTCCAATGAGTCTTAACAAAAAGATAGGTAATGGAGTGCTTGCGACTTGTAGTATTAATAGATGCATAAGGGCAAAAATGAAATAATAATCCCGTGTTAAGTTCAAACCACAATCAAATACCGGCATTGCAGCATAATCAAACTGAACAATAATTTCGGGACGTCCTAAAACAGAAAGTTAAATCAATAATTGTGGGACAGAGGTGTATATTAATAACTAGAACGGGCTAGTAAGTCCATCCTAACCTGTTTCTGAATATTAATAGAGAAATAAAGGGGTCTATGTGTGTACACACGGGACATTGACAAGCAGATAATGTCCACAAGGCTACTGCTGCCCTTTCCCAACTGCACAAACATTTTTCTTTTCCTCGGTCTTTTGGAATCTGAGGAAAAGCCTAACTATGTCACTACTACATCGGAATCTTGCAACTTTCCCACCAAAAGGGAGACTTATGTACTCCAAAACTACTACATACAAAGATAACTTGCAGAACTAGAGCCTACGGTTAGATATACAGGTTTAAAGGGAGAAGCAAACTGAACACTACCTTCGTCGACCCCTTTTCCTTTCCTTCATCACCGGAGTTTTAAGTTGTTGATTAGCGGTTCCCCGCCTAATCTTTGCCGGGCGCCCGACACCTTTCTTTGCCATCACCAAGGACTGCAGTGGAAGATCAGAATCGGCAGAGCTAAGCTTCTTGAATAGTTGTGGAGCCTCGGCACTTCTCTTTGGCGTCACCGAGGGCTGTGATGCAAGAGCACCCGAATCAGCATTACCGAGTTTCTTGTATCCCTGTGGAGTCCCATTACTTTTCTTCGCTGTCACTGGGGGCTGCAGTGAAAGAGTGCTGAAATCGACATTACTTAGTCTCCTAAACCCTTGAGGAGCCCCTGTGACAATGTTATCAGCATCTGGAAGCTTTGCACTGAATTTGCGTTTACAAGGGCGAGGACGGACGCTACGGGGTTTTACAGGAGGATTGCACATTGGTGCTAGACATGGGATGTACGAGGAAGCCCTGTTGCCAGAGACCGGGCAATGCTGCCGGTATGCTTTCAGGATAAGATCTCTGAGGCACAATGCGGACTTGTATTCTCGTGTTCTTCTTGAGTAAAAGACGAGGGCGTTGTTGGCAAGCAACAGCAAGTCTCTGAAGAGTTCCGTAGCTGATTTGATGGAGCAGCTAGCAATTCTTGATCTTATCGTGTCGAAATCCATGTGCTGCCGTATGATTTTCTTGTACCTTGCTCTCTTCTGTCGAGGTTCATTCACACGAGTTGATTCGACATTAGATACAACCATTTCTCTAATGCAATGTAAAGATATAAGGTTGTGGAGCATCAAAGATAACATTACCTGGCTATCAAGTCGATGCCTAAAGACGAAGGCATGTTTGTTTTCCGCGACAGAAATAAAAATGTTAACCAAATTACCACTTCCCCCACTGAACAAATCTTTATTGCTGCCCTCTATCTTGAAAGATCTGATAGTTTGACCACAGTTACTGGTTGAAGTTTCCATTCCATGAGAGGCACTTACAACGTTGGTCGAACCCAAATTGTCGCTCTCTCCTATGCTACCTTCTTTGGCCTCCTTAGCACAATCCTTCCTCTTTCTCTTTCCTCTCCTCTTCCTGAGCATCCCTCCTTGTTCACTGCTTGTTTCTGCAACTTTCTTAATGCTTAAAACTCTCTCTCGCTCAAAAGACTCTTCAACTTCTGGAGTCTCCGTTTCTGGAGCTGATGCCACTGTCGGAATCTCACATCCTGGCAACCAGTTTGTCCCGTAATCCTGAGTGAAACTGCCAGCAGAAAATCCATCCTTAGGTGTATCTCTATCAAAAGATCTAATGCCCTCCGTTTTTGGTAATGGTACAGTGGATTCTGTCCGGCTCGAACTGTAACAAACCTGGTTGTCGTTTCCTTTCTCAGCTTTGAGACTTTCAAGCTTTGACTCCAGAGATCTGAAAAGGGTAACTTGAATCAGATTGTAAGATAGTTAAACAAGCGGAAACTTCAAAGCAAATAGTTTTATTGTGTACAATAGGAACCCAGAATACAACAACACTTCAAGGAACTCACAGACCAATGTTTCACTTCCAATGTGTACATGAATCACTTAAAGCCACTGCAACCATGGTCTCAACGAGTTTATCTAACTTTATGCTCATGTTTTTTCCGTTGACTCCCTAATATAGAACAAATATAAACATAAGTTAACCAGACCTCATCCAACAAAAATATCACCTCATCTATGGAAAGTTTAAGATCCTACTCACTTACATCCTAGAGCTGTTCGACCCTTAGTTGCAGGAAACTCCTAATATGGCGACGTTTCTCTCTCGGAAACTCGCTTTTGCGATCCCAAGTTAGGAGCTCCATGGGATCTCGTCCCAAGCTAAGATGGGAACTCGATCCCGCTAGCTGGATAGAAATTTATGTAACAAGTGATAGAATACATGGAAATCAAGCTCTTTTCAACTTAATTCCTTATTTCTCTCTTCCCTCAAGTCCTTAAAGTCTCCTTATTTGTTGTTGTTATCTCTGTAAACTATGTTAAACAAATGATAATACTCTTTACGCATTTATTTATTCAGGCCGCTCCCAACCTCAGATTCTTCTTGGTGCTTACCCGCCCCCGCCTCCCACTTTGTGCAACTAAGGTTCGACCACCAATACTACTTCAATTTGCTCCTAATAATCTTATCCTAAAATTCAAGTCGCCAGGCTAGGAGAAAGTATAAAAGAGTGCAGCAGTCGAAATCAATATTCAAAATCATCAAAATTACACACTTTGTTCCAAATTAAGACGAAGGATATCTGTTCTCCGAAGTAAAATATAGTCTAAATTGAAAAACGGCTCTTCAGACCAGTATCACAAAATTGGGAAAAAAGGAGTTTACGGACCCAATCGAGTCTTCGGATCTCTCCAATTCTTGCTTCAGCTCTGCCACCCGTTGCTTCCGCAGCTCTTCAAACCAAGATCTGATCAAGACAAGGGACGTGAATCAGAACATTAGAGCAGACTATTTTGTTATCCATACTCAAAACCTGCTATACTAACATTACAAGCATCAAATATTATTTTACCACCAAATCATACATGTTCCTAAAGATAACAAGTCGCTAACAATTCCCTGATAAGTCCATCAAGTTAATGCATAGAAAATAGAACAATTTTACTCACGTGCAGCCAGTATAACGACGTTGCAAGTCTTCATACTTGGCTTTACAGGCCTGCAGTTGGGGTAAAGTTTGCCGTCAGTTCAAATAAGTTAGGAGTATTTAAAGTCGCTAGTATAAGCCATAATGTCAAAAGATCAAGAACCCAAATCCTTGTAACATACTCAGAGAAGCATAAAGTGTGAGTTGGAACCACCACTGAATTTGTGCGTGACAAATACAATAAAAGTGAAGCAGCAGCTCGCAAGAAAATTACAATCTTTTAATGAAACGAAGAACTGTTCTGGGTTCGTGGAAACAAAGCTTTTCTGAAACAATCTATTATTATACTTTTTAATTCATGATTATGCTCTTGTTTCTTACCATCGTAACTTCACTTGAACCCACTTCCCTTAGATTATATCAGCGACAAAAACACGCACGTAGAGCATGAACATATGGATTTCACTTAAGTTCTGTGGTGAAAGAAAAGCTACTATCCTGTTCAGGTTTTTCGAAGTTTTTAATATTCTCTCACGCACTCTAAGAAGTTTCTTTTAGTAATTCTTTCCAAATGTTATCTCATTATCTTGAGCATGAAATCAAAATATCCTGAACTCCCAGACTTGGAATTCTAGGAAGGGAACAGAAGTGAAATCAATTGGGAGCTAAATGAATCAGGTCATATTCACATTAAGACTTGACTGATAACCATCATGCGTATGCAATGCAACTGCCTCTTTGATGCTGAACACCACTTTTTCCTATAATAGTACCCTAAAATTGAATGTGCTTAACAAAGAAGACCATTTGCTTTAAATGATGAACAGATTGTCACAAACAAACCAAGTGTGGTCCTTATCACACAACTTAACAATAAGCCAGCCATGGACCTAACTTTTGGTACCATCTTCTTTTGAAAAAGCAACTCCCCTTCCACTCAAAACCTAAATAAACCAGATTACTAGTAAAGGATACCAAATGGTCAACCTTATCCATTTTTCTTCTTTCTTTTCCATTTTTCTTTCCTTTTTAGCGATGTTTGTGCTCTTATGCAAACACACAATCAATTTGTAGGCAATTGCTAGAATTGATTCAAATGTGTGGGTTCTTTTTGGTCTCTTGACGAGAACTTCTTCAAATAGTTTGGAATATTGAAAAGTGCGAAAATGAAAACGTAAAATGTAGAAAGTGCATTTAAATATAAATTGAAAACATCTAACTTCTAATCTATGTAAGGCTTTCGTAATGAAAAGCTACATTAGTCTTCCAAAGAAGGAAGACTTCTCTATGTAAAGAGAAAAAAAAATTAATTGATGATGATTGATGTCCTTTTACATTAAGTTTTGCATCTAATATTTATACTACAAACTACATGTGAGAAATAACTACCACATAAAAGATAAACTACCTGATAGAAAATAAATTCTACCACTTGAAAATAACTACCCACTAAAAAATCACCAACTACACTTGTCCGTAGGAACACATTTTCACATTTTTATAAGTTATCTTCTAAACATTAGAAAATAGCATCTAATTTGAAACTTGCATCCATCAAATCTCCTTTTGCAAATAATAATCCCAACTTTAGAGCCATTCAATGGCAATTAATTAAGGACAAATCGACTATCGATAGTGGCTATCTATAGCGTTTACGATAATGACGAGAATTTATTTTTTCAATGTTAACAAGCGATCAACATCTAATAGCAACTAAATGATTTTCTTTTGACAACAACACAACGGGAAAATGAACGTTCCCTTCTGCTAATAGAAGAGAAGGGAAAAAAAAAAAGTCCGCACCCACCTTAACCTTTAAGGATAAATTGGTAACATACACAACACGTGTTATTATGGTCATAAAGCCACCCCCTTTGCCGCTTTGCCACAAAAAAAAAGTTGATGCCAAAGCCATGGCAGCACAATACGACCTTTATGTGCCCAAAAAAGGACAAACTATTCAATTCAATAATAACCCCAAAAAAGGGCCACAGCTTTAATTTATTATACCCTTTTGTGACCCTACAAAATCTCTCTTTTTTCTTATAATAATAATAATAATAATAATAATAATAAAAAAAGGAACTTCCAACCCCCTTTATCTCGCTTGTCTGCACCTCACATGTCGTTAAAAGAATAATATTTTATCAATTCTCATAATGTGGGTGTGACAATTGACGCCCGGGAGACCAAAATTATAGAGAATAAGAGTTTAATTAATAGAGGAATAAAATGTTAAATGATTGATTTTTTATTGACCTCGGGGGAGAAGCCGCAAGGATAATGGCTCCGTGCACGGACCTCCGAAGCGACGACGTTCCAGTCTTGGGTGCCGTGCCTCAGAACAGCGCCTCCGAGGATTAACTCCTCCCACGTGCCCCACCTAGTACACGGCCCCACCGTTGTCGTGTCCGCCCCCATCTCCCACCCTCCACGTGTACGGCCGCGACCGGAGAACCACAGAGGAAAAGGAAGGACGCCCCCACCTTTTTCAAAAACTTTCAAAAAAGCACACGTTGCCCGCACCACGCGCACATTAGCAACCACCGCCCCCTTTCGACACTGTGGATGGTGGTATTCAGGCAGGATACGGTGGTTTTCTGGGCTGGGGGAAAGAAAACAGAGATGAGGATTCAAAATGACCCAGAAAAAAAGCCGCCACCTTTTTCTCTCATACACCCATTGCGCGCGCACCCGGCGCAGGTCAGCAAGCGTCACCCCTTCTAGAGGGAAACCCCGGTAGCACGCCGGTGAGTGGTATCTAAGGGTGTTGGTGAAGGGCGGTTTTCAGGCAGGAAACGGTGGTTTGGGGAGCCGGAAAAAGGGTACTTTTGGGGTGGTCGGATGGCAAACCCAGACATGTAAACAAGAGAGAAATGTTTTGGATATGGAAGGAGTAATTGAAGAAGTTTTGGGGTTTTTTTCCCCTGGAAAATCGTTCTCGTTTACCCTCTCTCTCTCTCTCTCTCTCTCTCTCTGGTTTTCTCTCTCTAAAAAGGTTATATGTCCTTTGTGTTCTTCTAGAATGACATGCATGTCCCTGTGTTCATCTTATAAACTATCTTTTGTTTTTTATTTTTATTTGTTCACATTTTTTGGATAAAAATATCTTTTTTATATTCTAATATACTTTGTAAAAAATTTATTCCTTAGAGGTACGTTGGTGAAGAAGAAATAACCCCTTTTTGGCTTTTTCCCTTCCCCCCCCCTAATTTTGAATGGACTACACCTTTTTTTACCTATTTTTTTTCTCTAAATAAGAACCGGACACGTGTTGTTTTTGTAAAGTTGCCATGGATACAAAGTTGTTAGGATTGAGGAGGGAGGCTCAGCATATATAAAGTAGTCATCAAAGTTCTAAGCAGAAGGGGAGAAAAACATTTTGTTAGAAAAAAAAAAGAGTTATGATTGTTGGTTATTTGTTTATTAGCAGGTCAATTTGTTGGCTTTATTTGTGTTATGTTCTGTATTTTTTTTGTGTACTTTTTTGATACATCGGTTGAGAATGTGTATGTGTG
Source organism: Escallonia herrerae (assembly GCA_033070095.1). NCBI lineage: Eukaryota > Viridiplantae > Streptophyta > Magnoliopsida > Escalloniales > Escalloniaceae > Escallonia > Escallonia herrerae. Next base: position 355,096 of record JAVXUP010000416.1, on the reverse strand, counting down.
GTTATCCTTGTTATTTATGGACTTGATATAATATTGATTATTTTTTAGTATTTCAAGTACGCTTGTGTGCGTGCGCATATGCGTGCGTGTTTATTACACACAAACAAATGTTTCTTAGGATGTGGTGGAATATGCTAGCACTCAAAATGATAGAGGAATGGAAGGCATTTGGGAAGAAACCTTCTGAGGTCCAAATTTATCAAGGATGGCAATCCTTTTTCATGAGTATTAACAATTTTATGGGCATCTAAGAGCAATTTTGTGTGCACAACGTATTTTATGTATGATATGCTTTCTCGATTTATATTTTCCTCATATGAAAGTTCATGATTACAGTTTGATAACAAAGCATAAACCTCGTTTAGATCCTGTACAACTAATCATAGTACGGACTAAGATATCATAGAATGTGGTGGATATCTAGGCTGCAGTCGTGTACTTCTTGGTTATATATCGGTAGTAATAGACTTGTAGAATTTGTCATCTTCAATTAAGTTATAATAATCTCTGTTGTATGTTTGCAAAAACTTTATTATTAACACGGTTATCCCGATTAAACCAAAAAGATGGAGCATATCTTTTGTTTTGTTTCTTTTTAGCTTTAGACGAGGCTACTTAAAGATTATTATAGTACTCTCTCGATTTGCTTGTACTTGATATGTGTGTGAATTACGATAAAATCTTGATAGACGTGAAGAAGTTGTAAAAAGAAAACTTGCATCTCCGACCAACTCCCCTCGCCGGAGCTCTTGCCAGTTGTGGCCAGAATACTTACCAGAAGCTGGTCAAAAATGTCAGCGCAACGGCTTGGATTCTCAATATGTTAATCATTTATAATGATTTTCGCCGTCGCTTCTCACTCTTTGATGTTCCCGTTGCAGAGGGCTTTATGTAGAAGGTTTAGGTTCCTTTGGTTTCCCTACTTTCTTTAGCTTGCTTACATATCTTACGGTGACGACAACTTATTTGAACGGATGACCATCTATCGGTTGATCGGTTTGATCCGCTTTACGCGGCCTTGTAGATTTTCTTAATTGTAATTGTATTAGACAATATAATTGTAATAGTAATGATTTGTCATAATTTTTGTTCTTTTTTATATCTTGACAGACGTAAAGTCAAAAAAGTTGATTATTAAAATTTTTATATTATCGATGTGATTCTCTCATTTACCTCACAATGAAAAACAGTTCTTTTCGCGTATTGCCTTCTCCCTGAGAAGAAACAAAAACTTGCTGTCATCTCATTAATGGAGTCCGGTAAGAATAAGAACAACAAGCGGACAATCATCCGCCTTAATACTTCACTACTTGCCATCATTCCTGACGTTGATGCAGACATGCGGAAGTGTAACTCATGCAGCCAAACATATTGACACAAGAGAAGCAGAATACGTGAGAATTGACCTCGTTGTCGTCCCGATCATGACTGGTTGAGCCTCGCAATTGACCAAGTGACCATTGGGGCTAACAAGCTGGATGGACCAAGTAACGAATTTTTATATCCCAAAAAAAGCTAAATTTATTCAGTTGACTTGGTTGGGTCAAGTTGAGTTGAACAGTTATATTTAAATTTTATTGGGTTGATCAGAATAAAGTAAAACATTTTTATTTAGATAAAAATAAAGTGTTGATGGCCGGCGGTGGCTGCCATGGACTATAATGGCAACAACAGAAGTTGGTAGATGCGACGTTAAATGGTGACAAACACAGTGCGATTGCAAGTGGTGGTGATTTTTAATTAAAAAGGTTATTAAATAAATATAAGCTTACATCCGAAAAGGTTTTAAATGCTCAACCTAAGATAACCCACTATAAACATTAACTCCACACATCCCAAGCCAACCCACTAAAATATCTCTTCAAGAGATTGGAAAATGTTGGCAAAATTTATGTCTGGTTAAACAAGTCTTGCCTTAAACCTCCCCCTCGATGAAGCTCAGCTTGTTGCCAAGTGAAATATCACTTCGAAATCAAGCTCGATTCATAATCAAGGAACACAAGCTATGGGACGGCTTTGTTCATCTGCGAGACCCTGGGCAGAGCTTAGAAGTATGAGAGAGACCATTCACAATGCTGAATTGAAGAATTATGCGTATATTTCTCTTGCAGTGCATTACACCCGCCAATTGTCTTGCTTTGCACCGTCTGTACAAGTAACGCTTCATTGGATAAAAGTAGCTTTCTATACATCTCAAAGCGATTCTGAAAATGCATATATTCTTCTGCGCATAGTTACATACAGATCGAGCAAGAAATACATGCAGCAGTGTTCATATCCACAGCCCACAGGGTCACAAAAGAAGGCACTAAGAGCTGCCTACGTGACGAGTGTCGGGATGATATCTTGCTGCTGGTTCCAGCTGCAATAATGCTTCAGAAGTGAACGAAGCTGAAGGTGGTTGTCGAAGGTTAGCCTTTATAAGACAAAACTGTGAGGTCCCTTTGTTTTCGAAAGAATCTTGTCATAGGTCAGCAGCCGGGCTACTTTTCCCTCTCCAACGAAAATGCATGTGGCGGCAAGAAACATTACGATTGTTGGAGAACTAAGTTCAGTTCTTGAGCACATTTTGCAATAAGGCCACCCCTCCTACAAAAGATCAAGAGTTCAACATTACACATCTATCACTAAGCCGAACCATGGGTAACTTGAGGAAAGAAAAAACTAATAAACGGCACAGAAGTAGGAAATAGCCGACGATTGGATGATAGACATGACGTAGATTAAAGCTACTTAAAAGGACTCCAAAGTACATTTTTGGTTAAAAAGGCAAAGGTCTGAACGGATGCCGAGGATCTATTGCAACCCTATTACGTATTTTAGATATGGAGCAAAATGGATAGGCCTAGTTTCTTGAGGTCAAGATACTTCCAGTGCAACAATGGTATCAGATGCATTTGTTACCATTTGACATCTACACAGCACAACCGATATAGAACTTTTTTGACGGAGAGGACCGTACATGAAGATGCCTGGGGAGAGCCGCTGGGGCAGGGTGTTGGTGTTGTTGTTTTTTTTTGGGGGGGGGGGGGGATGTCTAAAATTGGGTCCCACAGACTCATTGGCATGCTCTGACCAGTGATCATCATTTACAAACTGCTAGAATGCCACTGCCAACACCAAGTGTCATATGACAGGACATACCACCTTTGGTTAGTACAACTACCACTCTACCAGGAGTGTGACCATTGGCGGCAGTGCTTTGTGTTGCACAATGTACCACGTGGTAACCTAACACTCTTCCTGGGTGGAATATCACCCTCATTCGTATTCAAAATTCGAATTTCGTTACCCTGGCACTGCAGATACTGAGTCTTGTCACCGCAGACAAGCTGCCCTTCACCGGCACCATCTCATTGATACTGGATACCCACCTTGGCCTAAATAGGAAGACCCCAATAGCCTAAGGTGCAAGGAAGAGAGAAAAATAGACAGAAGGGGTATATTTTCGAGAGAGCCATGCATGTAGGTATAGGCAGTGAAAGTCATGGGCCTCAAAAGAAAAATAAGAGGGAGGGAGGGAGAGAGAGAGAGAATGGGCAGCTGTCCAAGACTCCAATAATCAGCCAACAATCGAGTTCCACCACAAATTCACATCTCTATCTCAACAATGTAAACCATTCACATATCATGCAAGTGTTTTTGTTGTAAATGTGTGGACATGATTATAAATAAGAGGATAACTGTGGAATATTTCTGGAATTTCGCAAGCGGCCCCACAGTGACCAACAATTTTATCAGCCAACCTATGGGTTACTAAGCATTGCTATAATACCATTCATGGGAAAGAGAATCACCTAGAATACCTCGCCAGTAATTATGTAATACTTCCTCAAATAAGTTGATAACTCAAGATACCTTATAACTGCAGGAAGAGTTTTCTGGATTTTCTGGAGATGGATAAAGCACTCGTGGCAGCACTCACGTCTGTGATCAAGTTTTTTAGATATAATGAGTAGCCTAGCCCACACATAAAAGGAAAGCATATAGGAATGGGAGATATGATACCTCTGCTCTGCCTGTAGATCAACCCCAACAGCTGCGGGAGCTGAAATGGTTGAATTTACAACTGTTCCAAAGACTGCTACAAGCTTTAACAGCATCTCCAGTGAAACATTGGCATGTCTGTGCATTTGCAAGGAAAAACAAATCCTAAATGGTTTATGTTTACACCAATGAAGCCATTACATGGGGAAGAGTAACTTGCAACAGAGTAATTAAGAGTAAATTAGAAGATATGCAATTAATCTTATCAGGTCCATTAGATACTCAAACATGTTATTTGGAGTAGCACTTATTTTCCATCCTTTTATGTAACCTTGCAAGAATTTTGAGATTCATGAATGTGCAGTCTGGTTTTCTCTTAACAATACAAAATTCAACAATCCGCTGAGCTTTCTAACTTTCAACTGCTCAGCAATGACAAAAACATATTATTTCACAAATGTCATGATTCTGCGGTGTTGAGCCTTGCCAACAGCAAGGTTGTCCCATTCTGACTCGGGAGTTACAAGCTTAACAGCGGAAAGAGCCTCTCCAACAAAATTGAGGTGAGGCTGCATAGATAATCCTCCCAAGATCATGCAATAGTGGGAGCTTTATGCCTAGGTTCCCTTCAACATGATTTCAATTTCTTTATCATTAGGTTGTAGATATGTTAAGCAACACAAAGCACTTTTTTGATTTATTGGCTTTTCGGAGCTTTAGTATATCTGTTTTTCTGCTTTTGTAGCTTTTCAGAGCTTTGATATTTCTGTTTAGACGATTAACAATGAAGCACCTTACTAAACAGGCAGGCTCATAATTAGAACCTCAATATATGCAGGAGCATTAGCATAATTTTCGCTGTTCTAGCTGCTTGACCAAGGGGAATGTTGGATACCTATAAATGGAAGTGTCATAGAGGGTTTTTTACAGGCTCATAAAAAAAAACCGCTATCTAAAAGCTATTTTTAGTGGAAGGTACTCTGTGATTTTATTTTCTCAAGATGCTAAAAAACCTATTGGTGTCTAAGGCCTGGCTATGTCAAGCAAGAATTTACAGCTAAATGATTAAGAATATACTTATGTGATGCAGCAATACACGTCCACGTCCTCGAATCCTAACATTTTCAGTTCACTATCCAGTGGCTAAACAACTACCTGTCTATCTTGCTGTCCAATAAGCCCAGAAGCAAAGGCAGCAAGCAAGAAAACAGATCTAATGTGATAATCTCCATTTTTCCCAGGAGAACACTGACTACGTCTGCATGCACCTGCAACAGAAATAGATCACTCTTAAGAGAACAGAACAAGGAACAAACTTGAAATATCCTCTGACAAACACCCACAGAATGATCAGGCAACTTCCGCATGGCATTCATAGCACCCTTGATGTCATTCCGTTCCCAAAAATGTCGGACCACCTACAAAGGCCATCAGACAAATATTATGAGACTAATACAGTCAACAACTATAAGCAAATGAATATGTAGGACGCAATTTTTGACAAAATGCAGAGGAAAAATTCTTAACCATTATTTTAAGAATTGTTTGGTGAATCAATTCTTCACTCGCCATAGTACCAAAAGCTTGTAAATATGCTTCAAGTACCCAAGACACTTTTTTTTTTTTTTCCTTTTTGAAAATCGCACCTTCTTGGAGTCTAAGCATTCCTTTTCCAAGGAACAACCTTACTTATGGCCTACCAAAACTAAAAACAGAGAATCGTAACAGATGAAGTGATAGGTATGACATCTAGACTCCGGCATGGCAACGGGGTTTTGGGTCTATTACGGCTATCATTATCACCAACTTGCTTGGGGCCACAAGAGACGGATGGCTGTAATGGCCAGAAATTGCAGAAGGCAAGGGGACCTAAAGTGCGACATCCCATGTTGCAGCTGAACTTACTTGTAACTTTGTCAAGCGAGATCGAAGAGTACTCAACAGTACATCATGATTTTGTAGTAGCTCTTCAGTAATATTATCATCATTCCTAAATGTCAATTCTCTCCCAGTAGTTTGTGGTTGAGTATCCTGTGAATTGCCATATAACAAAATTATCAATTGCATTTTTAATTGACAAACTTGTCAGCAGAGAGAGAGAGAGAGAGAGAGAGAGAGTTTACAATGATGCAAAATCTCACCTTATCGATCTTGAAATATATTCCTGATGTTGGGTCGTCTGGGAATAAATTCCTAATCAAACAAATCCTCAGTGGTGCCCACTATGTGTCTCGACGTAATCAAGCATTCAAAAAGTGGGCACTATTGAGGATTTGACTGATACTAGACTATGTTTCAGTCAAAAAAGGTTATGCATCAGAGGAACTTTTCTCAAACTGTACTCCATCTTTCAAGTCTTTTGACAACTTTTTATTCTTATCCCAAATTTCTCTCTCCCCTGACACAATATTCACCAATGATGAACATAACACCCAGATAAGTCCAACAAAAGTTGTAAGCAAAGGAAAGGCCGATATGAAACATCTGAAAAGTTCTACATAATAGCCTACAGAACTCGCGCTTGATCAGACATAAGTTGCATGCCAGCCAGATATAGAGCACATAGTGATAGTCACGAAGGGAGGTGGCCAGTGTTGCATGTACTCTCAAAATGAATCCAGGACCCACGTACGACGTGCTTTACTCTGTCATATATGCCACTAACATGCATTTCTAGTCACTATAAGCTGTAAAGGATACTGTGTTATGTTTCTTCTGTTATAAAATTGCTTGAGGCTAGTGAAGTCCCATATATTTTCCATGTCCTTGTGACATTTGACCTAATAATAAGATAGGATAAGACGCTTTGATACAAACCCGCACCTGGCATTCACATCAATACCATGAAATCTAGGACTAGGAGGTGGTCAATATACTTTCTGCACAATTACTAGACATATATTTGCTAATCACCATGTTATCTGCGGTTTGGGTATCTGTATATACTTATTTCATAACATCATGCGCTGTGAATCCAAGTCAAATTAAACCCTAATTGCCGCTTTACTAGCAATGCAGCACAGCAAGAAGAATTCCGTGCAATGAGAGGAGCAGGGAGGGGCGGAGATCTTACCTGCCTGGGGGATGCTTTAGCTATCTCAGGTGTTACGGGCAGGGCCAAATCAGGTGTCTGAAGTTCATCAGTAATAGACCTGTCTCTCCTTTCAAACCTCTCAACCAGGCTGCGTGTCCTTCCTCGAACAACTGCCACTGCAAAGATGAGAAAGTGAAAGAATCAAAATCTGTTTAGTAGGTTCTTCAAAAATATGTAATAGCATTTGATAACAACCTCCATTGACATATTTAACAGACTTCATCTCCTTGCTGGAATCAAGGGACTCATCACCTGAAAAGTTATGGAAAGAAATCAAGTTTTGGACAACAGGTACATATACAAAGTACAGAACTAGAAATGATAAAAATAACAAGAAGGTAACGCCTGTTATGGGGCAAAAACATCTGGCAATCTGCAGTTGAATTCTATTAAGAGGAGTCTATAAATTCTTCTTAAGTACTACCTGAAATATTGGTCTACTGTTTTGATAAAGCAAATTGGGGATGCCAAATTTGCAACTGAACTCCCAACTATTGGGAATTCTAGAAGAAATACTCAGTCAAGAGTATAAGTTACCATCTGACCGAAAAACTTAGATGTTAAACAATATGCATCATGCTTTAACACTTCCCCTCACGTTGAGAGACAAACCAAGGTGCACGCCAGGGCACATGTAAGGGAACCAGATGCAAAACCCTGTGAAATCAGAGCTTTGGTACCATGTCAAGTTACATCTGTACTAAAAGCATAAGCTGCCGCAGAACGGGACTAGCGATGTATATCATGCTTTTACAGAGACAAGACAGAAAATACACAAAAAATAACTCAAAGAAAAGAAAGGAGACAAATATATGTATGGATTGAAAGCCTACAGATATAAAGCACAAGATAAGAACTTAACAGTTTTCCTGAGTAGTGGGTGTCCTTGGTGATAAAGCTTCCTTTAAATTCTCACTAACACTGTTGATCCTTGATATTTTTTTCTCCGATGATTCTCTAGCATCATCATCTGCTACAAGCCTGCTTTGAACGGTTGGACCTAGAGCAGTGTCTAAAAAATTCTTCATTTCATTAAAAGATGGAGATTCAACAGTCGCCGACAGCCTCTCCACATCTAATTTGGTATTTGATAGTCTCCGTGTATGAGCTGGCTTGAGTGGCATACCAGCGCTGGCCCTTGCACTGGTAATCGATTCTCTCCTAGGTTTGGCTGAGTCTTTCCCGTCAGAGCTGTCCCGAGGCACAACGAAGGATTTGGTATTTGCTTGCCCAATATGTTTAGTGAGCAAGCCAACTGTAGAAACCTGCTTCTGAATAGGCAATTTGGTTACTTCCTTGGACTCGGATGAGAGTACAACCTTTGGAGAATTAAGAGACCCAACTTTTCTTGAAGTAACAGGGTTTCCACCTGCAGCGTTACGTGAAAGATAAAATTAGATGTAATATTCATGAAGCGAGCAATGTGTTAGTACACCTTGAGCAGTTAGCAAAAAGTAAGTAATGCCCCCCGCAATGCCCCTCGCCCCCGGGAAAAGAGAGAGAGAATGGGGGTGGGTGACACAAAAAAAACCTAGGAAAAAAAAGAATTTGTTACTGGAATGCGCATTAAACGATTTGGTTTACCCCAATGTAGTTAAGGATCACAAATTTGGCCTGTAGTTTGAGCAGCTCAGAAAATTAGCCTAAACATGAGACCAACAAAGCCTCACGTTGGGTTAGAATTGCAACCTAATGGTCAAGCAAGGGCAGTCAGTTAGTTGCCTCAAGTACGACTACGTCATTCTCTACACACACACCCACCCCAAAAAAAAAAAAAAAAAAAACAAACGCAAAACAAACAAAAAACAACACAAAAAAAAAGTCACGTGAAAATCCCAAAACAAGAGAAAAGGTCATTTTAACATGATACTATGAAAGAGCATAATCCCAAAACATGCATAAAACATATAAGAAACAGTGAAGAGAACAACTTACTGTCCACGTATATATTCTTTATTCCTTGATCCTCACAATCTGGAGATTGAGAGCGCAAACTTGAATTAGACCTTTGAAGGCTCCCGACCTTCTCTAATGGACTTTCTTGGAGATCTAATGTCTGTTCAGATTGACTATTTTTCTCAGGAACAGAACTAGCTCCATATGGCTCAATAAGCTGCAACGACCATAGGGATACGGATTAAATTTCACCTTAGGTTTCTTTTCTTCTCTTTCTTTCTTATTTCTTTGGAAGGGGTGGGAGGGAGGGAAGGAGAGGGGAGTATATCAAATAGAAGGACAAAGTAAAAGCGTTTAAAGTTATATGTGAGGAAAAAGGATTTGTTATGAAGAAGCAGAACAAGATGAAGTTTACCGAAATATCAGTTACCCAAACTCCAATGGAGTTCCGATGATATGAGCACCCCAAAAGTTTTCCATCATGGATACAGAGGTCACCCAGTGTCGACCATCCCATATCCACGGCATCATGACAAATTACAGGCTCCCAAGAATAGACCTACAAATCAAGGGCCATTGACATGTGAAGACGATATTCCTTCAGCAAAAGCAACTTGTAGTTAAGAAAAAATTTGGAAAAGAATGTAACCTTTAAACTATCGTCCAATCCACAAAACAGAGTTCTCCCATCAGGGTGAAAGGTAATTGATCGTACTCCTGTAGCCTGAAAGATTGACAATTAGTAAGTTCTGAGAGCAGTTTATAAATGATCTATTATACCAAGGATTAGCCAGCAGATATGAGTGTAAAATGCCAAAATAAAAACACTGGAAATATTGGGATAATATATCATCAATGAAGAAGGAAACACTAAAGCTCCAATACCTCAGGTCTGGTAGATCCAATCAGTTCAAAGGTTTCCAGATCCCAATATTTCACAGTTCTGTCAGCTGAACCTGGAAAAAGTTGGCAAGTATTAAGGTATCAAATCAAGGGAGAAGTATCTTCACTCAAAGGGCAAACAAGGCCAAGAACCCTTATACTAAGCACATTGAGACACTAAACATATTTCCAAAATCAGAAATGAACGGGGGGACAAAAAATAATATAAATCACAGAAGAAATTTCTGCAACATTTTGAACAAATGCGAAACATAGTAGTCCAAAAGGTACTCACTCATGGAAAATCACAAGAAGGCTACCACCGGCACTAAGCAGTAGCTCACAGTTCACCATTTATTTCCCCTCTGGCTCTCGATAAGAACCAGTGAACCAGTATCTGATTTCCCAAAGCTTTCCCATTTAAATGGAAGTTGTTGCCATTATGAACCAATGAGAAGTAACTTGGCAATCTCCAGGTTTGCCTCAATAGAAATCTTGTCAATGCAATATCGTGTTTTGCACTTAATTCCATTAGTTTAAAATGAGGAGAATAAGGACTACTTTTAGTTAGATAGACCTCTTCATCTTTCCCAAAGCACGTCACAGTGCATCAATCTAAAAAGCCAAAATGGGTTGCATGCTTACAGTAGGTACAACAGCTATTGGCGCAGTGACCTCTATCATGAGCTGATGCAGTTTTATAGTCATAATCCCAAATTTCTAAAAATCAGTCAAAATATTGATGACTTATAAGTGATGGACATCCTACAAGAATTGTCTACGGTTAAACTTTATCAAAGTCAAAGAGGAAAATTGTATAGGGCCAAAAGGATTATTATTTTATACGGTTATGCCATAAAACAACATGTATGTCAGACAACTTAACCAAATGTCGCAATTTCCACCAAGATACTAAAAAAGTGGGGATATCATAATGGAGTATCCAGGGGGAGTTGGCAAATATGCAAATTCGGCTATCACAAAAATGGGTGTTATATTCATATATGTGTGTGTGTGTGTGAGAGAGAGAGAGAGAGAGAGATGCTTCTCTTTAAACAGAGAGAAAGAACCACAGAGCCACAGACCACCACACTACAACACACATCCCAGAACCCACTATATCCAACAAAATTGACTTTAAACTACAGCACAAATCCCAGAACAATCATAGCCATATCCACTAAGATTACTTTTACCACCAGGCAAGTATAGTTCTTTTACTTTGTTGGCGACGAAATTATGCTTTATTTGCTTAGATAACAGTTTTAATTGTAAAACTTTTTTACCGTCATAAAATAGCAGAAGTATAAAGAGAAAATTTCTAACTAAAGAAAGATATGCTATTCAATCCTATGGTCACGTAGTCAATGCATGAAAAGACAGGTCATTTTTTAGTAATTACATGCAGCACATACAGGAGGAGTATGGATTCAAGTTCCAGCATAAAACGAAAAAAAGAAACAAAGATGGAAGGATATTAGCCGCATAGAGAGAATAGTGGAGCAGGTGATTCAGTTAAGCAACAAAAATTGCAGCTAAACATGTAACATCACACACGAACCCGTTGCCAGAAGAAACTCTAGGGGATGGAAATCTAATGACCGAATATGCCCTTCATGGAATTTGAAATCATGCAAGAGCTTTCCAGCAGTAAGGTCCCACACCTGCAACAGCAACAGGAGATCATGTTAAAAGCAACAAAGAAGGAAAACTTTTAAGTAGAACTGCAGACAGCAAAGCTCAGTATTACCTTTACAACATTGTCAAAACCACCAGAGACAACCCAACGACCATCAGGAGTGAATCTAATTGTACTAATTCCTCGAGTATGACCCTTGTACGTGTGGATGCAAGTTTTCTTTCTGATATCCCAGATTTTTAGATTAGTGTCCATGGAACCAGATGCAAAAAACTCACCAAACGGATGGAATTCCACAGCAGTGCAATTTGATCTGTGTCCAGTAAGATTGCGGACCACTACACTTCAAGAATAATAATTCGATTAGAATTCCAGCTGCATATAGTTCGATTAATAGTAAATCATAAATGGCAATGGGCTGCAAACGAGATGTTCCTATCACGCGTCCTGGGAACTTGAAAGTCTAGTTTAAATATACAATCCATGATCCTAAAACCCCATTAATGAGGTTCTTAACATAATAGAACTTCACTTAAGGAACTATGATGGAAAGATGATACACGTCATGTTTTCATTTCTGGCTACTCATACCTTATTTAACAAAAGAATAGCACTTGAAAGCAATGGTTAAATCAATATACACATTAAACGTCTCAGGAACAAATCAACTTACTCTTTGTTTCTTCCAAATCCCACAACTTCACGGTACCAGCTGAAGCCCCAGCAGCCACTAAAACCTCTGCCGAATCAAAAGCTACAGATTCCACCGGACTCGTATGTCCACACAGGCTCTGCATTGTGATACAAATGGACAATGTCATAATTGCCAATGAGAAATGACACAGCAAAAATGAGTTCATCTATGGTGAAATGAAGGAGAGTGGAGTAGTTTTAAGTATGTATTCACATCGTCCAAAAATCACAACTTTTGCAAAAGGAATAGAGTGGCCATTGAAAAGGTAAAAACAATGTGCTCAATTTTCCTGGGGGCTAGAACTTAGGTCCAAACATTCCTAGATCTTCATTGAACAGGAGATGATTGATTCTAAGATTGTCTTAGTTCCACATTGTTTGAGAACTCGGAATATGTTAATCAACACATTCAGTAAGTTACTACACCCATAAGTTATTAACATTTAAGATGCCAACTTCTCATTTGACTTATCGTTTTACAAGTAACAATAAGCCACAGTCAATACGGTACTTCTATAAAGCCACGAAATAAACTCGAACACAAAAAGCAGGTACGGATTTTGAACTAACCATTAATGACGTTGGTTTCCCAATAGACCAAAGATTCACTTTTTGATCGTCTCCCCCAGTAATGAATAGCCGGCATGACTTCTTTCCAATTTTTAAACAATTCACACTCCCTGTATGTGCCACAAACTCCTCTACATTCATCCATTTCAGTTAAAGGAAATACAAATACTCTAAATAAACTAATTAAGCAACAAATTCAACCAATCCTCTAAATGCCCAAGCGAGATTTCTTAGGTCAGGAGTCCTAGTACCGTCATCAATGTCATGCACTAGCGAGTGACAACCAACAACAGCATGTCACTAGGGCATAGACGTAGACTCTATTAGGCAGCATATCCTCACCTAGCTTGGCCACCTCTTATTGATTGCCAACCAGCACAATGACAGCTCCTAAGTGATAAAAGAAAGAAGAACTCCCCGTCTATACTCGTATTGGATCCCGAGAAAATGTAGAAAAAAGAACAAGACATAATTTTCTCAGACCTCCATTTTCACGCTTTGTAAGGCCGTTCCGCACCTCATTTGTCGCTAAAAAGGCATATTAGCGACCTTTTAACAACAAAACGAGCTGCGGCGCGGATAAAGCAACCTGAAATTCTGTCTCAGTAGCCCTCACTAAACTACTCCGCTTACTACAGCAATCCGCTACTTAATCTCCGTCTTTTCGGCAATTTCCCGGCCAGCAAACAGAAAAAACAGAAAATCATTTGCTACAGCCAAACGCACTGCTTAAGCAACAGAAGATTACAGAATTACGGTGCAGATGCGGCAGTTAGAGCTCAATTGAGCTAAGCATTCCAAAAGGATACGCAATTTGTAACCACGCTTCGCCATTTTCCTGATGAAGCTTCAGCCTCACAAAACGTCGCCGTGCTCGTCGAATTGACACACCGGTGCAGCAGTGAAGAGAGAGATGCTTAGATACAGTTTCTCTGTATCTAACAGTTTGCAGCTGTTTGTATGTGCAAAGTTTAGAAAGGGAGAAAGAGCGGAACTGGATTCAGATGGAATTCAGCAGCACAGTGGACCAGACAGGAAAAAGCTTGGAACTTTTGCTTTTCTTGAAAGACGTGTTTGGCTGAGAAGACGGAGAATAAAAGTATTAGTTCTCGCTCCATATTTTTATTTTTCTATTATCTTTTATCTTATTTTTGTGCCGCGAAACACCTAAAAGTTTTGAAAAGCGATTAAGACAGTTTTCATTCTCGAATATCTGTATCGGTTTATTTTGGTTCAAAAGGGTCTAATGGTGTTTCAGCTGCCTGCGTCCATTGCAGAAAGTTTCTCACGTGTCTCTTTATATATTCGCTAACGAGGGGTTATTTTCACAAATTACTAAGATGAGGGACAACGATACATGTCGAAGCTTTCGATCGGGGTTTGTCTGTGAACAAATTAGGGCACACTTGCAAAAATATAAAGCCCCCTGCGTGATAAGAACCGACCCGCATTCCCTTTGGAAGAACCGTTCTAGTGGTTTGCCGGAACTACTCTCTCAATACTTGGACGTGTGAAAATTTTAGTCCTAAAAATAGACGGCTGAATCACGGTTGGACCCAATTGATATCAAAAGTAAATGACAGGGTGTTGTGTGGTGAAATGAAACCCCTCAGGGCGGTCAGGTGTAATTAATTTAATTTGGACTGAATTTCCCCTGATATTGGAATCTAAAAGGATGTCACTACCAAATAAGAAATTTGTTTTGACCCAACTGCTACAGAATCTGTGTTTTGTTTCCTTAATTTATTTCTAATGGTTTTGGTTTTATTGGGAGTTTTATTTTATCTGTGTTGGAGGAACATTGTGGCCACAAAGTGTAGGTGGCCAGGGTTTGATTGTTGTTTTCTGGTTTTCTTTTGGGTCCCCTTGGAACACGTAAGTGGACTTTTGAATTTAAAAAAAAAATGGTTGGAGTTAATTGGGAAAAATACAGTAAATTAGAAGCATGCATTTATTATTGTCATAAATTAATAATGCATAATTGTATGAGAGTGGCAATTAATTATTGTGCATATACTAATCACCTATTTACGTTAGTCAAAGTTTGGAGTTAATTGTCATTGATAATAAAGAAACGTGTATTGTCATATGAGCTGCCTTTTTTTTTTTTTTGCAAATTAGTTGCAGTGTTGTTTTCTTTGGTCAAGTCAAAATGACAATATGTTATTTACCGCTGCTAAAATTAATTTACTTTTTTAATTCGTACTTTGCCTTATTTTTTAAATCAATACTGCTAGTTTGGTCCCTGTATTACGGTGAATCACCATTTCAGTCCATTTGTTTGTTTTTCCTGTTAAATCGATGGCTTGATTCGTTGTTTCATGCAAAAATGAATCGTGCCATGAATGGGTACCCTCTCAAAACTAATTTATGGTCCTAATCCACTGCTTCCAACAACATCTCCACCGCCTCAGATGGGTACCCCTCCCCAATAGATCCATCAACTTATTGTCTCAACATCCACTCCCCTCCCTCAACACCACACGAGCCATGAATGTCTCTCTCCAATCTAGTTTATGGTCCTAATCCACTGCCTCCAACAACATCTCCACCGCCTCGGATGATGCCCTCGTCCACCATTGTTGTACACCCCTCCCCAACAGATCCATCAGGTTATTGATGTCTCAACATCCATCAAACCCTCCCCTCTTAACCATCAACACCACCACCCACGACAAATCCAACATTGCCTCCACACCTATCACCTCCCTCCCCTCCCAACCATCACCATAAACACCTCCACCCATCCATCACAAACCCCACTCACAGTGCCATCACCATCAAAGCCCAGCATGGCCACCACCCCTCACAAATCACCATTGTTGCAAGCACATATGCCACCACCAGAAACCCAAAACCGCCACCATTCATAGTGATCTCCTCCCCCTAGATCTCCTTTTTCGACTTCTTCACTGCAACTTCAGCACTTTGTGACGGCTGCTAATGAGTACAGCTGTGGGTGGTGGTGTGTGCAGTTAAGTTGACCGTGAGGCAAAGAAGAAAGAGAAGGGAGTATGACATTTTTAATTGATCCAAATACCTTGAAAATCACAACAAGAATGTTAGCGGAGGGACTTAAATGGTGACAAGAGACAGTACAAGTACTATTTTCAAGAAATTAAGGGTTTTAAGACTGGCCTAAAAACCGAGAAAAGCACGGGAAAAAACTAGTTAAATCAAAATTAGATGCATTAAACTTTGTCGTGTAAAACTATACTTACTACCGTAATAAATCTTGAATTTTTAACAGTAAACAAGGGGAGAATTACCATAGGAGGGAGTTCGAAATAGCCTCTCCCCGAACGAAAAACCTCCTTCACGGCCCTAGACTTTTGAATTCTTAAGAGGCTTTTGTTTCTACTAGAGAAAATAGCAGACAAGTGCAACCTGTTTCTTTTGTCCTCACTTCCACCGTCCAATTTCTTGGTACTCCATCAGCCATCACTTCACCATGTTCCTGAACCTTATCCCACATGCCACACACAAAGACTACACCTTTGAACTCATAGAAAACAAATGGGACATGGGCTGTGGGTACAACATGACATCTATTCTGACTAATGAAAACTTGTTTGGTGACATGTCTTGCTTCTTCTCCTCTTTAAGAAAAGTAGAAACAAAAACTTTCTGGGCTGTGAGCTTCTTTCTGATTGAAAAGGGTAAACTGTAAACACAGTGGACTGTACATACCCTATTTACACATTTTGGCTACTTGATAAATAGATCTGGTATTGGACTACTAATTCGAACACGTGATCGGCCTTCGCTTGATCATCGTCTCCAAATTCTCAGAAACTTTTGCAGTTAGATTAGGATCCTCAAATCCAAGCTCTGCACCAAGTCTGCATTTGAGGATAAAATAAGAATAAGTTTTTACCAAGAAACACATGATTAAAAATGAAAAACAGATTGATGAAATGATTAGATCTTATATTCAGAGAGAAGTCAAAGGGAAAATGGCAGATAAGGTCAATTGAATGAAGTAGCGCTCTGAAGTAACATAAGTGTCGAAAGGTGAGAAGCGAGAATAAAATTGGGCTTCCGTACAAAGCATAGACAGCAAGACGAGACAAAGTTTCAATTGCTTACTTTGGATCCAGCACCAATTTTCGGACTTCTTTAATGGCTGAACTTGCCGCATATAATGATACCTTGCCCACCTGCATCAACAATCAGGAGAAATTTTTGAGATTGACTAAAACTGTTTGAAAAGACAATCTCACGGAAAAGAACAAATGTGAAGAAGAAGGGATGCCATCAAGGATGAAGAAGGAACTGAATCTTTTCCATCTAATTTCCCCCTCACCTCCAACATTTGAAGCTTTGCATCATGGTCATTAGGAAGGCAGCGGATTTCTTCAGCCGATCTTGCAGCTTCTCCTAGACTTTCCGGAGACAGGAAATCGAGGCTCAATTGAACTGTAGACTGCGGAGTAGTAAGAAGATTATGACAACGACTATGATTTTTCAAAAGAGAAACAGTTCTGAAATAAGTACATATCTCAATGTTTTCAAAAGAAACTTGTGTGTTCCTTCACAAATTTGAGAAAGACTGGGGGTGGGAAGAGAGAGAGGGGAGGGGGGGTGGCTGTTGCATAAAACCATAAGGCCCATAACTGAATAGTTCCAAGTCGCAACTTTAGCGCAATGCAGTGTTCTTCCTTCATGATAAAAGATGAATTCAAAGGGATATTAACACCCCCCTTCCTTCCCATTCCTTCAGGAAAACGGCTAATGGGAAAAGGGTTTCTTCAAATCTTCTCGATTCCTACTCCTACTCCCATCCATAAACCGATAGCAAACTACCTAAGCAGCTGGCGAGATTCGTAGGAGGATCGTATATCAAGGATGGCAATCTATTATTACCAGGATGAACATTTTATGCATACATGTGAGTTGTTTAATGAATCTTACTGAAAAGAATTTGAAAAAACATCCCAATCATCCATGGCTTCACATTCTGAGTTTAGCAAGGGCATTTACATCAACAGAGCCATACTCAGTATTTACATTCTTCCCAAGTGGAATTCTTCGTATGAGCAAAGGCCAGATACAAAGCAGTTGACATCTCTGGCAAAACCAACCAGCAGAGAAGAATAGAAAGTTGACCCCAATTAGAGAGAAAATTACACCCAAAGTAAAGGGTGCAACTGTACTATACTTTAGATGCGTGCTTCATACCCCCCCCACCCCATCTAAAGTCACAACATAAAACATAAAAGGTCAGTTCAATGCTCCTTTGTATGTTTCAGAATCTTCTTCCTGAAGTAACATAATCCTATGACACAGGTTGCATCTAAATTTGACTCACCTGAAGATTCCTCACTTGGAAAGGACATCCAGCAGGGATGAATACAGCTTCCCCAAGATGCTGCTGAAATGACCATGGCTCTACTCCTGGAAAAAGGGAAGTGTATAATTTAGTCAGATATGGTGAAAATACAACTTTAAATGGGAACCAGCATCTAATATTTGCAGAATGAACTAAGGTCAGTGGATACACCCAAAGACTCCATGAGAAGCTATCTGGACAAACATTCAAGAGAACCATCGCAAATCTGATTTCTCTCTAAATTTGAAATCTACCACTTTGATAATATGTTTACGGCAGACAATACCTTCTATGTATACACCATGATTTGCATAATATAATCAGAATTTCAAGCTTTCAAAAACACTATCACGTAAAAGAAAGGTCTCCTAGTTTCCATTAAGCAGCCAAACAGCTATAGCCATCCTTATATTGATTCATATGACATCTGAACCTTCAGGAATCAACATCATTGTGAAATTTTCACTTGTCAAGATCGGGAAAAAAAGAAGGAAAGAGATAAACAAAAAGACACAATGAATAGTCATTACAAAACGGGAGCAGGCCAGACTACCAGTATCTCTATGACTCGATTATTACAAAAAGAGAATGTGCTTACTGAATTCCTCCTTCAGTTTCCTTTTATGATGCTGGTTCAGATATATCACCCCGTCATAAAGAGGACATGGCACCTAAGATGCAAACAGTAAGAGTTAGCATCAAGCATTGAACACGACTTAATAATGTTAAAAACTAAAGGGAGATTTTACCATAGTATCAGGCTTTTCAAACTCCTTCCAGTGAATTCTCAAGTAATCAATCAGCTTTGGAACATCCTGCCGACGGAAAACATCCCAAAGAGCTCCTGGACAACTCCTTTCAAAAGTGTCTCCGTTAGCCGTTTTCAAGTCTTCGCAATTAGCAGTCATCTCTCCACTAGCCCAATTCAAGTCTTCGCAATTGGCGGTCCTCTCTTCAGTAGTAGTACAAGAAGTAGTACTAGCAGCAGCAGTAGTGGTTATTTTAGTACATAATATCTCTTCATCCTCCATCCTCTCATCCTTTGTTGAATCTAAAGAAGCCTTGGACTCAATCTGTTTATCCTGTTCACTGGATGATAGTTTAGGTGGCCCCCCCTTATCTAAACCCACGTCTAAACTAATTTGTGGATATCTTGATAAATTATTTAGCACAGATTCTTTAAAGGCTTCCTGTGCCCTTTCAGTCATCGCCCTCTGCAAACTTTTTAGCTTCACTTGGCACGTATGCACCAAGAGGTATACCTAAAAATAAAGCAGGAACAGTAGTTCATAAAATTAGGGAAAACCAAACAAAAAGCAGATGGCACATATTTGGTAGTTGAAATTCCTTAAATCTTGCAAATTGGTCAGGGTAACTCTAATAGGTAGGAGACCAACCCGCAAATAGGAGATATGGAGTTCAATTGCACTACAGAGTACAAAAACATAGCTCCTTATTTGGTGATGTTAGTATGGTTGAAGCAAAATGCAAATACAAGAGCAAACTATAAACTAAAGTGCCACATATCGAATCCAAGACATATTCGAGCTAGAAGGTGAGAACTGAACAAGACAGATTTAAACAAGAACATTCTTTCGATTGACCATACTTGTTCACCAGGGAAATATGGTGGAAAATTTAAAAAGCCATACTTGTTTCACCAGGGAAGAAAATCTTCCAAAAATGGGAGCAACCTCCTGAGAACGAGTACAAAACACTTACCACGTCACGCATATTCAGATGGAGATTGTCCACTGCATCACCTCGACCAAGTTCCTCATCTGTCCCGTATGATATATAAATCTTAGGACCTGCATCATTCTGCAAAGAGTAATGAGGCAATTTCGCAGCAACATTTAGGAGACCCCACTTGGAATGGATATACTCCAATAAAGGCAGTTTATTGATAAATTCAGGTCTCTGATACAGCAAAAACTCTTCGAAAGCACTAGGAGAAGGCCAATTCTTCAACTTCAACATTTGCGGCCAACCATGTTCATGGTTCCGACCCTCCGAGTATCCTTTGATGAACTGATCAAGTTCTATGTCAACCTGGCACCACATATAGCCACAACTGGTGTATTAGGGCATTAGACTAAAAAGAAGAACTGTCAAATAGGACATGAAGAGATCGGATATGAAGAGAAGTAGCTCAAGTAAATGAAATATTAACAAAAGCAGGTCTGTTCTATATTTTCTTGAAACCCACCTCAGACCAGTCCAGGTAATCTATAGCCTTCACAGTTCTGCTATCATCTTTCATCTTCTCTTCCGCTGTCTCTCGAATTCCTCCCCATATTACCATGGGATCCCAACTTGCCATTGTTGCAATTTCACAAACCTCCGACACAACAACAGGTTCACCGCTGATCCAATGCTTTCTGAACTCTCCAATCCCTTCAGTTTTAATATCTTGAAAAGATGGACAGTAAATACAATTATCACCGTCATTCTCTCTATTTGCAAATTTACGGAGCCTTAGGTTAAACCCAGATTTCTGTGGGAGCCCAGCATCATATACCTTGCAGCCACTAACCATTTCCTCAACATTTTTCACCAGCTTTGCAACCCAATTCATCTTAAAGATGCGTCTCAGGGTTAATGATGAGAAACCACAACCACCATACTCCTTTGGGGGACATGGAATACTGCCGTCGTTGTTGGCTTTCCAACCAGGAAACTTCTCTGACATATTCAGTCTAAGTTTGGATGGTTTAGCGAGCTTTGACACGGTTTCTTCAGCATCACTTCTCCCAGCAGTTTGATATTCCACCTCCCCTTTGATGCAAAGCATTGATGCTTCCCTAAGATCTTGGCAGCAGTTAAGGCATATATCATATGAGCAACTCATGCAATGCCGATGATAATCAATGACAGGTATCCTACAGAAATCACTGCAAGAAAACACATCTAGTTTAGCCATATTCATATGCCCTCGAGACACTTCCATTGCTTAACTCCAACAAGAAGATAGGTACCAACACATCTGCTCATCTGCATTCAATTTTGTCCTTGCAAGATCAATTTCGTTCCCTAGAGAATAGGTAGAACAAGGTCAAGTTATAGGACAGGCAAAAACTTGAATTCAAATTTGCAATTAGACCATCAGAACCATCGTACCTCGAAGCCTTCTTTCCAGTTCCACCTCAGAGCACTGCTCATCATGGATCCGCGTTACTAAGTGTAGCACTGATGATAATAGGCAATAGAGGTACTCCAACTTTTCTTGAACGGGTATCTCCCGAATCTTTACCTTTAACACAGAGCAAGCATGTACAAATCACAAGGAACAACAATGTTTGACATGCATAAAGACTGTTAGTATGAAAGTTTATATGTCAGCTTCAGTTAATAATTGAATACCTTGATAAAGTTATCACTTCGTAAGCAAGCCTTGCAATTTCAACTACCACGACATGCAGGACAAACCTTCTGGATCTCTTCCAAGGGAATGGCAGAATACCTAACATAAGTAAACATTTAATAGTTAACAAGATCGAAATGTGGACACAAATTTGTTCTCCTTCATAATCAATCTCACCATGTATAAATGCAATTATTACAGTATCCCCTCTTATCACATCTAAGGCACCAAACCACTCCGTTCCTGTCCTTCTGACGGCACTGATGGCAGGTTTGCCCACCATTATCATCAGAGGAATCCGAGCTTCCATCAGAAGTTTCCTGCAAATAGAAATGTTCATTCAGCAAAGCTGATAATACAAAGCATCAGAGTGCTTCCAGGCCCATGTTTAGGACCCACCTAACAAAACGTGTGTTTGCAATGAGCTTGCAATTAATTAATCATGGTCATTTAACGCCCAAAGCCAGTCACCCGATAGACTAGAAGAGACTAGAGAGACCTTAATTTTAGCACAATATAATGTTACATCATAACTGGATTATCATTCATTTCAAAGGTACATCCAGCTAAACTGAAAGAGCGAAGAACAGCTCAAGAATCAAGGCACTAGGTAGGAGTGGCAAAATGGGTGGGTGGGTTGCGCTTAAATGTAAATTGATTGGGTTGGGGAGGAATCAATGACTGACGCAGTTACACCCATGGGCTGGTTTTACCCATTGCCCCATAATTAACCATATACATCCAATCACAAATTTTCAACTCTCACTTTAACACACTTGCACCCAGCACCGTGGCTGCCACCAGGGCACTTGCCGCTGCCGCCACCACTGCACCTGCCTCTGCAGCTGTCATGCCCGTTTTCACCTCGGCCATCTCCAAGCCCATACACACCTCCGCCGTCACGAAGCCCAAGTCTCCTCGATACTCACAACGATCATCGCCATGGCACAATCACCATCACATCACAACAAAAGCAACAATCACCATCACTACAAGACCCCACCACCAAATCCATAACCACCACTGCGGCTGCAACACTACAACCGCCATTATACCCACAACAACAACCACGAGTCCACTGCCACAACCACCGCCAATCTACTACCACAAACACCACAATTTGCTAAGTCAACCATCACACGTTTGAAGATCTCAAATTCTTCCCCAAAAATCCACAAATCTGCTCCACATCGAAGGATCTAGGACACCACGGCCATCTGCGCTGTCGCCCTGCCACCAATGCTGGGCTGTAGGTAGCAATGCCACCGTCACCACTGTTGCCTCATAGCTTATGGAGCGCTGGGTGCTTGATACTGGGTTGGTCGTGGTTCTTGCAGTGGTGACGATAATGAAAGGGTGGCGGAGGCGACAGCAAGTGGTGGTGGAAGGGAAGGCAACTGGCAATGGTGACGGCAGCAGTGGGTGGTCAAACAGTCAGGTGTATGACTGGCTAAGTAAATTGCAGGTTACTAATTTTATGGTTAGTTGGGCACCCATTTAAAAACCATTTAAGCCCATGGGTTATTGGGTTCTACATTTACTGACCCCACTTAGACCCATTTATTTAATCGATGGCTATGAGTGACTTTCAACTGGGCGGATTTGGGCAGGAAAATGGGTTTAGGTTGCGATTGCCACCTCTAGTACTAGGAGATAATTAATCCATCATATTCTCAATGCAAATATTCGACCACTAGAACAAGAACTTTGACTAAATTATACTATGATGTGACAAGTGTGTTCTGGAGATCGACCCATGCCGACAAAAAGACATGTGACTCACCATTAAGGGTCGCAGCCTATGAAGCACCGGTGCGGCACTTAGGGTGAAGCACCGGCACCGGGTACGCGTCGGGTGCGGCACCGGTGCGTGTTAGGTGCGTGTCCAACCTTTTTTTTTTTAAATCTAAATATCGGGTGCGGCTCGGGTGCGTATCCGGCGATCTGTGACCACCGGCCACTCAAGCGACACCGGCGACCACCGTCCACTCCAGCGACACCGGCGACCACCGGCAAGGACTCTGACGAGAGAGGAGACTGGAAAGAAGAAGTAGAAGCAACAGAAGAAGGAGGAGAAGAAGAAGAAGGAGGAGGAGGAGGAGGAGGAGGAGGAGAAGAAGAAGAAGAAGAAGAAGAAGAAGAAGAAGAAGGACTTACCGGCGACGGCGATCGGCGACGACGTGCTGCCAGAGAAGAAGAAGAAGAACCGTCGGCTGGTCGGTCGGTCGGTCGGTTGATCGATAGTCGATGATATCTATGGAGATCTTGACACAAAGTTTTGTTGTTAAGTACCCATTATTAAGTTATTTCATAAACCACCCCATGAATTCAAAGAAATAAAAGTTAAACCACATAAAAACTTTATTCTTTTCAAATTTACAATTTTAATATTACAAAACAGCCCATTAAATTTAACAAATTCTCACTAATTTGATTGAAAGCTTTAAAATTTACAAAAGAGCTCATTAAACTTAAAATCTTACTAGTTTGTCTGGAATATTAATATCTTTTTACATATATCAAACACATATATTATGATTATTGAGATTCAAACTGTTTAAAAATTTAATACTAAGTGTACATAATTACAAAAATATTTATAAAATTTGCCGTATCCCCGCCGCACCCGTATCCTAAAATTTTCAAAAATGCCGTATCGGCGTATCCGTACCCGTGTCGTATCCGCACCCGCACCCGCATCCGTGCTTCTTAGGTCGCAGCATTAGGAAGGTAAGAAAATGGAACAATAATTCTAAAAGGAGAGACCACATCCTGATTAAGACAATATGCTAACATTATTTCTCTTGGTAAGATATGACTATACACAATAAGCAATTATTTTAATATATTTATACCCCTCACCTCTCCCCTCCACTACAAAATCTCTTCACAACACACACTCGTACAATGGAAGTAGTGATAACTACGATACTGCTAGATACACAATATTCGTGTTAATGGTATTGCAATTTCGTACTCACCATCATAGCGCTAGTATCAAAGATCTTCTGTGACTTGCTTCTAGATGACTCCACAGCAGGTGAGGGAGGTGTCTTGTAAGACATGCCATTCTCTTCAAAAAGAATGACATCTCTTTGAAGATCGTCACTTGGCTTTAGAGGGTTGCGAGTGGTGAAACTCCGGACTGAAGTTGTTTCAGGGGAATAACTAACCTGTACTTGTGGCACCTTTTCCTTATACTTCTTCCCCGAGACAGGAACAGCGTAATCCCCAACCGTTTGGTTATCAAGTGGTGAACCCATATCGTCACTCTTACTCTCCAAATAGATATCACTTTCACCTATAGACTTTCTCTTGGCTTTCTTCATGCTGGCCCTCATTGCAGAATTTGCAGCCCTTTTCTTCGCCTGAACGTAGTGTTTTTCACATACCGTTTTATCTGGCATGGACATTGCGGTGCATCTCCATTGTTTCCCATCCGACCTCTTACAACGTAAATCATCAGGAATCCCACTATTATCTTCACGAGTGCCAGAGTTTGATGGTGGATTTTCCATCCTAAATACACAACATTCTAAAAATTTCTAATGCTGATGTAGCCTCATGTGCCAGGACCAACCTGCAAATAAGAATTTCAAAAACCATAAGTCAACAGCATGAAAAAATAATTGATAACAACATAAGAACTTAGAGAGCAAAAAACTGCCAAATCTGAAGCTATTTTCCCGCAAGACACGATCACGAAAACAGAAACACACCCCCACACACAAACACAGTAAGACATAAAGAACCCGGCAAATAAGAACAAAGTTTCCAGCAACTGCAAGCAAGCACGATCGCGCACGAGCACTCACACACACCAAGCAAAGTAAGCAATCAGAAACCTGATAAATGTCAAAAAGTTTCCAGCAAGCGCATGCACGAACACACCTCTACACACAGACACACAACATCTCAAGTAATGACAAAGCAGAAACCTGGCAAATGCAAACAACAGACACACCCAACATGGTAAGCAATCAGAAAGCAATAACCTGGCAGGGTGAACAATTTTTTCCAGCATGCATGTGCCCACAAACACACACACACACACACCACTACTCACACACACAATGCTACTCACACACACAAAGAAAAAACAAAAGGCAGTGTTCGGACACAGGACCAGAACTTACTGAAAGAAGAATCATATCGTTTTTTTCCTATACTGGGTCAACATTTAAAGCCGGCATATGTAATTGTAGTGTACATCCCGGTTAAAAGGCTTTTAGCAATGGAAGCTATTAAAACAAGAACGGAATCACTGACAATTCATAACAAAGAGACATAATCAAATTGGAAAAATAAAAATTGAAACCTGAGAGAAAAAAGATGAAGGATTGGGGTTTTTGAAGTACCAGTGATCAAGATTGTGCAGACCCACAACTCATTCAATGAAAAGGGCTTCTTGAGACGCCTCTTATGGTGCTTCTAGAGACCCAAAATCAATTACATGGACGAGAGATTGATTATATGGTTGAAAACTCAGAAGCCGAAAACCTGGCTAACGTAAACCAAATTTCCAGCAAGCGCGCGCACACACACAGAGAGTATTCAGAATTTACTAGGCGAAAAACTTTACGCTTACACTTTGGTGAAAAGGGATTTTAGCAATGGAAGCTATTAAAAGGTGCTTGTAAACCTTATGTTCTTCCTTGATTTATTTTGAATAAGAACCCTAGATTAATAAGAACGGAACTACCCACAATTCATAATCAAGAGAAATAATCAAATTGGCAAGATAAAAATTAAGACTTTAAGAGAAATAAAGAAGAAAGAATTAGGATTTTGGAGGTACCAGTGATAAAGATTGGGGAGACAACAGTAATAATTCGATGAAAGAGGGCTTTTTGAGGCGTCAGTAAAGGTAATTGTGGGGACCCAGAAAAATCTCAATGCAATGGAGATGATAGTCTTGTTGAAATTGGTAGAAGATCCCCAAATGAAAACCCTAGTATGGGTAGATGGGGATGGGGGTTGCCGGCGGCGGCGGCTGGGGGGGGGGGGGGTGTTGTACAGAGTAAACTGACTGAGAAAAAGGTTCAGAGTGCAGAGTTGAGACCTGGTAGGAATGAAGGAGAAAGACAATCAAATTACGTATATGCCCCTTACTACTCTATTAATTGGTGAATTTTTTAGGTCCTTGTAACAAATTGTACAGAATAAGAGTCGCTAAATAATTTTTGTAAATGTGAAGCTACTAGAAAATTCGATACTTTTCGGTCTTTGCCCAACCACGGTTTACTTGCATAAATTTTGTTAATGGATGTGACAAATCTAACTTAGCACACAAAAAAACTTTTTGTGATAAACTTTTCTCTTTAAAACTTAAATTCATTAATCATTGACAAAGAAATAAAGAATTGATATTAGTCTTTTGAGTTTTGCTTTCCTCGCTAAAAGTCTCTCAAGCGTGATTATTTTACCACTTTAACGACACTTGCAAAGCTCACATATCGTAACCCAAAAAAAAAATTGGGTGCTGACTTATCTGGATGGCTCTTAAATTTTTTCCTTTCATTGAGGAGAATAATTTATCACTAAAGATGTTGCCACGAGTTATTTCATCTTTTAGTTGCCTTGCTTGCCATGTCTATCATAAAAAGTCCTTTAGTGACGAACTTTTGTAACAATAACTTTAAGAAAGCCATATGCGTCCCAAAAAAGGATATAGTAAAACTGAGAGAATTTGGAAGGAGATATACGGTTATCCTTGTCTTCTATTGTCCTTTAAATTACCTTTTGGTGACTAATTACATGTTTTATTTTTCTCTCTATATCTCACATACACACAAACAAGCCGCTAGTCACCACCTGCTGTCTGCCTCCCCCTACTGTTGTTGAATAATTCTTGCATTGGCAATTAGTGCCGGTAGTGGCAGTTACTCTCAAATCTCATTGCAGTCAAAAAAATGTGTACTTTAGACAAAAAAAAATTCCTAAAAACTAAATGGGTTGACCCATAGAATCGAGCTAATGTGACGGGTTGTTCCTAAATGGGATGGAGTGAGACATAATGGGGCGGGTTAAATCAAAGATGTGGCGACCTGAAACGGAGAGGGATGTCCCATATTGCCTCGAATAAATGATAAGGAAAAATTTTGACTGTTACTTGGATTTGAGGAATTTTTCTCCTACCCCCTATATAGCGACAATCAATCGTCTCTAAATATTTTTAGTAACTTTTATTTAGTGACGCTAAAAAAATGTTGCTAATGATTGTCGCTGATAGTGTTATAAGAAAAGCTACTAAAAACATTTATCGACTGTTAATTGTCACTATATATGGGGTAGGAAGAAGATTCCTACAACGCGACTGTTAATTGTCACTATATATAGGGTAGGAGGAAATTTGTTCAAATAATAATTGCTACTTGAATTTTAAAAATCTTCTTCAACCCCGTGAAATAGTAACCAAAATTTTTTGATTGCCTTCGCTATCATTACCTATATCCACAAGGGGATTAATTAAGATATTTGAAGGACTAAATGTCCAAACAGAATCCCAAAATGCCACAGTTTGTCAGGACTCTGGAGGCTTTTGCCTTCTGGTGACCTGACATTCGTCAGGGTATTAGAATCCTTCTAAGTAACCTGACAGACAATTGTGGAAGGTACTCTTCCTATTTGGAAAGCAAAACACCCTGGTACATTCACGAAAGTACAGAACAGATTTGCATTTCTTTTCATTGTCAATGTACATGTTCTTACAAGATGAATGCTGTTTACAAATGAAAGCTTCAGTGTTCTCCAACAGTGACATGCTTCTTTTACATTTTGCAGTGACATTTATAAACTAGAATAGAATAAATTAGGAGAAACTACTGAACAATTTGATTAGCACAAAGAACAAGGCCAGTGGATTCCCAGAAAGAAGCCAGCCTGTAGAGAGATGAAATGCCAACTGGGTAAAATTAAAGATGAGCGAATGATTCTGTTAATGGGTCAATCTGGAAATCTCCCAAGTACGAGCCAAAATGGTTCAAAAGATGCCACTACGTGGCTGTTTGATGCAAGATATTTTGCCTGGCTGCACTTCAAACAACTGCACACTACATTGAGCTATCAACGGCACTGCTCAGATCAGCAATCTCTCTGAATCATGTATACGAGGTTTTCAACAATTTCAGACATTGGTGGCCGGAATTCTGGCTCCGACTACAAGAAGTAAGATATATAGTTAGAGCATTCATGAAGTAAGTAGAAATGCACATCCCCTGCCATAAAACCCCAAACCAAACAATATGCCTTTAATGACAAAGTAATGGATTGGGCTCGTGGTATATTATCAAAGAAATGTTCAGTTGGCTTTAAGTGGATGCTCAGTTTGGGTTTACAATAATTTGCTTTTATTAGTTGACAACCAACGTATATAAAATAAAGGAAGTATCTTCCAGAAATTGTATAATACACAGTATAGGAAGGAAGTCTTCTGAGGGAGGTAGGGTTGTTGCAACAAACACAAGCACAAAGAGAGAAGAAGAGGCTAGGGTTCGGAAGCAAAAGTTGTTAAGACAACTGTTCAACTTTTTATGGAAATTCCGATCTTGTAATATTTGTATTCTTGAAAGTTTATTTTAAAATTTTAAAGCTTACCACCATCATAAACTACATTCTATTGTGTTTACTCTCAATGATACCCAAAATTTTTACTGCAGCTGAGAGCAATATGCTTCTTGTACATTCACAGATGCCTATTTGTGAAATGCAAAACAGTGTTTTTACCAACAACTTTGGAGGTTTACTGCTATAATTCTTATGAGATGCTTGAAATTGAAGCTAGATGCTTTTAGCAATAACCAAAATCAAGGTGGGTTCTTATATCTAGGTCCGGTTGAAAATATTAGGTATCATGAAAAATGTTATGATTAGATGAGTTGTCTTGTTGATATTTACAAATACGTGATCAAGTTGAATCCAGGAACAAAGTTAATAGATTGTGATTGTGTGTGCACAATTTGAGGTAAGGTAAAATTTCATTCATCTTGTTGTCCACTTTTTGAACAATTGCATTGTTGATTGTTGATTGCTTTGTACCGTCGTACTTGTTTGTACTCCGAGACGAACTTTATTGTCTGTTGACATGATTTTTGTTGTGCTTAGACTAGTCACTGATTTATGAACCCCAAAGCTAAGCTGGATTTGGCTTTTAGGCTACAATTGTTATTAATATTGATCAGTTATATCATTGATGGCCTTTGATAATTTTTAACTACAAGATTATTCAGCGTCTACTGTTGTTTCAACATTTCATAGTGTTTCTCCTTGTTGGGCTTTTTGAGCTCAATCACCCCACCTCCCCTCCCCCTTCCTCCCTACAGGTTGAGATGGATTATAAGTTAGCTGCTCAATGAAGTTGTTTAGTGGATGCTCACAAGGCTCAGTGTATCTATATAAATTGCTAGTCTAGCAGCTAGTTGTATACTCATGGATATGTAAGAATTTACTTTCAGTTGGATATTTAATTTTTTATTAGGTCATTTGATTGTGGTTTGTTGTCCAAACGGATGATTGGAGACGCGATAGGGCCCTTGGGGTCTGGGTATTACAGTTGGTATCAGAGCCAGCTCTCGGAAAATCTCGAGTTGGAGTCGGGTTTTTGAACATTGGGACAAAAAGGCAGACTAAAATCGGGCCGATCCAGTTCGACTGAGTAATATCCAACATTGGCTAGATAGGAAGATTATGAGTTATATGTGACTAAGGTTGAGATTGGGCTTAACGGGGTCGCTAAGGTACAAGGAAAAGAGAATATCATATCCACCATCGGATTTGGAATAACTCGTGATTGGCCTTGGAAGACCCTACCAATGACCTCATAACTACCTACTGGGCTAGCCCTTTTGAGGAAAGCATTGGCCCCTGATAGGATCATGAACCGGGTCGTTACACTCAGCCACTCACCCAGGAGTGGGGTAGAAAGTTTCATTCAGCCACATGTACAATTGCCTTGTTTGACCAAGAAGTAGCCGAGCAAACATTAAAAAAAAAATTTCTTTTTTCAAGTTCTTCTTTGGTAGTCATTGAGACTTTTCTCCAACTACGGATATAAGAAACTAACACTTCTTTTGATTAACGTTTTCCTCATATTCATTGTTATGCTCTCTAAATTACAAAGAAGATTCCTTTCCTGGAAACAAGAAAACAAGCATACACTTGTTTGGGTATCATTTTCATACGCCATGTTGTTTGAATATAAATTTGACGTATTTGCCAAAGTGAGTGGGGTGAATAACCATAATACAAGCACATATATCCAAGGAATTGGTGAATCATGTATGAGTTTGCTGTTTTTGAAAACAAAATTTGAAACCTGGTAACAAAAACAAAATCTGAGCTTGGAAAAAATGAAAACTAAGAATATGGTACGTGCTATCTGTAGGACTAAGCCTGCGTGCAGCAGGAGAATGTAGGGTCACCGTCAAGAACCCCAGGAGTGTCCATTGTACATAGATATACTTCATCACTAGTAGGCAATATATATAAATAATCTTATCCTTCATTTTATTTCTATCTTTTCATATATCTTTTATTCCCTTCTTAGTGGCCTTCAATAATACAAACCTCAACACGGGTTATAACTATCATTCTTAATTTTATTTGGAAGATACTATTCCTACCACTTCATATGCTATTTCACCTCTTCATTTGTTGCTAAAAAGCTGACTAGTGCTGTTCATTTTCAATGACCAAAAACGGTAGAAAAATTATATAAAAAGGTGGACATAACGTATCTGTTATTATTTTCAAAAATACTGTTATTACCTCTTTTGTTATTACTATTAGGCATACGAGGATGAGCTTTTCACTAAATATCTCCGGTTATTGCTCCCATATGCAACACACGAAGTTAAGACTAGGATAGATCAAAGGGAAGGGAAAAGAAAGACTCACCTGAACACAAAGGGAGATTATATCAGCAAAACGAGATAAAGACTTTGGTGGATATGCTCCATTTAAAGAAGGATCTACCATCCTTGATAATGCATCTATATCGTGAAGCTGAGGAATTGCCCATCTGACCAGAAACTGCTCCCCTCGAGGCCGGGACCTGAAGAATAGGATTTCTATGAAATGCAGTTTCCCACCCCCAAAGAGCTTATTCGGCAAAATATGCTTTGACTGGTAAAAAAAACAGCTGTCCACATATATATTCCCATCATGAAAACCAAATCCTTTTTAATAGTGTCACTACTCACTGACCTGTCATAAGCTTTTCTCCCAGTGAGGAGTTCTAACATAACAACCCCAAAGCTGTAAACATCACTCTGATAAGTATAACTTCCCAACTCAAGTTCTGGGGCACCATAACCAAGGCCTTGGAGCTGAAAACGCACTGATATTAGCAACTAATACATAACTAAACACGAAATCAACAGCATAGCTAAACAACCACAGCTTCTGTCTCACCCTTATGATTCCATGAGCTCTTACATACCATCAAAAAAGCAACCTGTTGCCACTCACACTTTTTCTACCCTTGTTCATGATACTTCCTCAGTTTAGGTTGATAAACTCAAGGTGAAAGTTGGTACAGAAATTATTAAGAGAGATATTACAATTGTTTTTAAGAGCAGTCTTTCCAACAATGGAAGCCTCGATTGCAGATCAATGTACAGAAAACAGCAAAATAATGTAAGGACATGTAATAGACCTTAAAAGAGGACTCAGGGATTTTCGTTAAAACATACTCAGGTTATGAGAAGAGAAGAAGTTTCTTAGCTTGTTTAGAGTTTCCCACACGGAAGTCTTGAATCATTTCCTTTTCTAGGCTACTGAAACGATAATACAAGTGAATAGTCTTTCACAAAACCCTCAAAATCAATCAAATTATGACCCAAGTGATTGAATATATCTCAAAAATCCTGCTTTACAGTCAAGCAAAAATCATGTTTCTTAGCAATCCGCAGATATATACCACTCCTCCAAAAGGACACAGAAACTCTTTGGATGGAACTCTAGCATGCACACCATATCAGCCATCATTGACACAATATAACAATTTGAGGCTAATAAGTTCAATGGTGAAGCGAAATTAACTATCCATAAAGATAGGACCAAATGAAGTAAGAATCGAAAGACCTCGTTTTGATGATCATAACAATGATTGAGACTTCATAACAACAAAGGATATTAATCTCTGAAGCCTATGCCTTGAGATTATAAGCAGGATAGATGAAATTACGTAATATGAGGTCTCAACCAATTATTCTCCATCAATCAATATCTACAAAATTCAAGGGGTCAATGAACAAACTACCTGAGTAATGTAGCTTGTTGATAACAAAGAAACCAAACCACAATCTGCGACGCGTACTGAGAGCTCATCATCAAGCAGAATATTCGCGGACTTAAAGTTATGGTGCACGATCGGTGGTTGAGATACCTCATGCAAATACCTTTGCCACAAAATATCAACCATGGAAAATCAGTCCCAAATGATTATGGATTGAGGAAGAGAGCTTTAAGATCTACTTGCAAAAAAGCAAGCACACAAGAAAAATAATTGAAGCCAGCCCAAACAAGAAATCCAGTATGGTATGAATGTATCAGATAGAGCACAAGATTCAATCCTAAAATGATCGGTACACAATATAGTCTCCTTACTCTAGGGCTCTTGCAGACTGAAGTGCCAACTGTGTGCGAGTATTCCATGAAAGTTTATTATGGATCTCATCTTCTACGTGTAGTGCTTCATGAAGCGTCCCATTTCTGCAATACTCATATGCAAGTAGCCTTTGTCCATGCTCCGCACAGTAACCCGCTAGTGGAACAATATTAGCATGTTGAAGTTTAGAGATAATAGAGACCACCTCAAGAAAATCTTTATCACCCTGCTGCCTGGAAGCTGCAAAATCCAGCTTCTTGATAGCCAGTACCTAAAAAAGTTATATGAAAGTGAGCAAGGATTCCAACAGATGCAATAGTACAACACCCTCAACATGATGCTGAGGGGGGTGGGCGGGTGGGAGATCGAGAGATGGTCATGGAAGTATGATGTTTTCCTGAGTGCCCAGAAAAGGTACATATGTTGTATATGACAGAGTGATGTATACTATTAATCCATCGGTGTAATATACAAAATTTGTCCATATTTGTCCTAGTAATTCGGTCTGCTTCTACATCAGAAGAATGTTACCTTTCCATTAGGAAGCTCAGCTCTATAAACTTTTCCAAGTATGCCTCCTCCGACAAGATTTTCTTGAGAAAAGCTATTTGTATATTGTTGCAGAGATGCGATGGTGAAGGACCTTGCGGAGTTCACACGTTCAATAGTATGTCTCCTTGTGGTTGTTGGGGGATCAGTTGGTTTTGCAGTAACTCTTTCAACAGGGAGGAGTGAGGAAAGTTGAGGTGGTGCTGGCTGAATGTTTGCGTCCATATCCCTCATGTCAATTCCGTGATCCATGTTATGCTTTGTTTTTGCAGTTGTTGTCTCAAAGTCTCTGTCCTGTTTAGCTTCTGGTTTTAACATTGAGTTAATTCTTCCATGATCTGTTCCATCTCCAATCGGTGCCCTCACAAGTGTCCGCTTGGGACTAAAAAGTCTTTAATCATCAAGTGCTACTTGAGGAAAAAAATTCATAACCAACGAAAAGCAGACGAAAACAACAGGTAAACAATAAATCCTACGGACAAAACTTACCTTTCTCGTTGTAATTATACCGGTTTAAAGATGGCTGGTGATACTTAGAGATCTCTTTGGGGCCAGTAAATGCACCTATTTCGTGCCTCCCTTTGCAGCACCGTGACATCAAAAGCGAAAATACCAAGGCAAGTACAACAAAAATTAGAAACACTGCAATTGCAATCCATATGACCCTTTTAGTTGCCAGAAATGCTCGGCCTCTCCCACCATGTGGTGCATCTGGAGCAGCTGGTCCATTTGCTTCTTTTCTGGGGGCAAATCCAGGAGGTGGAGCCCCTGATGGAGATGGTGAACGGGGTGAGGACGGTGGTGATGAGATAATACTGGTGTTAAAGGGGTTTCCAGCATGTCTGCATTGTAAATGTAAATGGCCACAAAAGGAGCAAGATATGAAAAATAAAGCAGTGTAAGGCTAGTATAATCTGAACAGCATAAGCAATATAGTCAAGCAACCAATAGAATAGCTACAGCCATTCTACCATTTTGGATGCAAGAACCACTACTCTTATCCTTTTCTTGTTCATTTATATGATTTATTTCAAAAGTGAATTTGGAGGTTCTGCAGGGTTTTTAATTTGGGGGTGGGGGGCAATAATCTTGAAATTCCTTTCAAAAAAGATTGCCGTAAGATCATGTTTATATTTCCGAAGGGGAACAGGCCAGGGTTGATCATTACAATATATGTTTTGTAAGTACAAGTGTATTCATGGCGCCAAAAAGGGAGCAAGCAATAAAATTTGAAAGCTACGCGATTCGCAAAATTGCCTAAAAATCCAGAAAAAAAGCTATAGAGCCTGCAACTCATGTTCAGTCCATATAAAATAGATAAGTACACAACGGAAAAGCGCTTTTCAAAAGGCCAAAAAGGTATCACATCTCAAAGAATCGTCTTGCTTCTCCATTTTAAGTGACAAATTCCAAATAATGTCCAGAACCAACCTTGGCATCAGTAGTAACATAAAGAACCATGCCCTCAATAGCCTTGGCCATTGAGCAAGGTAGGGTCACACTCCTCCCACCCGGTTTGTACATTTAACGCCACGAGGCAAAGTCACAATCATCACGATACGTCCAGAAAATTATTGTTGACACACTTTTTCCCCTTTAGTTTCCATTTGCAAAGCAAAACTTCAGAACCGCGTATGATGGTTTATGTATCAACCAGCAAAACTTTCATTTTCTTTTTCTGCGTGCAGAACTTTTTAGGATTTTTTTGTGGCCATTTCTTAGATTTATCATTCCGCTGTAGAAATGAGCTTCTAACACTAACGAAAACAAAGTAAACTAAGGAGAAAAACTCTATTATGTTGCAGTAAGCAAATCCAGGACTACATTCTCAATTAAGAAGATTCCATGCCTTAACATATGCAAGAAAGTAGCATCTTTCAAATGAATAAGAGAAGGTTATTTCTTAGCCCTCACCTGAAAATGCGAACATTCTGCAACTTCGGCGGTATAGGCCCAGAAAACAGGTTATTCTCGACGTTCCTATAGAACAAAAAAAGAAGTCACTAAAATTATTAGTAACAAATCACAGGTCACATACCGGAGAAATATACGAAATAAGATAATAACGGGAAAAAACAGCTTCTACGTTGTTCCGCCATATGCCTACTCTAAGTAGGGGAAAGCATTCACTAATTTTTGGCCAAAAAAAATACAACTCACTGTCATCCTACTACACTGGAACAATATTCGATCGCCACATAAGATTTGCCTAAACTATCTAAAACAATTGTAATCTTATCCACATAACAATCATTTACTCCAAGAAAGACAAAATCTCATAGAAGTTTGATATCAAAATTCAGGGAAGAGAATTTTACAAATCGTCAAGGTGAAGATCTTGCAAGATATCGAGCGTCCCCACCAAATGATTGTCCTGCAAGTACCTGCAATTGAAAAGTACATCACCAACAAACCACCAGGGATTTATTCGCAACAAAAAAAAGCACCAAAAGATATCAACTCACAATGTGGTAAGAGATGACAAGTTCGCCATTGAGGGAGGCAGTTGACTATTCAAAGCGTTACCAGACAAATCCCTACATAGTGATAGATAATGACAGGCGATCTTACTAAAGTGAACATAAACAAACACATAACGAGGAATACATACAGACTAATTAAACCGGTAAGCTGTTGAAAGGCATCTGGTATTACTCCTGTTAACTGGTTGTTGTTCAATGACCTGAAAAGAATCAAGGTGAGATATATATGAAGAAACAGATTACGAAGATAATAACAGCTCAAGAGCACAAATTCAAAAGAACTTACAATTCTGTTAATTGACCTAATGAGGACAAAGTATCCGGGATGCTTCCAATAAGCTGGTTAGATGCAAGAGAACTACAATAGAAAGAAAGGACCATACAGTTTGAATAAGGAAAGAGTCACAATAACAACATGCCAAGTAGTATTGACAGTAAGCCAAGTCTAATCAGTTTGGCTCAGAAGAAGATGGATACAAGAAAAAAGTTTCAACATACAAGCTCCGAATAGTGACTGGCAAACTCAATGGAATGCTGCCTCCTATATGATTGTTGCTCAGATCCCTGCTTCGGGAGAAAATTATATTACCATAATGCTTCCATATGAAAAAAAGCTACACAAAATTCATGAGACGAGTAAAGTCAAGATGCATGACAAAGGGTGAGATACATTCTCACTTACATTTGTATAATAGAAGAAAATAGTCCCAAATCCTCGACCAGTGAGCCCCCCAAATGCATGCCATTTAGAACTCTGTCGACCCAAGAATTTTAAATTTGAAGAAAAAAGTTTCGAGTGAGCGTCAAATTTAGAAAGAGTAAGCTTACAGTCCCGTTATGTTGGCGTTCACACACAATACACCTTGCCAGCCTTCACCACATGGATCTCCTCCAGCAGGAACCCATCCAGAAAGAGGTGGGAAGCCCAGGGTACCATATAAACCATTTATTGCGATCACTGACGTAAAGCCAAAGCCATTACACACTATGAAAACTATCATAAGCTTCATGGACAGTACTAATTTTGGTTTTCAGCGGGGAACAACCACTCAAGAACTAGATTAAGTAAAAGTACGACATATAGACACAAATCTCTTACGTCAATCAAAAAATACACTAGCTGTAACTATAGTATAGACACAGATACCAGAGTTCAATAAGAATTTGAGTGAGCCCTGTTTTACCATCACGAGGGTCGGTGATTCCCCAGCAAGGAGGTGCTTCCCGAATCAACATCAAGCACCATAGAATTTCCACATAAATTTGCCAATTTAAGCACCGCATCGTCATTTATGGCCAGAGAGGACTTAGCTTTCTTTCTTTTTTCTGAACGTTTCCTTCTATTCTGAGTAACTTTTCTCACAAAAACCTACAAGAAGATCTTTAAAAAAAATATTTTAATTTCTATCTAAGCTGAGTGTAATATAAAAATTGCCACAAAATCGGCTCTTTAGTTGCAATAAGTAAAACTACATAATCCCTACCAGATTAAGAAAAAAGAGCGGTCGAACGTTCCGAAAAAAAAAAAACTTAACGAATATCTACAAAAAATCCGAAGTCTACATACATTTCCATGGGCTTGCAAATTGAAAGAGCCAAAACTTTACAAAAGCCTTAATAGAATCAAGTAATCAACAAAAAGATGGATTTTTTCTTACATAAACCTACAAGAATATCCTTAAATATCTAACTTCCGCATAAGTTTTCATGGGCTTAGAAAGTTGAAACAAAAAAAAAACCTTTAAAAGCCCTTAACAGAAATAACTAAACATGGAACTTCTCTTATAAAACCCGCTAGAAAATTTGAACCCTCGTGGGCTTACAAAGTTGCAATAAACAGAATACAGAAACCCGTACAAGGATAAAGAAAAGGACTACATGAAAATCCATAAGAAATCTACATCCCGCGAATTGAGTAGAACAGTAACACATTCAAGAACACCCCAGCAATTTCAAAAGCTGATGCAGCCAACAAAAATATACAGCCCTTATCAGAATCAACACCAAAAACTCACCTTTTGAGTAAAATTTTAGTGCAGCAAAATTAAATCAATCAGCAGCCCAGTCACCAGTAAGTCCAAAAGGGAAAAAAGAATAAATTTTTCACTTTATCAACTCACAGGAAGAAGAAGAAGAAGAAGAAGAAGAAGAAACAGTATATGCATAAAGAGATTGCATGCATAAAATTTAACCATGTAAAAGATAAAGAGAGACTGAAGTGAAGTGAGACCCCTAACCTCTGAGAGACAAAGAGACACACAGAGAGAGAGATGCAAATGGCAAAGCCGCAGAATGCAGAAATTGAGACATAAAAAGTTGGGTTTACGCTCTCACTTAGGAAAGTAACAATAATTAAGGCTGTACATATCTTTTTGAAAATGATTGCGTATTAAATACTCCGGAGTGACAAATAATTAAATACTTTAATTTTCACGGGAAGAATTTTTGTTTGAACAGAATATGAGCAGACCGTTTGAGTGACTTAATGGGCGAAGATCTGGGTTGGGCTTATATTACATGAACATCCAGATATGTTCTGGGGTTTTTGCTTTTTCTATATTCTATGACCCACAGTATTCTTTCTTTGTCTAAAGAGGAAAATAATATGTTATCTTTGAAAACTTTTGCAGTTTTTCCAATATCATTATCAGTCACTTCATTGGCCTACTAAGAGAAACTTGATGTTCTGCGTACTCACGGAGTTCACGTAAATGATCGTTACATTGTAATCACTTGGTCTACGAAAAGTCAAAGTAATTGCATGGGTTGAATTGCACCAAACGTTTGTATTTTTGATTAATTTTATATATCTTAAGTTCCCAACTATTTTTATGGTCACGTAAGTAATTAAGGGCATGGAGGAACGCGATGGTTAAGAAATTGACTAACAACAAATAATGATACGATCATGTTCCAATTTTGCAAACTTGGAACTAAATTTAAAGGACAAAACGCATTTAGCGGCATCATTAGAGTTGTCTTTTAAAATCAGGAAATATGATTTGGTGACTACATATCCTCATTTGAAGAGCCACATTTTAGCCTTTTTAACATATGACAGGAAAACTCCTGGCCTGGCCGCAATTTAGATTGTAAAAAGAGCCCATAATTCCTCCCTCCTCCCGTCCCGTATAGCGCAAGTGATGGTCGCTGAATATATTTAGTGACTTTTAATTAGTGATGTTAAACTAGTGCTGCTCAAAATTCTCACCAAAGACGTCTGTCAAATGCCACTAACTTTTTTTAGCGATAATTAATAATCAATTGATGGAATATTATAGACTATTCTTGCTACCAAGGTTATGTCCGAAATCTCAAAAGACACTAGTCCAGGTGGGAAAAAAATGGAAATAAAATTTGGAAATGGGATAAAATGGTTGGACTGTCTTTATCTTCTTTACCCAACTGTGCACTCCCTTAATGATAGCAATCTTCTGGGATTACCATAATTAAGTGTGATACAGCCGGATTACTGCAATCAAAAGACAACTGTTGCAACAAGTAATCCCAGATGTTCTGCCAAAAAGATACAAGTAATCTCAAATGTAGTTGGAGGCTGGATCTTAAACATGAAGCCTTAACAGGTGGATTTACCCAAAAATAGGTACTTGAAGAGAATTTCAGCGGCGCAACATTTGAGCATAGCATTCTCAATTCCTTTAACGGTGAAAAAAATATACTCGAAAAGTAATTTAATAAAACGATATTTGAACAGACCAGTCACATAATTGCAACAGAATAACTAATACAGATAAATCTTACATAAAATCACTAAGTGGAGTTGAGATAGGTCATACCCAAGATGAAATGTAATCCGGAGTATATTATCTTCCATACTAAGAAAGGTCAGAGCGAGGCGGCCCTCGTCCAACGAATTGTGTTAGTTTAAAAGGAGGAATTCCCAGACTAGTGCAATAAGGGCCTTCCTTAAGAAGCTTTTAGTTTTTTAAGGTTATATACTTGTTTTGGTACTCAAGAAGCTGGTTATTTCTTGTTAATTTCTCACCCAACATCATATAATGTATTCATCAAACGGGGACCCTTTCTGGTTTGCAAATTGTCGGTGACACCCTAAGATTTTCCTATCTTTTTTATGGTTTATGGCTCTTTCAAGTAAGTTTGAGTGTATATGTTTCCTCTTGCACCTTTCAGCCTTTGGGGTTCATTGCAATGTATTTCTCTTCTTCCCCAAGATTGTTATGTAGGCATGCATGCTAAAAGTTGGTGATAAGACATGGACTATCAAAATTTCCAGGTGAATTTTTCCTCTTTCATCGTCAAGAATATACTTTGGTGACAAGTGTTGATCTTTTACCGACAAAAAATAGTAATAAATTAGCATATTAAATGGTGAAATATAAACTTCACATTTTTAAAATGCATGTGCAAGTGCAGTCATGTTGTATGCAACAAAGGTGCTATTGTTTGAGTATGCAGGAGACTTTGGACAAACTAAAGAGCGAATTAGAATACTACAAGGTGAAAAACAAACATGCCATATTCAAA
Organism: Escallonia herrerae; assembly: GCA_033070095.1. NCBI lineage: Eukaryota > Viridiplantae > Streptophyta > Magnoliopsida > Escalloniales > Escalloniaceae > Escallonia > Escallonia herrerae. The sequence continues at coordinate 314,493 of JAVXUP010000416.1, read as the reverse complement.
ATGTCCGAGTGCAGTCTTGTTTTATGCGACCAATGGTATTACTATTTGAATAGTGCAGGAAACTTGACAGAGACAAGAGAGTGAATTAGCATATTAAGAACCGTAAATATCATCTCGTATATCCAATATATCCAAGTGCAATATGCAGCACCGGGTACCATTGTTCGAGTAGGTCGTGAGACTTGGGAATGTTTGACACCGAGGCTCATGAATGGACCTTCTTACAAAAGCACCGTAGGTTGGTTTAAAAGTTCAGAAGAAAGATTTCTAATTGAAGGAGAAGTAGGTTTTTTGCAGTGGTTATTGCTTTTAATGGACTGGTTTGTGTTCTTAAATCCTTGTCTGGTCAAGGTTCATCCAACCCAATTCAGAACAGATTTTAAAGCAGAAAGCCTCACCACACGCTGTGTTGGCTACCTTGATAAATTGAGTTTTTTCCCTTAAATAACACACTTTTAGTACTTATTAATTACTTCTTTACCTCATTTTAAAATTTATTTACCTATCTATCACACTTTTGAAAATTGTAGTTCTAAACAGATATTTCAAGGAAGAAAATGGGGTTTCAAACCACGTTTTCAATCATATATTTACCTCTTTCTGAACTTTCTACCACACTATATATTATTGAAAACATGTTTTCTTTCTTGAAATTTCTGTTTGAAATCACGATTTTCAAAAGTGTGGTAGATAGGTATATAACGTTTAAAATGAGGTAAAGAAATAATTAAATATTAAAAGTGTGTTATTTAGGGGAAAAAGTCTTGATAAATTGATATTTTCCTCTTGAATTTGACGACAAAATATAAAAAATAACTATCTTAAATATATATATATATATATATATATATATATATATATATTTGTCTATTTTTGCCAATTTTATTTTGTGTAAATTACACGGTAGTAGGGTTAGCCCAGCCTATCCAATGACACGTGATTTGTCTTTGAATGTCAATAAATACGCCAATAATTTGTTACCAGTGAATTCACCTTTTTAGGTCTACGGTCACTAAAGATTGATTAGTTGCAGTTCTCATGTACAAGAATAAGTTATGGATTTGCTTTTAAATGTGGTAGACTTACCTTTCTTATGAGCATAATATTTTGGATTAGACACAAACTTTAACAAGGATCCTTGTTGCTGTTAAAAATATGCTCCGCGTACATTGCGTAACCCGAGTCACCGATGACCTGTAAGACAAAAAACGAGTGACCGCCGGGTGGGATTTTCAGCTAAGAACTCTCTGATGCTTAAGTCAGAGCGTAGCTACAGAATAGTAACTCTAAAAAAGCATGAATTGTGTCATTCTATACCTGGAGAGGTAGACCCCTTTATATAGCTGTAGGAGAAGACTCCTAGTAGGACTGAACTGTAAGCCAGATCTGTTAAGATCGCGTTAGGATCCTCAAGAATCATGTCACAATCTCTAATAAAATAATTATTGATCTCCCAGTTTGACTAGGATTGCCGGGTATTCTCTAATTATTAAGAGTTATATTTGAGTTATATCATAAACCTCCCACTTTCTTAGCTAAAATGTTTGGCTAAGGAAATTTATACCTGGGGTCTTGAGACATGTGTCAAATTAGTAAGTGATTCTCATCCTCTTATAGGGGTAACAATATTTCTCTCTTCAATGTGCTCTGACCTAAGCGGGAGCTTAAGCCTTGGAACTTTGCCCAAGTAGGGCGCTAGAACCCTAGCTCTCGAAAGCTAAGTCTTAGAATGTCGCCTGAGTAGGCTATTCAGAATCATCTTTAGAAAGATGAATCATGGGATCTCGAGATCCTCTAAAGGCTGTGCCCCATGATAGCCTCTCTCACGAGAGGACACAAAGTTGTGCATGCAAGTTGTTGCATGTGCTAAGTGTTTGAATGTCCCCTCGAGGGATCACCTCTCCTTTGGAAAGGGTTCAGTTTGTGCAAGTGTGTTCTTGAGCTCGAGTCGACCACATAATGCTTGCCTTTTACTTTGTCGCAAACTCTTATCATCAGCTAAGAGCTGGCAAAGAAGCCTTGCACTCATGCTTGGCTGGGTTTTGAATTGACAAAGAATAGTGGGGGGATGAAGTCCTATAGTCCTTTGTCGTTTCACGGGTTAGAACTGTAGTTAAACCGTTCGGATAGAACTCTAGCTCTATCCTGTCACCCTTGGGGGTTTCGTCCTTCGAGGGACCACCCTAGAGGGCTGGTGGAGCACAGAACTCATGTAAATACCCTCAGGGGTTTGACTAAACTTAGAGTTCTCATCTTACTTGCCCTCGGGGGCAGACAGAGTACGGAGCTCATGCAATTACCCTCGAGGGTTTGGCAAAACTTAAGAGTTCTCGTCGTACATGCCCTCGAGGGCGATGGAGCGAGGATCTCATGCAATTACCCTTGAGGGTTTGACAAAACTTAAGATTTCTCATTATACACGCCCTTGGGAGTGGAAGAAGCTTAAAGCTCACGAAAAATAACCTTGAGGGTTTGACGAAACTTTAGAGTTCTCATCGTGCACGCCCTCGGGGGCGGATGGAGCGCGGAGCTCATGCAATTACCCTCGAGGGTTTGACTGAACTGAAGAGTTCTCGTCATGCACGCCTCGAAGACGAATGGAGCGCGGAGCTCATACAATTACCCTCAAGGGTTTAACGGAACTAAAGAGTTCTCGTTGTACACTCCCTTGGAGGCAGATGGAGCCAGAGCTCATGCAATTACCATCGAGGGTTTGACGGAACTTAAGAGTTCTCGTCGTACACGCCCTTGGGGGCAGATGAAGCGGGGAGCTCATGCAATTACCTTCGAGGGTTTGACGGAACTTAAGAGTTCTCGTCGTACATGCCCTTAGGGGCAGATGGAGCGCTGAGCTCATGCAATTACCCTCGAGGGTTTGACGAAAGTACACGCCCTCGGGGGCTGATGAACCGCGGAGCTTATACAATTACCCTCGAGGATTTGACAAAACTTAAGAGTTCTAGTCGTACTCACCCTCGGGAGCGGATGAAGCGTCAAGCTCATGAAATACCCTTGAGGGTTTCGGAAGAAGCAACAAGTACTTGTTGTCACTACATTCAATAAGGAGGCGCGGGGCATTGGGCCCGTAATATGGCCGCTGCTATGAAGCCCCCTATCTGAGAGGGCACAGGGCATTAGGTCTGTAATATTTGCTAATATCATAAGATATGAAACCACTCGCCTTTGAGAAGGCGTGGATATATAAAGATGGTTTTTCAGCCTATATATAGGGTCTGGTCGCATGAAGACCTGTGGGAGCAATATAGAAGACCATAATCTGCTTGTTCGACTAGATGAGCATATAAAGCTTGAGGAGGCGTAGTCTGTCTGAGCAAGATGCCACTGATGATCAGTAGAGATAGAGGACGCGAAGTCCGTCACTGAGTGATCAATAAAGTAGTTGTCGCAGTTTATTAATATACTGAGAAGCAACTAGATTCAGTTTATTGGTTGCATGCTTGAGCTTGCAGTTGTACCAGGCATAGCTGGCGATGAGTTGGAATCCACTAGATATAGTGGCAGCATGTGTGCTTCCATCATTGTTGACCTAGCTTCTCAACAAGCAACGATATACATACGCCATAGATAGAGGCCACTGTATGACCATGAGACGATATATAATACTGAGATGACAGGATACTACGGCAAAAACCCTAATGAAAAAAAGCCAGGAGGTAGTAAGAGCATGAGACCGTAATGGTGGTAACTATCTCCTTATTAACTTTGGCTTAAACTAAGATCAACCATTGTGCAATCTCTCTAGAGCAACCTTTTCATGTACAAGAGGTGAACTACAATCACCTCATAGCAGAGGTTAGTAGCGTTGGCCATGTGCTCAGATCTTCTTAATTAAGATCTAAGCTAAATGTATGCCATGAGCTTGTTATTAGGGTAATCAAGCGGCTTAATCCGTTAGCAGTTTGACCTATCAACAAGGAATGAAAATAATGAAGCTTTCTATATGTGGAGAATAGTTGTAAGTTCATATTGTTTCTCTTTTAGTTCTTTGGGAACTGAAGTTATTATCCCAACCAAATGGAAAAAATTTGGCTGCTACTCGGATTGAAGGAATCTCCCTCCTACCCCCCATGTCGCGACAATTGATGGTTGCTAAATTTTTTTAATGGCTTTTATTTAGTGACGCTAAAAAAGTGCTATTAAAAGTTGTCGCTGAAAGTGTTAACAGAAAAGTCATTAAAGACATTTAGGTGTTATTAATTGTCACTATATATAGGGTTGGAGGAAGATTCCTACAACCGGGGTAGCAGCCAAAGTTTGTTCCAACCAAATTGTCCAAACTCATTGACAGCACACTGGAAGAGGTGTAATGACAACTAACCACACGTGCGCATACCCCTTTTATTTGTTTAGAAAGGGGGTCAATTTTTCATCCAAGTTAGGGCTTGTAATTTACGAGTTTAGAATGAAAATCCCTACATCTCATGTAATCATGTTCTAGTAATATACTAACATGTATGAATTTCGGCCCCATAACCCGACGCGCACAAGAAAAAAAAAGCGGAGAATATGGGAAAAGAATTTTGGCATGGAGGCAGTGATTACAAGATGACTTAGAGGTGGTATTCCACGACCTTTGCATGTCGCTTTGTGAGCTCTCATAGAGTAAAATATTGCTGCTAATATTGAGCGTCGTAATGTAGAATGTTGTGTAATTGATCTTTTCATTTCGCTTTTGAGCTAATGTATAGCACATGCTTTGGGATGATGTTATTCAATGACAACACTGAAGCAACTAGCTTAAAAGCATGCATATAGAAACATTATTTTGTTAACGTTGTCATCCTGCTAAAGGGGTTTAAGGTACTAAAACGGCCATCTATGTCGTAGTTATTAATACCCGTAGCAGAGATGCTATCGGTTTGCTCCGATCGATAAAACGATAGGTACTGGTACTGGAATACTATCTTAGATTTCAAAGCAATAGTACATTAGCCATGAATAAAAAATGGTATCATTAGTTTAAATTAAAACCTATGCTGAATAATTGAAATGCATTTCCACTTAGCTTTTAAAATTATTAGGACTTGAGTCTCTTAAACTTTCCCCGCGTCCTTAAAATGGTTCCTAAACTCCTGTTTTGACTACAATAGTTCATGTACTTTGCTCCACTTATAAAATAATTCCCTTGTTACCCTTTTCGTTAAATGATAGGAATAGTTTTGTCATTAAAAATGCCCCCTTTTCATTTTCCTTTATTATGAGTTCAATATTGTTTAGCGGAAAGATGAATATTCCTTACTCATTATCAGACAATCATTTATATCACAAACCTCGTGTGGGGCTAATACTTTTCATTTCCCATTTAATAGAAAGCCCTTTTTGCTCCGCTTAGCCTTATCCCCCTCAAAGGATATTTTAGTTGTTAGGATTTGTGGTAGTATGTAGAATACTCATGTTAGTGTTGTTGTGTATAAAGATACAATGAAATTGAAGAACCAGAGAACCAAAAAGACTACATAAAAGTGTGTTGTGTGAATGATACAAGATGCCTTAAATAGGCATACATACATGTGGGAATGCAGGAGGAAATGGTGAGCTATGACTCACTCTTAGGGACAAGTAGGGTGGCTACATTTACATTATTTACATTACGAGTGATATAATACTGACTTTAACATTAATGATAGGTTCTATAGGAATTGGACGATCCTATTTAGTCAAATATCTACCTTGATCCACTACTGTATGAATAGCATTTCCAGCTGCGGTTTAGGTAGCAAACGGCATCCCATGTCTTCGCCTCACCATCCCAATCCATTCCCCCTCTCTAGTCGTAGATCTAGCCCTCCACTTTATTTTGCACTTCTCTTTGTTTTGCACAATAAAAAGTGATACAAAAGACAATGTGGCATATCTAGGGTGATTGCGATGGAGACATCGAGGTGGTGGCGACGACGTAGAGATTTGGGTAACAGATACGGCAACTATGGGGTAAGGTGGCGATGACAGTGGCTTGAGGGTGGTGATGGTTGCGGATAGTAGTTGTGGATAGGGCAATTAGCGAAAGTAAGGAGTAACGGTAGTTAGATGGTGGTTGAGGTGTTGGTGAGTATGGTGGCGCCAACCAAGGGAAGATGGGCTTTGAAATATAGTGGCAGCGCCAATAAGGGGGTTTGAAGGATGGGTAGCAGATCTTGCAATTGTAAGGCAAGGTGACGATGGCGGTGGCTTAAGGGTGGTGATGAATACCTTAGTGGATGGGGCGATTGCTGGACAGCTAAAATTGAGATGAACAAAAATAAAAGAGAAGATTTTGTTTAACAAAATGGGCGAAAGAAGGAGAATAATTCTTCTGACAAAATTACCCCCAACACTTTAACAGAAAATGTCACGAAGGGATAAAAACAACAAAAATGGATAGTTCAAGGACTCAAATAGTAAAAATAGGAGTGCAAGGACTATTTTAAAAATGCAAGAATAGTTTGCGAGACTAAAGTCCTACTAACCCAAATTAATAAATTCCATTATGCGCTCAGTCTGACATTTAATGAACTAAACAAAAGTAAACTCAAAACACTCTTAACAACTAGCAATATTTTGCTAATTCTGGAGGGTTTTAATACATCATTTTGGAGTAAATGGAGTGAAATCGTACAACATATACAATAGAAGGCGTCATTAGCTATTTTCATCATTCTTGTATGCTGGATACTGAAATCCATAGCCATCGATCTTTTTCTGATCTCTCCCTTTTTTTTTGTTCAAATAATTGCGGGGCGATGACGAAAAACAATTATTCGACATTTTGGCGTCGTTAAATTGGCAAGTAATAACATGTCATTTCGATGAAATATGATTGCGAGGACGGCGACAACGTAAGTAAGGGGGGGCTGGGGGATAGCGGGGTAGGTGGCGCAACATATATATATGTAAGAAAAGATTTCAATTATTTCTCCCTCCCGTTTTGTCACTTGCATTGCCAGTAATAAACAAGCCGTTGGCAGGTCTCCTCTCCAATAAATAAACTTCACTGACTCCCCCATTTTCATTCATCATCCTCCAATCACCACCTTCACACTCATTCTCTCCCCGCCACCCCCCTCGAACCACCGTGTCACCGCCGTAAACAACCGCCCTGCCCAACCCAACAATGCAAAGTCAGAACACAAACCACTGTTAGTTAAGTTTTCTTCGTACCACCCAGATGGGTTGCTGTGCTTCAGCTCCTCACCACCACCTCCGCCGCCATTCTTCCTTTGCCAAATCAAGGGAGCCCCCGCAGCCTGCACCGCCACCGCCGCCGCAACACCCATTATGGGAAGAAGAAACAGTCAAGGAAGTGCTGTCCGAGACACCCGCTTCGAAACCAGCACTCCCGTACGTCAAACACGAAGAGAAGAAGGCCAAAGCACCCTCACTAGCCCTTCAGAGAGTCCAAGAAGAATATTATGAAGTCGACCACGACGTCAAAAACCGGCTGGCAGTCAATGCCGGAGAGATCTCCGAGGTTTCCGAGATCTGTAGCACGATGAGTGAGAGCGTTTCGACGGCCGACGACGGCGAGGTGCGTCAAAGGGTGAACAGATCTCCGTCCAAGTTCAAAAGCCGGCCGTTTCCCGCAGAGGAGAAGCGGGAACGGGTCGCCGGCAAGTCTCCGGGTCGGGTCAAACCCGTGCCTGGGAGAGAGAGGCGAGGGTCCGTGGTCTTGGGGGATGGTTCCGTTCAACGGTCCGGGTCGCCCGCGGGTAGGACCGACTGCCGAGGGGCTAGGAACGGGTTGAGTCGGAGCCCGTCGGCCCGGAGAACCGGTAAGTCTCCGGGTCGGGTTGGGTCGGTCAGGGTTGACAACACCCGGGAAGTGGGGGGTGCGAAGTGGCCGCCACCGACAGCAAGTGAGTCACTTGAAAATCCACTTGTGTCCTTGGAATGTTTCATTTTTCTGTAATCCAATAAATGGTTGGCAGTGTAATTTTGGGCAACATTGTGGTCATGCTCTATGTGTCATCTTGTAAATTACATTAGTCAAAGATTAAGTAGGGTTAATTTTTGGGCAGAACCTTTAATTTGCCTAATCTGTTGTTAATTTCTTAAGTCATGCTTCGGATATGACATGATTTAGACTAATTGTAAGTTAGTGCACATTGTCAAGATTCACCCTCACCATTTCTAAGTTTAGTAAAATATATATATATGGGAGCTGATCCATTGATAGCGCTAGCAAAATGGAGTATTTGCTAGCGCGATCTGGGCCGTCCATCCTGAAAGATGGACGGTCCAGATCGCGCCTTTTTCGAAAACTGTCAGTCGTCCGCGACACTATGTCGCGGACGGATTTTTTTACCTTTTTGCCCCTCCACCCGTCCGCTACATTGTATCGCGGACGGTCCAAATCTTCTTTTACATTTTTTTTAAGTTCGTCCGCTACATAATGTAGCGGACGTTTTTAACAAAAATACCGTCCGCTACATTATGTAGCGGACTATTTTACTTTCTCGAAAAGAGACATCTGTGTTGTCAGAGCTCTTGAAAAAAGACAACCAACTTTTATTTTCTCTCATCTCTTATCTTCTCTCTTCTGGATGAGCTCCTTCAAGACGGTGGAAGGGTGATAGAAATGGAGGAGGTTGAAGACCCTAGAACAAAATGACAATCTGTTGCTAGCCAATTTCATGAATGGTTCCAGCCTGCAGGTGGAAGTGCTAATTAAGTGTGCTCGTTTTGGAGTCTTTTTTACCAATGGCAATCTGTTGCCAACGAACTTCATGAAGATTTGTTCATCAGGATCAAAGTAAGAGAGAGAGAAGTCAGAATGAGAGAAGGGAGGGAAAAAAGAAGACTAGTCCGCTACATTATGTAGCGGACTAGTCTTCTCTTTTCCCTCCCTTGCGGACACATTAATGACACAGAAAAGTCATACCACACATGTGTGGGCCTATCATTCGTCCGCGATACTATGTCGCGGACGGCATGGAGGGGCAAAAAGGTAAAAAATGTCGTCCGCAATATTGTGTCGCGGATTACTTTTGACATGCGTCAGGGCCTGTCAGTCGTCCGCGATACAATGTAGCGGACGGGTGGAGGGGCAAAAAGGTAAAAAAATCCGTCCGCGATATAATGTCGCGGACGACTGACAGTTTTCGAAAAAGGCGCGATCTGGACCGTCCATCTTTCAGGACGGACGGCCCAGATCGCGCTAGCAAATACTCCATTTTGCTAGCGCTATCAATGGATCAGCTCCCTATATATATATATATATATATATATATATATATATATTTTTTTGTGGATCAGTAATTTCGACCATCTAGTCTAGGATCATAAAAAAGGACCGATGATTTCGACCATCTAGGATCATAAGATATATTATAAATTAACTTATTTGACCTCTTATCTTATTTGACTTATTCTATTATCACACTGGCGCTCCGTGCGCTTGACAAATAATAATAGCAGTCACTCAAGATGCATTAGGTAGTCTTATCAATCAATGGATTACCTCAGGATATGGCTGCGATAATTAATCTTATTTTATCAAGTGACGGTAAAATACAATACACGCACATGTCTTTGTGCAAGGAACTTCTGATTTTCACATCTGAAAAATTTCTAAAGCATGCTATGAATATTTATCTGACGGTCCAAGATTGTTGACACCGATAGTTTATGAACCATAAGACATTTACTCCAAGTTTAGAGTGATTTTCAATCAATGGATACTTGAATCCACAATCTGGTATCTAATATTGTAGTAATAGACAACTATTGTACTTTCATTTAATTCTTATACATCTGGACATTACAATCTCCATTAACTTCCGCATGATATTTGCTCTTCACATTTTGTCACATTCTCTACCGGTTGGATTATATGTTAGGATGTGATACTTGAACTGTGGTACAACTATTGTCAAAATCAATGAAATTGTCCCTCAAACTTTTAAAAATACAAATGAAACTCATATTATTATTATTATTTGGCTGAAAAATGAAGCTCCTATAATAGCCATTTTCAGAGACTTCATTCAGGAATTCCTTAGATATATATTATATAAGAAATGTATATAGAGTTGTTGTGGCTGCTCCCATAAAACTGGTAGGTATATATTTATACCGTGCCAACTGTGAACTGTGTGACATCTGATTCTAATGAATTATTCGCCAACTGTGAGTTGAAAGAGAACTATCAGTCTATCATGAGGGGACTTGTTTATGGACCCTTTTGGACTTTATGTGTGACTTGACTTGTCTGCCTTGTGGTCAAACAAGAAGTGTGTTTGCCCTGGCAATGGTTTTTTGGCGCAAATTCTATCCTTTGGACTTCATTTGAGCCACGAGAAAACCTCTTGGTATTTAAAAAAAATATTGGATGGTATGTAACCAGGGGTTTGATCATTTAAGATCGCTAGATGTATAACGTGATAACATCTTGTCTCTCTTGTCCTATCGCTTTAGCTCCCCCTCTTTCGTATCATCAAACAATTTTAAAAAGGTAGCACAATAATATAATACCATGTAATATTAACTCTATAGTATGACATTATTCCTAATATTTGTTGTTCTACCCCTAGCTAGCCGTACGCATGATTTTGCAAATCCACCTTTCCATTTTTCTTAGTTTTGTTGATGCCAAAGGGTAAGAAATTCTTTGTGAAGTGTTAAGGTAAATGTTTTTTGTTTGTACATAAGTGTTATGGGTAATGCGATATCTCAACTCGTTTAATTACCGATCTAGCAACAAAAAAAGTCAACTTTAATGCCTAAAGTCAACTCTCAACTTGAGTGTTTGGGTTTGAATTTGGAATGGTCAAACTTGTTTTAAACAATTTGAAACAGTATTACTAAATGTTTGTTAAAAACACTCCCTCGAAAGTAGAAAAAGTGTTCAAAACATAAACACCACTTTTGGTTTTGATTTTCTAGTTTTAAACACTTTTAAAAAATATTTTGACCAAGTGAAGTACTAAATTTCCCTGATTTATTTATAAAATGACATTGAATGACCTTTTAAGACTATTCATTTTAAGACTCACTAATCTCTTATGCATGCATCCAAAAGGAAGGAGGAGAAGATGCAGAGCTATAATTATACACATTTTTGTATTAACTCTTTGCACTTCTCTCAAACTTATTTGTTGCTAATATATAGATATTTTGCAGGGATAAGATCATACAAAGAGTAAGACAATTAAACGCAATATATAGTTTGTTTATAAAAATAGAGAATCATGCATACAATAACAAAATTTTCTCTTTGATATCCTAGTTGCTCACTTTCTCACACTTTTTACGGTTCTCATCCAAACCCTTTTTCCAATTTTCGCAACTTTTACGAAGAAGTTATTGATTCTGTTCGAATTCAATCAAAACTATTTTTCAAAGTTATTTTTGATTTTTATCTAAAAGCTGCTTCTCAGGATCAGATTCTAGACGGGTCCTTATCCCATAAGATTCCCAGGATCCATATTTGCTCTTTGAGGACTTTAAGACTGAGGTCAGATTCATGGTTGTTGAATCCTCAATTAGGTCACAATCAGACAATGCCAGCTTACAGTCACAAGAGAATTGCTGTTGCTCAAAATAGTGGGAAAATATTTTGCTGGAGCTGAAAGATACACCCTCCCGCCACATAGAAGAAAAGCACAGTTTCTTTGAATACCATTTTAGTTTATGGGCATCATTTGTTAAGTAGTTTTTTGGTAGTGTTACATAGTTAGCGCACGTATTGGTGCATAAGGTACTGGCATTTGACATGTCTATTGAATGCCGAATAAGTGAGAATGATGTTTATTAAAACTCTGAGTTTATGGGTAATTATAGTTAAAAGTTTTCACAAATTGAACCCTCGTACCCGAAATGAGAACAAATTACATGAGATTTCTCAATAATAATTATGTGGTCCTGACTAATAACTTTTGATTGTGTGACTATTTCGTACGTACTTAGAATATATCAACACTACCATTTAACCTTCAACTACATATAAATACATATCTCTTTCTCTCCATGTGTGTCGTTTTCTCTCTCATCCCCTTTCTTTCATTCCCGCCAGAAGTCCACAGCGTATCTACCCTCCACAACCAACCACCATGGCACCACCCAACAGAATCAAACACCCCCACCTTCACCCATCGCATTACCACCGTATCCTCCCCAACCAACCACAATGGCACCACGCGGCACGACCCAACGCCACCAACCACCCCTGCCATCACCTAATCGCCAATTGCACATTATTTCTTCCACCCACGGCTGCCATTATTGACCGAGAATCATCAAGCAAAACAAAATCATAATGGTATAATCTATGAAGGTATTCCACCAGAATAAAAATTCAACCGAGACCAGTTAATTTACCTCTTCCGAAGCGTACTCAAAGGCGGTAATGCACTTAAAAATTGTTCCAATAAGCCATCTCTAACCTAGACTTCCTCAATTTACCTCTTCTACCTTAATTAGTTCAAAGATTATACATAGGAGCTGATGTTGTGACTTTTAAAAATAAGAGGTGGCTATGGGCTTGTCATCGACTCAAATACAGAGGTGAGGATGGTATGATGATAACAGAGAGTGACGTGTATATGTACGCAGGTCTATGTGCGTGAGTGTTTGTGTGCGTACGGTTTTCATGTGGTGGCATTGTGTATGGCGCAATGATGGCAATGTTGATTTTGGTGGGGGTTGTGCTTGTGAGCGCATGCGCGCGCACCTGCGTAGTGTATGGTTTTCATGTGATGGCAGCATGCATCGTTCGACGATGGTAATGGTTGTTTTGTTGTAATTGGTTGGGGTGGGGGGGGGGGGGTTGGGGGAGGGCAGGGTGGGATGGTGGTTTGGTTAACGATGATGTGGTATTTTGGACAGTGCTATGGTTGTTGTTAGTTGTTAGTGGTGCAGGATGGTGGTGGTAGCGATCAGAGTATGAGATAGTGAGAAGAGGGGAGGGCAAGCGTGTCTTTTCAAGAAAAATATTAAGCATTCTGCTTGATCAAAGGGCACATGTTTTATTACTACATAACATAGTTCTCGAATGTATTTTACCTCTAAACTCAAAAAGTTTAGTAATATTATCTTGAAAAATTATCTTTAGAGATAAAAGTCATTACAGCTCATCTGGAGCAACTTCAAGAAGTCCTTTAGAACCAGTGGGGGGTCCAATTCACAAATCCCACCACCGGTCCAGAAAATAGCCCAACGAGAGGGTCCAATCCTCATGGTCACCGCTGAGGTCCAGTGAGTATTCTAGTAATAATGTAAATTAGAAACTTGTAGCATTCCAGCAGTAATATATAGTAGCAGATATAGTCACACACCTAATGAGAAACTCGTAGAACTTGCTAAAAATTTTGTGACACTGTATAATCGTCGGTGTTATATATTACTTCATCTGTTTCATATATATATTTGGTACTTGTTTTGTCATGTTTAAGCATAATATATACTTATTTTTTTTGAGAATGGGTAATGTGAATCTTAGCTCTGATCATTCAAGTGGTAAATATGGCAGATCATCTACTTCTACAGTCCAGTTCTATGAATTGGAGGGATTATTAACCAGGAGGTTATAGTAGGATACCAATAGTATGTGTATGGAAGGAGTAATTTACCGTGAACTAAAAGGGGTATATGAAGGGTGTGTTCGAAACTCTTATAGTTTGTAATTTCCAAAAAAAAATGGAAACTAAACTCTCTTTAAGTTTCATTTTTCAAAAAAATTCAAAATTTTGTTTTGTTTTTTGTTTTTTGTTTTTAGTTTTTGTTTTATTATTTATTTTTCTTCAACTCTTTCATATTTCTTTCATCTACCACCAAAATCCACAACACCACCACAAACCCGAACTAAGAAAGAAGGTTAGACGCTTTCACATGGTAATCAGAACATGTTAATTCAAGTCCAGTAGATAATACAAAATTAAATCCACCGCCACCCAGTTTAATTCATCAACGTGTTTGGCCCACTCCAAAAGAAGTCCGACCACACGTGAAAGAGTGTATTGAGATAGAAATCCTGTGTTGGAATATATTGACTAATACTTCGATATATAAGTCTTGTGAGCTTCTTTACACGTTACTTATTGATTTTGAGTTTGATAGCTTTCGTAAATACCGACCATGTTTCATGCAAATAGCATAAATGGACCTGAAGTTGGACCTCGGACGACTCTAACTCTTGATCCATAACCACAACGTATTCTGTTTGCCGAGGACTACTCACTGCCAATAGTTCTGGGAACCCTCCATGATGAATTTTGAATAAACTGCTAATAGCAACCACGAACGATGGAGAAATCTACTGCAAAAAGCTGCTTACGTGAAGATCGTGCATGTAGAGAGGAAACTGGACTGGAGGAAATTCTTCAGTCAGGTTGTCACGCTGATATATCTTAGGGGATCTTTGTTAATCTATTTTCAGTTTTTCATGCAAGAATACTGATCTTATCGACTCTATAACTTCATACTTGTGTTCTTCAAACTAAATCCAACTAGATATAGTTTGTAATGCGACTCACGTCGCTTTAATGGCAAAATTTGTAGGACAACAGATCTTAAAACCATGGGGAAACTGATATATCACTAGCCCTTTGTCTCACTTTGTTGCGCGTGAAGTAATACAGCTTAAACGACGTTCAAATCATTCCACGATGCCAACGAAATCACTCTACTAAAAACCGCGGGGTGGGGTAAGGAAGTAGTTGACAAAATAACCACACGGGTATGCTTATTCACAAACCACATCCAACAGATGATGTTTCGGCTGATAATATCTGCATTTTGCTCTCTTTAACTATCAAACTTCTGTCTCAGGACAACTTGTTATAGCTGAGCCCTAAACTAGATGTTAGTCTTGGGCTACTTGAGTACTGAACTCGGCAATCATAATTGCATTAATCCATCATGTAACCAAAGAGTCTTCATGTATCTACATAGATCACAACTGGTGGCATTTCAACAATCCGCACAGCCTTTTTTTCGAAAACTAGTTCGAGCTGAAACATAAACGAAGGTCAAACTTATAATATTAGGTAATGAAATATGGTCCAACCATAAGCATCTCTGCTGTAAAATCAACCTTGAAATATATGGAACACATTGGGGATATGCGTACTACATATATGTTGATTCCTCAGGACACTCTTGAAGTTCCAAATTGAGCTTGCAAATAACCATTAACTGGTATATATACACAAATTTCAAGAACCTAAGCAAAAAAAGGCCACTTTTCATATTTCAGATACTGTCGTGCGCCTAGAAAAATTGCATGCCTGTCTTTTCACTCAGACTGGGGGTCTCATTCTGAAATGGATTTGATTTGTATATGAACAGGTGATGTGGTTCCTTCGGAATGTAAACGTGAGCTTGTGTTCAAGTTTGAGTCTGGGGTGAGGTTCCCCATGTGCTACGCTGATGAGGAGGCCACGGTACGCGTTCTGGAGGGCAAGGCACAGGAGCGGGGTGGGCAATGAAAGTAGGAATATCTTCCCCAGGCATCAACACTGAAACTTCTCTGGCGTTCACAGATATCTGTGAGAGAAAAACATAAATCAAATCATAACTTGGACAAAACACGATTAGGCTGTGGCAACTATGTACTCTACTCAATGGGAGAGGCCCAATTTAAGATACCATTCATCTGGAACTAGTTTCAGAACTCGACGTGCTTTGTAGATCAAGATGTAATGACAAAATTTTCATACGAAGGACATACAAAGGAAAGAACATTACAGACGGGTTAGTCTCATGGAACTGAAAAGAAAACCTCATGTTGACACAACAAGGCAAGATGTAGAAAACTTCACAAAGAATCTCAAAATGGTTGTCTTGCTTCTGTAGTTGTCTAGACACGCCACAAACAATATGCGTCGCATAAAAAAAGAAATTCTTTCATTCCGTCGAATTTGCAATAAAAAAATAACCATTAGGAAAGCTACTTGAAGCAGCAAAAAATGGGTGTCAAGTCTAAAATGAACAAACACTTGTGCCAAGAAGTGGGAATGCTTTGTTTCTGGAAGCAAAAGCATGCATGAGAGAGTTCCTCCGTCTGACATTTAATTCCTTAGGAAACCTCAAGTGTATCTTCTGTATCTCCTGGTGTAGAAGCTACCTTTTAAGTCTTCTATCATGTCTCTGTGTTTAGTTAAGGCAAAACATAAACTGATCAATGTATGTTTATCTAAGTGATAATTCCTTCAGCTGCTAAATATAATGCCACTTCTAACTTGTCAAAAAGAAACGCTCGTGTGTATGCATGTGTTCTTTTTGGTGTGAGTGTGTGTGGTTGGGGGGGAGAACTGATTCATTATTTATAACATATTATGTAAACAGTATATGTAATTAATTATGTCAAAATCAGCAGATTACACGAACAGTATATCTACAGGATATATTGAATATCTTAACTGGATGATCAATATGCAATCCCCTCTTTTCTGGCAATCAAGAACAATCATGTATGACAGAGCCTTTTTTATAGTGTATTGCATAGTACTATTTTAGCTAAGCGTGATTGTCAGTAGGTCATAAAACTATTATGCCAACTATGAAATATATTTGACTTTTTTCTGTCTAAGATGTTGGTCAGGATAATGGTGGAGGCTGCATTTCTTATTAGGATACAAACAGAAATAGTGCTAACCCGATGCAGATGTTACACCCTTAATTGGCGCATTTCCATAAAATAAGGGGATATCTTTATTCATCAAATTAACATCCACTGATGGATGGAGCAGTTTCTGCTATTACCACTCTTCAAGTATCTTATTTCTGTCTAGAGGTTGTCGTCATGAAGTTTAATCCCCAGAAAGAGCTACCGTTTTGAGATCATCAAGTAAAGACCAAAACTCCATTGGCCCTGTGAACTAATTGAGGTGCCTTAGCACAAAAGCGAAGGTTAACACGGTAGGTGGCCCATTTGGATTTTGCAGACGTTTCGAGTGATTTGTAACCTAGTAGAGCAAAAAGCGGCCTCTTTCTCTGATGCTTTGTCCCTACACCATGTTTTCCAACTTGGAACCTAACCCCCTAGTATGGATGACATTTTCCACCATTAACAAACTTCTTATAGACTAAGCATTAAGCTTTGTCCTTTGAAATTCCCAACAGAGTACAGCAACATAAAATAAAGCGCAAAGTCTACAGTTTTATACTCGATAACAGACGTAAGCCCGCAGAAACAAACACACAAACTTCGGGGGATAATTCAACAAGTATGATAGTTTAGTGAAGCTACTTGGATGTGCATTTAAAGCTGGGAAAGAAGACAATAAACTAAGACTTGCCAGCAAAGAAAAGGTTGAAGGCTTGTCCCCAACCCAGGTGCTGGTCATGCGATGATGCGGGGCATCATAAAGATTGGTAGTGATGGGCAAATGGTACCATGTACACTTGGTGGGGTCAATCACCAAATGCGCAAGAACCAGTACAAACAGACACAAGGGTCCCTAAAGTCTTCAATTGGGAGTTTGGGGACCAATGAACCAGCTAGCAACTTCTAAGTTTGGGCCATTGCTTAAGTTTCATAATCAAGTAACATTGTCCCTTTTCTAATGTATCCACATTTGAGGGAACATGCACATGTCTATAGAGAAAAGAAAACTCTCAATTTTAATTAATGCAATGTTCTGTTCTTCTCCAACCCAGTCTTTTATTACAATATCCCAGAGTTCACAACCATATTCCAAAGTTTGGTAACAGAGGGTGGAACAGGAACCAACCCATTTAAGTTTTTCTTCTAAATTTGCACCCGTCCGCGATTTCTTTTTTCAACTAGAGGTATGTTTAGCGACGAAATTTCGTAGTGAACTTGGCAATAAAATAGAAACAGAAGTTTTTTGTAAGACCTGCTTTCCACTACCAAACATATGTTGTATCTTTCTTTAATTGCTACAGACAGTGAGAATCAAATCCTAGCATCCACTGCAGACCGCCATACAGGATAGGATAGAAAACGAAAGAACATACACTTTAAGAAGATAGACATATAGGCCATAGCAGGTTCTCAGGATCACCTTCATTATTTCAACAAAATAAGAAAGTCATAACTTGTGTAAATTGCACATTTTGACCTTTTTGTGTATTTGGCGCGGGGGTTTGATAATTTCACTTTATCGTTATAATTTACCGTTCATGTTTGTCTCTAACATCGGAAAAAGTGCCATTAGTAGGCGTCAAAAAGTTGAGTGCGACTAACAAATCGGTACGATCCCGCTGCAAGGTTCGTTCTAAAATGACCAAAGTTAGCAAACCATCGTGTTTTCGCAAATCACGGGCGGTTTCGTTGGAGTACGTGGCAGCATATCGACATATTTAGCGATGCATTTTGATTACAATAGTAAAACCCGAACGGGAGAGGGTAAATTAAGTACGTAATAAGGTAAAACAAGAATACACGGCGCATTCCAAAGTCCAAGCCACTAGCAATGCAACATATTAAGAGAGAGAAGACATGGACACTCACAACCACACAAAATATAGGAAAACCATAGCTTTATGTCAGACCAAACAGTCATGAGTCATCATACGAACCCTGCAAAAACCAAAACTATCACCCAAACTGCCAAACAATCACGGATAGAGAAAAAGAGAAGTTTGAGCAACACTACAGTTACAGTCAACATGAACATTATTTTCGCAAGACTTATAACCACACATTCCCATACTAACTTGCAAGATTATGGTTAACCGAAACATCACAGATACACCACAAACAGTTTAATTTGTGAATGTATATGCATGACAGAGCAAAGATAAATAGTGGTACTAACTTTGGGTGATGGGTGACCAGGCTTCGTATTAAAGCCCATCTGGGACTCGATATCTTCACGATTCCGGCCACCGGAGGGCGATAAATCCGGCGAGTTGGGTCTGAGGAACCTCTCGAAGATGGCCATGACAAGGAACATGGAGATGAGAATGGCAGTGGCAACAAACCCGAATGAGACTGCATTGACTGAGTTGTCAAAATGCCTCCAATGGTCCTCTCTCTGTATGTACAATGGAGCTTGACTTGGTGGCACACCCCAACCGTCATCTTCTCCCATTTTTCACTGCCTGAATTCAGCAGGACTTCTCTTGCACCATGAGTTGAAGTAAACTCAGAAATGGAAAGACGGTTAAGGGCAGTTCAGAAAGGAGGAGACAAGTGCTTTTTAATTCTTTTTTACGCCATTGTCAAAGCAGACCAAGTGCTCAAGACCTGCTGTTTGGAACTGTTTGAGGAAATGTGTGAGCTTGAGTGTGTGGGAGAGAGAGAGAGAGAGAGAGGAGCATGTGGGTTCACTTTACAGAGATGACCAGGGGTGGAAAAAGAGAGCTTTGGGATTTGGGATAGCCGTGTGTGTGTGTGTGTGTGGAGAGAGCTCTTCTTTTAATCCTTTGAAGTCCAGACAGTCCCAAGTTGGGAAATAGCACCTGCAAATTGACAATGGAAAATGGTACTTCAGGTACACTTATAAGCAAGGAGCTGGGAGAGCCAATGTGCAAAGTCCAAAGTTGAGGGTTAAAAAGGTCACACCACCCTAATTTAGCTTTTGGAATACCATTTTATGTCAAAATAGTCTCACCCTGATCTATTTATTAAAAAGAAAATCTATTAATTGCACTGAAACTTATCTTATCTGATCTCCCTTTAAACTAAAAAAGAGGTTAGTAGACGAACTAGGATCATCCTTTCATCCATAAATTAAAATTTCTTGAATTGTTGTTGTCGGTACGATGCAAATCCTAACAGAGATGTAAGAGTCAAAGGTTACTAGCTTTTTCCTTTTCTTTCCTTATGTTTGATGTTTTAGGGTTTTTTTCTCGTAGTAATTTGTTTAGGAGTTAAATAAAATGGCTTCAATGTTCTATACCAAATAGGTATACATAAGGTATGTAAAAATAAAAATAAAAAGAACATTTACTTAGAGTTTATTTGGGCTTGATTTTGAAATTGTGTGTTTGACAAATATTCAAAACTCATTAAATCAATTTTCAGAAGTCAAAAAATTGATAAATCATAATCAAAGAAAGTGAAGATTGTGAATTGAGCATTTTTAATAATCGAGTCTAACCAAGTAAGTGAGTAATTTTGTTAATTACAAAGACATTTAGCACATTTTATTCAAGTGGTCTTTCTGCGGCAGGAAACTCTTGGTACTTTTAACCAAATACCATCTATAGCTTGAAGCTCGTTTTGAAAGTTGAAAAGTCATTTTAACATTTTGACAGACAGGGAAAAAAGAATAAGAGCAACTTTAGAAAAGTCAAGGACCAAGTACATTATTGTTTCTCCTTTTCTTTTTAATGAAATATATCTCTTACTCGTTTATGAATGATTCTTATGAGAAAATCTTCAATAGTAAATCCTCAGCTAAAGAAAGATTAATGCTGAAATACGGGAAAAAATGAAAAATATAGGCTACATTTCACGCTGTAGTAGGAAGAACAAAAAAATCCCGTACAAGGATAATGACTGCCCGCTAAGCATGACTTATGACGCTATAAAGAGTTTGTCGTTAAAATTTCTTACAAAAATGTCACAAAGTGTAATTATCAATTGTTATAGGGATAAAAATTGTCTGCTAAGCATGACTTATGACGCTATAAAGAGTTGTTAACATTTGCTGTTAAAGTTTCTTACAAAAATATCATCAAGCGTATATACCATTTCTTATCGCTAACGAGGAGTTATACTAGATATCTCTAACTGGGTTGCAGACTTGCAGCCAAGATCTTTACGATGCTAAATGTTTATGCTACCAAATAAAGTGAAAAAAATTGAATATAAAATGTTTTCAATTTTATGCAAAAAGAAGACAAAATAAGACACCACCTGAAATGCTGAAAGCTCCCCCTCCACCCATGCAACATTAAAGAGAAGGACCCGGCCCATTAAATACCCAAATCCAGTCTACTACCTTTTCAACAACTGTTATTCCATGGGCCCTGACAGCGCCGTGACGTCGCCTTTTTTGCCTTTCAAACTCTTACCAAGAAGGGCCCAGCCCAATAACTTACGTTAGCCCCAACGTGATAAGAGTCACCACGATTTCCCAAAAAGCCCTTGTTAGAAGGCAAAAAAACATTTAGCTCCCTTCAACTTCGATGGAGAGGCTTCAAAACGACTTTCCTATTGGGTAAAAGTTAACGACGAGCTGACTCATTGTGCCACAATGTCTTCATTCAACGATGACATAGTATGATCGTGAATCGTTGATCCCAAGTAATTAGGACTATCGGATGAAGAAGGATAATATGATAAAAGTAAGGCTAAGAGAGGCAGAGATTATTATACAATATATTTAATAACTCTCGGTTAATAAAACTATTAATTTCGAACCATACAATATTTTCTGGTGCAATCGGACTCGATTAAGGTTGTAGTTATCTTAGGTAACGAGATGGCAATCTTGCAATTGAACGTCAAATTTGGGTAAAAGGTGATGCGCTAGTTTCCAAGAGCTTTATTTAATTTCTTTCTTTTCTACTTCTTTTCTGTAACCATCAGATTTCAAATCAATGTTCCCGTTGAAAGACAGCTTGTGGCCCCACGCTTCTTGCGACCAAAAGCAAAAGAAGTGGGCCCTGCTTGCACCTTCACTTTCACAGTTGGACAGGATGACCTGTCGTCTGACTTGGCAGCCTGTCACCTTCGTGGCGTACACATCATCACCATTTGCAGTTTACGCTTGACCACTCTCCCCTTTTTGCAAATTCACCCCCAAAGTTTAGTTCTCACATTATATAAACCAAAATTCGCACTTACACAAAGCGCCACTATATGCAAAGTGCAATGTCTAAGCGGAAGGACAATAGTGTTCCTATTGGATAACAGATACTTATTTATAGTTTTTAATGTCAAAAAAAGCAGCAAGCAAGTCGAGCCCATAAAATTAGACAAGAAATGGTTTGTCGTATTACAACGTTCCCTGTAGAGTACTGCTAACCAAGGCATAGAGAGAACAAGTAAATTGCTGCTACGGCTAGTCTTTTCTGCTACGTCAGTAAGATAAAATTTTACTTTTTTTTATTTTTCTAGACGAGGTTAAAGATGTAAGCGGGCATTTATTTTGTACGTTTTTAATATATATTTTTATTCTCAGGTAAATTACAGAAACGGATCCACCCAATTCAAATTATTGAGAATAAAGAATGTGGGTGGTTCTCAAGTTCTTTTATAGAGAACACAACAAATATGGTTGGCTGTAATTTCATCTCCCAATATCCATTTAATGTTTTCCCTTGTCAAAAAAAAAAAAAATGATGGCCGCCACATGCTTCATGTCGGTCTATGAGCCGCCATGGTTCCCACACCCCCTCCTTTCCCACGTGTCAACGAAGGGTATCCATCTCAGCACATGACACGTGGCGTGGGCATTATTGGAAACAGATGTGCACTTTTCTCTCTGTGCCCAAAGGCACAAACCGGACACATCAAACTCCCGAAGTGTCGGGCTTTTCAGGTCTCAACCAACATTGTGGACAAATCCTATCCTCGACGTTGTCTCCCTTTCAACGGTCCAGATTCTCTTCTCACAGACGTATCTCGGCCGCTAACTTAACAATGGTGTTTTTGGGAGGCTCATAGGTACTTTTAACATTTAGATATAGATAAATCTTAATGTTAGAAAATTATATATGCTCATTCGTTTCGAATTCGAACAATACAAATAGGGTCATCTGCTGTGTAACAGAGGTGCTGTATCAAAAAAAATGGCTAAATATTTTCTAACGACAAAAAAAAAATGTCACTATAAATTTCAGTAATAATAACAAAATATTTTTAGTAATAATCCTTTATCGCTAAATGTTGTATAGCACCTCTATTGTACGGTAGAGGATCTTGATCTTACAGATGACGAAGTTCAACATAATCACTCTTGCCGTAATCTATCATGCAAGTGGCTATAATATAAGCAATTTCAATTGGGCGCTAATGTTCGTGAGTGCAAGTTAATCTATAGTAGTGTTATGAAATAGTAGGGTGTCGAGACCGAGCCGTTATACTTATCATCTAGTCGTTAAACTCACATCCCAATAGTTCTATCGCCAAAAATACCCCTACCCCCTATATACGTAAACGATTAAATTCAAACAGCATCGAAGAGTTTCAGTATTTTCTTACGTGGTACTTATTATATTTCATTAGTTTTATAACTTTGAAATACCAACAAGCAAGTTAATCAGCATTTTTAGAGGCATATTTTTCATGTTTTCAATAATACAAAAAAAAATGGAAGAATGTTGTTGTAATTTATTCTGGATTCGTTTTGGTCAGCGGTCAAAAAGCCCTGCAAAAAGTCAAAAGAGGGCACCGCGCGTGCGTGAGGGGCCAGGGGGATCGCATGTGAGATTGCGTGCTGGCGTGTAGACATGTGTGTGTGTGGGTGTGCCTGTATTGTGTGTGTCAGGGTGAAGTGGACCCGTGGTGAATGGGTCAGATGGTGCTGGTGGTGGCTCGTGTGAGACTCAGACTCAAGACTAAAAAGGCTCGGGCTCTGGTTCATTTCGGAGGGGCTCACGTGAAAGGATGTCTTTTCCTTTTCTATCTGGACTGACCGGTCCTTTTCTCTTCTTTTTATGTTGCGGAAGGATTGGGCTCTCCTCTCCCTCCTTCCTTTTTCGATTGTTCACTGTAACGGTGATAAATATTACGTGATATAGATATCAAACGAACGAAAGAATAATACTTAGGGATCTATCTGATCATATTATATCAATTATACCGTGTTATGTTTATCAACATTACACTAAATAATTTCTGTGTGACCCATTTTTTATATCCTTAGGTTTTCAAATATTAGCTAATAAGAACCTCAAGGTTTTGAGGGTTAGTGAATTGATAAAGGTTTTGCGGGATAATTATACCAATGAACCACATATAAATTGCAATTATGAACAAAGGAAAAAAATATATAAAAGTAGCTGATAAAAAAATGTTTGTATAAAAGCTCGTCAAGGAACATCATGGAGTCGTTAAATTACATCCATTGACGGTATTTATGGCACCAACGTATACTATCATGAGAAACTCATTATAAAGATCAAATTACTATCTTAACCACCGCAGACTTAGCTTTTGTTGCACTTCAATTTGAGCCACGGGGCTCCCCAATATAAAATTTCATGTCCTATATCCTAAATGATAAGCCTCGATTAGTAATGTGGAGCGTAAATGCTCTTCGAGAGGATACTTTTAGAAAACCATAATAATGATTTAAGCCTACTACTAATTAATTTTTGTATCCTTTCCTTTTCACCCTTTGAGGATACTTTTAGAAAACCATAATATAATGGATTCAGCCTATTACTAATTAATTGTTGTATCTTTTCACTTTCACCCTTTTAATCATTGCATGGACACCATTTTAACGTGGATAATTACACATGAGGATCACTCATCGCTTGGTAATTACATCTCTCTCCATAATCATGGTAAGTCACAAATGAGTCAAGTTTTTGAGAAAGTGAGGGAGTGAAGAGCACAACACTTGGGCCCAAATGTGTTGAGTTAATGAGGCACCATGATGAATTGATTGAACAAAGCTGCTTCAAAAATTAGTGGACTGTTTGGAATCAACCAAACATGACATAATCATGATTTAGATTGCCAAAGCTTTCTAATTTCGGACAAATCTCATCTTTGTAACCACTTTAACAGAGGCCCTCTACGCCTCTACCTTTGTAATTTTTGAGAAAGCAAGTGTAAATGTAATATTTTGGGTAAGCTACATAACTAATGACCAAGACCTTATACAACATGATTAAAGTGTAATCCCTTTGGTGCTACAAAAAGGTCTTCGCCAACAGTCAAGAAAGTTGAACAACACAACAGTGACCACAGAGCTCCTTCTCTCCCTCCTCTTCCAGTGGCTCAAAGCTCCTCCACCCCTCTCTGGTCGCAGATGTGTCGAATGAACGGACCATCGATATCGTTCTCGACGACTCCCCGACCATCCGATAAATAGCTAAAAAGTACAAATGTGGCCCGATGGGCGCCATAGTTAAGTAATAAACCCGTTGAATCCGCGACCTGTTTTCTTCGCTGGCATACGATGCTAAAGAAAGAAACTTTTGTTGCGACCCTTCGACTATGTTCCATATATTAAGTTTACCATCGTATGCTTCAATGTGACCCTTCCATGCATTTAAGCAATCTCCAGAGCTAAATAATTTACCTTCTACAGAGACAATCTGATGAGGAGGCACGTCCAGCTGCCACATCCCTGCCATGAGGTCCCACTTTTGACTCTCTGGATTGTACACTTCAGCAGAGCTCCGGTCCACGTATGGCACAATGATCCGGTCCAGTATTCCTCTCTCTGCAAATCCACCAATCACATGGATCTTCCCTTGCCATGTCACCCCCACACATTTGTACCTTAAGGTACTCATATTTGGCAAGGGTGTCCACACATCTTGTGCAGGATCATACACCTCTGCAGAAGAGATACCTCTGGCACTTGCAAGCTTGGATTGTCCCCCTACTACAAAGATTTTACCGTCACACACGTCGCACGCGAAATTGTACCTCGGTATGTTAAGCGGTGCGCATCGGGACCAGTGATCAGAGTCGACGTTGTAACGCCAAACTGACGAGAGTACTTCCACGTCCACCTCCAAAACACTGTCGGACTCGCCCTGAAAAGGAGACATTTCCTTGTGACAGAGCCGCCCGCCAATTATGTAAATGGAGTTAGCTATCGAGGTCATGGCGAAGTCCTTCAGCACGTGGTTCTCGCTCAGCTGCGGGACTGAACTCACACGGCTCCAGGTGTTGTCACAAGGGTTGTAACACTCTATCCAGTTAGACACGTTTATGTTCGGTGCCGGCTCCCTAAAGCAAAACGAGGCGTACACCCGATAGCGGGAGATGGAATTTTCGGGCGACTCGGGTGAAGTGAGGGATGGGGGTGGGGAGGGGAGGGAGCCCATTGAAGTGATGATAGAGGGGGTGTCAATTGGGTGAGTATAGTGTGCTACAAAATGATTTCCAAATGAGAAATGTGATATACATGGGAATGATATTATAGTAGGGTGACGGAGTGCACAATAGGACTGTTGTTTGGACAATGTGATAGTGTCTAAAATTTTGATGTATATATCTAGAGGTTTTCTTGTTATGATGATTGAATTATTGTGAAGGGTTTGTCTTTTGCTATGTCCTTCACATCACAATTTGGTAAGTTCAAAGATGAAAGGATGTTGATTTCAAAGGTTTGAGCATCCACATCAACCGAGAAGACAACAAACTTTTTGGCCGTAATTTGCTTCACTAGGCTCTGGTAGAAGTAAGAACACAGAGAGTTGCATCAATTGACGAAGTAGACCAACACTTGGGACAACAGAAATTTTAGCCATTACACATGACAGTCTCTAAAAATAAAATTTTACGCTTTTAACAATTTTGGACATTAAACAAATTTTTGTAACGCAAGAGCTGTACGGAGAATTTACTTGGGTTATTTCACTTGGTGTCTTGTTCATGTATGGCAAAGACGAAGACTGCACGTTTCTCTCCGGGTGAAGAATGGAATGGATTCTGCAGCCAAAATGAAACGGAGAAAGGATAATATACAAAGGGCTGATTTTGAGTCGTGTAGGTAAATATTTGTAAATGATAATAACAGCGTATAAGTCAAGAAATGCTTAAACATAATTAGCTATAAAGCGCCCTCAACCAATTTTTTTTGTTTTGTTGGGGGGTGAGTTAAGCAATTGTATAACATAAATTCTGTCTCTAAATAACTAATCTAAACTAATTTTTGCCCAACAATCTAGCAGTTTTCAAAGGGTATGTGATAATCCCAACCGCTTTTTCTTTAATCTCCTTTGACTACGCTCTCACCTCTTTTTTTTTCTTTCTACTTTTGCTGACGAGTATAATTCTATCATTGCTAAAAATATTTTCCCAATGCCAAGAAAGTATTGCGTGTTATCCCGGTACTTCTACATGAATAATTTACACAATGCCATGAAAGTCTTGTGATAGAATCTAATAATTCAA
This sequence comes from Escallonia herrerae, assembly GCA_033070095.1. NCBI lineage: Eukaryota > Viridiplantae > Streptophyta > Magnoliopsida > Escalloniales > Escalloniaceae > Escallonia > Escallonia herrerae. The sequence continues at coordinate 287,552 of JAVXUP010000416.1, read as the reverse complement.
AATATAATAAACTTAAATGCCCGCCACATTTTGAAATACTTCATTCAAACAAACTATAAATGAGATCTATCAATATGAAATTTAACTACTGAGAATCACAAAAGAAAGACAATTAAGTATCACATAAAACATTATGCACAAGCAAAGTGACAATCATGCTTTTGAGAGCAAAATGAGAGATAATAGGCTCTGTAATCATGCTACGCAATCCCCAAGTAAACATCTCCAAGTGAGATTAAACAAAACTTTAAAGAACATAGTCTATAATCTATTGGGTGGGGGTTGTAAAAGCACCTCAAAAGAAGGGGGAGCAAATCCATATGAGAGATCCTACATGATACAACACTGTGCTATATGGAATCACACACTTTTGGTTTTCAATGAGCCAACATAGAGTTCGGCGCTAGACTATAGGTTCTGCTTATGAAGAACTGTGCTTTTTAGACTAAAGAACCATATATCTTCTGGCTCTGTATGCCCCAAAGATCTCCCTTTACCTGATTCTTCAAGTTCTTTATAATGCTATGTGCTGCCCATTCCTCCATCTTACACGTGCTTGTCACTTGTTAAAGAAATGGAGTTTTGAGGTTAATCTGCCTTTGATGGAAAGATATGCGACAAATAATGTAATACAAAGTAACATTTTGTGTATTGGGAAGTGTAAGTGTAGAGTTATGGAGAGAAGATATAAGCTTTATAATGTTGTAATTTATTTTTGAACACAACTGTGAACCACCCATCTTGTTCGGTCAAGTAAAGAAAAAGTTGAAGAGTCAAACATCGATTTGAATACTAAGATAACGGGATAAAAGTGAAATTTAGCGTGGTTCGGCCAAAGCAAGCGCATGTGTGCAGAGAAAGTTAGTGTCGCTATGGAGCTTGCTAATCAAGATCTGAATCCGAGAAAAGAAAGAGTTCAATGTCACACTCTTGTGCAACCGCAGCAATCATAGATGGAAAACACAAAGGCTCTGATCACATTGTCATGACCCCGGTTGGGAAATCTCCATCTTATAATTTCCTTAAGCCTCATCTCGTAGCGAGCACAAGTAATTGAGAAATTAGCTTAACTCACAAGCATAGTCATTAAAGAAGCGCCTAGGCACAAGGTGCAGCCAGACACAAGGGTTAGCGTCTCGTCTAACTCTAAGCACAGCCCCCTTGAAAAAGCGCGCTCTTGTGCGCCTAGGCACATGACACTAAGCTGACTCAAAACGCTTAATCTCAATTATGTAAAGTTCATGATTTCAGTGAATTCTTTTTGAGTGAACTCTACAGATGAGTAGCATTAAGTTATGCATGTCATCATGTTTATTAATAAAATAATAATGCTTATTTAATTCAATCATTCCACTTTAAGCATATGTGACCTTTGAAGTTCCGGTAGCACGCAGAATAGTTGAGATTCCTTGAAGGATAAGTGAATCGTTGAGTTATTGAATTTGGACAAGTGACATTGCTGAAATTTACTATAAGATGCCTTGCTTTAGATGCTTAATATAGTTGGTTTTGATGCCATAGTATTGGTTTGTATAGTTTATGTACTTTGAGTTGCTTCGAACGCCTTGTGCCTCGCCTAGGTTCCAGGTGACATTTGCACTTTTCTTTTACCTACACCTTAAACAACTATGCACGCAAGTGACTTGTCAAATCATACTTTTCGATACGAAGAGCGGCAATTGAGATATTGAGCGGGAGTGATAGAGTAATAGAAGAAAAATAGTCTTTCACATTGAGGTTAATAATCTATATCTATACATATATAAAAGCACGCATTAGCTTAAATGACTAATCTTTTCTTTCCTTAAAGTACTCTTTTTAATTGATATTTTCATAAAAGATTAAGGGTGAGTAAGGGTGTTTTTGACTTATAACATTTCTTTCCCATTAAATATCATTTATAAATTAGAATTTTATTTTAAAATGAGAGTGTTTTGGACTTCTCATAGGATATCGAACATCTTTCTTTAAAATACCATTATTGGAACATATGTTTTTATTAGAGTTAATAATTGTTTTGACTTTTGATTAAAAACTCTTCTTTTTATTAAATACCTATTTTTAATAAGTATTTTAAAAAATAAGAATTTTTTTTTTACTTTTCATATAATATCATATCTCTTTCGTTAAATTATCTTTATTGTATATGCTTTTATCAAAGTAAAGAGATGTTTTGATTTAAATTACAATAGAGTTACTACATCTTTTCTGTCATATTCGATTAAAGAGAACAACTTGTAGAGAACATAATTTTTAAAGCCTTTTTCAAAAAATATAATATACGTAAGTTAAATTCAATATTTTGTCTGAAATTTAATTTTTTTAATTATATATTTCTTATGTCGATTTGAATTATTCTGCATGTATATAGATTTCAATACAAACATTTTAGTACATTGAAATTTTTGTAAACCTAAAATTTAATTCTAGATATTTAATACGGACATATTGATATAAGAAAGATATCATAAAACTACAGTTTTTTACGATTTTCTAAATGCATATGTAATCTTGACTGGAATTAATGACTAATTCTTTTTTTTTCCTCTTAAGATGTCCTTTTTAAACTGAAATCTTCACTTGAAATTTTTTTTCCCATCAAATATCATTTTGAATTAGAGTGTTGTTAAAAAATAAGAGTGTATTTGACTTCTCTTAAGACATCAAGCATCTTTTCTTAGAATATCCTTATAGAATTATATAGAGTTAAAGATTCTTTTGTCTTTTAGAAAGGAAAGAAAAACCTTACGAAAACCTATAAAATCACTCCTGAACTCCTACGTATTTTTTTATTACCGAAAATTTTTCTATCAAAACCTATTGTTTCCATTCACGTTAAAGCTAAACTACTTCAAGTTACGACATCTTCTCCATCAATTTCGATTAATGAAAACAACTTGCAGAAAACAATATTTTCTATAGCCTTAAAAAAATATAAACATAATCTACTTAAATTAGATTGAATATTTTATCAGAAACTTATTTCTTTTTAAATTTTGTATTTCAGATTTGTATGTTGATGTGTATGCCACAAATTTTAATTATTGTGTATGTATATATATTTCAATGTAAACTTTTTCGTATATTGAAACTATCATAAAATTGAAGTTTAATTCTAAATTTCAATTACAGACACATCGATGTAAGAAAATTATAGTAAAATTGGAGTTTCTTTAGAAAATTTTAAATGCATAAGAATTGATTTTATCATACAATTTTATTCCTAATTATAACTTGAGTTCATGGCAAGTATATTTGTATTAGAGTTATTAGAATACCCTTATTTCATGACAACACATCCTTCATATGGTTATTATTTTTCACTCTTTATATGATGCATTGTATATGAGGTATCATATATTGACATGGTAACATGTTACATATGGTTATTGTTTTCACATATTTCACTCTTATAAAATGATTGGATTAGATGAACTCCAATTAATAAAGACTATTATTTATTTTGACTCAAATAATTAATAACTTTTTTTAACTTGAAAACTCTCCAAGTTTTTTTATGCAAGAGGATAAAGATCTCGTCCCAGCGTACAAAATAATCTCAAGCGACTAAAATGGCTACAGATTTTTCATTAAAAATACTCTTTAAAAAATAAAAGGTTTACTAAACTTAAGTGTATTTTTACTTTTAAGAAGGTGAGCCTAAACTACAATATTTTTGGTTAATCATAAATAATTTGCTGCTAAAGAGGTTAAAAGTTCACTAATGCATCTGTAAGTGACAAAAATGTGGGGGTAGATCTAGCCCAATTATATAAATATGATATTAAATCTTTGTTCACCTTTAAAGAAAATCTTATCAAAAAATAATCTTAAAATTTATCAATATCAAAATTGATAAAATGAGCATCTTAACTGTCCCTACTTCTTAGAGAACCGTTCCTAAGTCCACGTATTTTTTTTCCTATAAATTGAGGTGCATCAGCTATTGCCTCTATTAACTTTTGTATATAATTACGAATTTAATGTTATTGACATATGACAAAGTCAGAATATTTACAAGTTCGACTAGACCTTCATTTTTCAACTTTTATGATAAATTTATGTGTTAATTTGTATTTGGTAAAATAGTGGATTCTTATAATTTTGGAACTCATGTCTTCGAGGTTAGGGTGAATTACAGGCAATGATATTAAATTTTAGAAGGTAAAGCCATTTTGATCATTTAAAAAATATTTTTTTTGTGCTTATGTCGATACGTACTTTTTAAATGTTGAAACTTCATTCATTTTGTGAAAATATGGTATATAAAATATAAATTTTACAAATACTAAATTTTCAAATTAAGATTTTAACCTAAATTCTCCCGTCATCCTGTCACTGCACCTTCCTCTGCAAGCACTCAACATGAAGGTCAGCAAAATGGTTCAGCCTCACGAGCCACATCATCCCAGCATCGACAAATGACAATGGTGGAAGGCTGCTCTGGTGGTTAATGGTGGCAGATGCCGTGATGTTGCATAATAGTTTAATAAAATAAGAAATTTTATACATCTTCTTCCAAATTTTAAACCATATTCAATTTTTTATTTCTGTTCATTTGGTTTGTTGAATTATAATGGTTTGTTGCAAGAGAGTAGAATGAGAAAGTCGTGACAATTGATTGAGGTGAGAAGGCTAAAGAAAAGTAAAAAAGTTAAAGAACACAATTACTCTAACTAAATCATAATAACAAAATCTATTCTCCCATCGTACCAAATTATTTGATCATATTTGACACACGTTTATTTAAGATATAAGTCTTATTTTATGAGTTTCTCATTATATCCCAAGAGAGAGAGACAAGACGAAATTGATTCAGTAAAGAACAATAGGTTGGTGAATGACTAAATGTGGAGAGAGAAATAGAATAAAAAATATCTACTAAGGGTAAACATGTAAAAATAATTATAAAATCTTTTTTAATTTGAAAACTGATAATTTTTTTAGGACAGTCCAAAAAAAATAATCAAAATTTTTTCTTGAGACGGAGAGAGTTGTAGAATATATCATCACCAAAAGCAAATAAACTGCATGTAATATTTTGACTCTCAATAATCATCGCTATAAGAAATGACCATAACTGAGTAGAAAGAAAGATGATAAATAATGAATGATACTGAAAATCACAAGTGATTACATTTTGAACTTTAGTATTGATGCTTGCAGAAAAAAGTGTCAAAATTATAAAAGTGAATGATAGGAAAACTTTAGAAAGATTATTGAAAGGTAAGGCTACTAAATTTGTTACTTAAGTAGTTTGGTTTCTATACATGTCTTGATAGATCTCTTGAGCTTGATTGATTCTTGACTTTAAAGATGTAACATTTAAGCTCCGAATAACTCATTTCATCTTACAAACGTTGCTATTTATTTATTAATAATAACTTTTTCGTGTTAGGCACTTTATTTTCGACAATCTTTTTTGGGTTGGTTATTGAACTTTCATAATACAACTTATTATAATTCAAACTTCTTCTTAATTTCACTTGCTAGACATATATATGACATCAAAACATAATACATGACAACATACAACTCCAATATAAATACTGGATATTAATTATCTTTAAAAACTTTATTCACTTTTATCGCTGTACAATTAAACTTGTAGTGTGTTGTGAGAATTAGATATTTGTGAGAGATGTTTAAAACTAATTACAATGTCAGTGTACCTTGGATAATAAGATATAATATAGAACAATAAGAATTTTGTTTAGCGACAACTTCATATGACAAAAGAAATAAGTATGATAAATAGTAAAAAATATTAGTGATAATTGGCGTGAAAAATTCGGATTTGAAAGTAAAACCAACTTTTCATATTTTGAGTATTTGATTAGTATCTAACAACTGATTTGTTATTACTGTTTAATTATAATAGTGATATTGATTAATTTTAATTATTTTTTTAATCAAGCTTTAAAATATTCTTATTTCAAATCACTATATATCGTGCAAAGCACGTGATCCTTACTAGTAGAAGAAAATGTACAAATTATCAGAGAGAACCGTTAAAAGAACAAGAATAATCTTTAGCGCAGAACTTAGTTATGCTTGTTACACTACACGACCGAGTTCACCTCACTTTCCAGCACTCTTATCAAAAATCAAAAACTAAATAAAGCTTTTAAATCGTCATGGCTAGCAGATAAATTATATATTTCAAATGGGAGCATGGTCAAATTGATAAAATGTGGTAACTGGGCTGTGCTATGCTGGGCCTGATGGGCTTTGGATGATGGGCTCTGATGATGGCCGTAACCCATTTAGTTTACCACGATTCAGCTGAAAGCGTTAAAGGTGAATGTGGTGGGCCTTGACATTGTTTTCAAATTTGGGTTCCTTTGAGAAATGTGAACCTAGATATATAATCAAGCTAGGTGATTTGCCAAACCATTACTCCTATGCATGGCGGGTCTTACTCCAAGAAAAGAGCGGTTTTGTAAATTTCGAGCCAAGTATTCGAGAGATAAAATATTCTAAGTAAATATTTTAATTTGCCTGAGCTTTTAAAATTACTTTAAATAAAATCCACTATTTGGTAATTACAACCGAGAAGTTGTGAAATTCTTCGAAGGATTTGAAATAGGGATTTGGGGACCAAAATTCTAGTAATTGCTAAGTATGTTACATGTTAAATATTGCTTTCATACACGATGGATATGTTATGGTTATCTACAGTAGCGTTTGAAATCACTTCCAGTTTTGATTTTTTATTTAAACAAAAATCAAAATCAGTTTAATTTTTATTTTTTACAAAAACAAATGGGTATTTGATTACCCAATTTTTATTTTGAATTTTTTCTTTTGGGTGTTTAATTACCTACTTTTTATTTTGAGTTTTTTACTTTGGTGGTGGTTTACGGTGGCTGTGGTGGGACGTGGCGGTGGCCAGCCGACTGTGGCCCGGCAATGGTCGCTGGCATTGGCTGCCAGTGGCCGGTGGGCTGCGGTGGCCGATGGCGGCCGGCGGTGGGAGGGTGGTGGTGGTCTCAAAATAAAAACTAAAACTGAAAATCCAAAATTCCTAAATGGGAGTTTTAAAAACAGTCATGTTTTAAAAACTGATTTTTAAATTTGAAGGAAAAAAGAAAAGGAAAAGGAAATCAAAGAGAGCCTATATTGTGAAATGATGTTATGGATTTTCACATATATCAACCGGTCTGTTGCAGGCCGCGTTTTTTAATAAGCCTCACTTTAACTCCAAAATGAGATGGTATCTCGCACCTCCGCGTGGTACTGTATATTTCACTTGTCGTTGGTGCAATGTTAAGTTATAATACCTCGTCTTTGTAACAGTTTACAAGACGTACATAATGGAAAATCGGTCTGTTTAAGTACATAATTTTGGTCCATCAGAGGATGACTAATCAACCCGTGGTTTGCCTTTAGTCTTTTCGATATAAAAAAAGTGGCAAACTGATAGATCTTTGTACATGTGTTGCAATTCTTGCTGCGATTTCAAGAAACTTTGTCTCTTACTTCACTTTTCTATCCTCCTTAAAACTGAGGTCTGGGACAAGGAATGCAATATACAGCCAGGATGACAGGTCATATGATATGGGAACCAAAGCTCCAAAAGAGGGCAAAAGGGATTTGAATGATAAGAGAATATGTAAAAGCTGAAATAGGCTACATGTAAGAAGACAAAAAGGGTTTGCACAGAAATTCACTAAGAAGGAAAAAAGGATGAGCGTAGTAACTTATGTAGTGTGACATTGATGTATCGGGTGTATTATTTTATGTTTTCTGTACCAGTAGTGTAACTTAGCAATTGGCGATATAAAGCCAATAATTTTGATTTGATTTTGAAAATTTGAGAATGTTTATAAGTTTAAATGCGCTTGATAACTATTTATTGATTAGCTGAGACCAATTTTACGTTATGAAATAACACGACACGTTAACTCCTATACTTCACACTCTTTTGTTTACATGTTTTTATCTTACACGTGCATATAAGCAATCAAGACTTGGGAATTTGTAATTTTTTTATTTTTTGTTTTTCCGTTGTAATAATCCATGATTAAGAAATCAATCGCCGATGATCTGAGACCACACTCTTGATAGTGACCCGACAACTCAGAGGCACACACAGTAGTGTGTGTAGATGATGGAAATGCAAGGAAAAGCACAGGACAGTGGCGCAGTTTCTTCAAAAGACCAAACTGGATTCCCCTATTTCTCTTGCGCGGTTCTTTCTTTTCAATCGTACCACCCTTCAGAAAGTTGAACCATTTTCCCTTCTTTAGGGCTTATAAAGGCTCTGCCCATCGGCCATGGCTAGTCACTTCTATTTTCTAGTTCATCAAACTCAGAAACTCAATTTGTTTTTCTTCTCGTTTCTGATAAAGATACAAGAACTTCGTTTCTGGGTTTCGACCAAACAATCAAACTTCAGATGGGTTTGGTTGGAAGATTGGTAGGGGTGGTGAATAGTTACAGCAAGAAGCAGTTCAGAAGGCTAGTTGGGAGAATGAGAGCAGCAGCGAAGAAGTCAGCAAGAAATGGCCGAAAGCTGCAATTTCAGTATGATCCTTTGAGCTATGCCCTTAACTTCGACGATGATAACTGCAACTCGGCATTGGAGAGACAGAGGGCATCTCAGCAGACTAAACAGCAGCCATGTCTGGAAACAGCAGCTACTTGGGTCTTTGTTTTCTTGGTGGAGTACTCATAAGCATTTCATCTAGCAGTCTGCACAATTCACTTTGTTCGCATGTCATGCTTTTATTGGAAATTTCAGTAGTGATATGATAAATTTATCATGACCAAGATTTACCAGCCACATTAGTACCTGATGTACAACTTGTAAGCCATACTGTACAACTTGGCAGATCACTGATCTAAACTTTGTCCCAGAAAAGGGGTATAAGTACTTCTTTTTGTTTTTTGCTAGAATTTCCTTTGTTATTCCAGTAAAGTTCTAAGCAATGTAACCTACAATGACATATGCCAGGTATCGTAGGAATAGCTTTAGGAGTATAGTAGGATCCGTAATAGGCATGTAAGATGTAAAAAAAGCTTTTGCTTAAGTAGCATGAAGTACAATTTTGAGGCACCACAGGTATCTGAAAATAAAAAAAAAATATTGCAACCGTCTTAGAAGTTGCATGCCGACATAAATAAATTCTACCATCTTATGTTTATGTGACATCTGCTGATATTAGGGCGGGGCAAAGATGCTTCGATGCTTACGTTAGTTTCGACTCTCAGGTAGTGGTGGAGGGAGTGCGGGACACTGGCTCACGCCCCCACCGGTATATTTTATACCTAATGAAAAAGTGTCCACTTAAAAATTTAAAATATGCTTAAACAATACATATTTCTACTCATTTTGCTTGTTAAGTTACCTAAAAATTCTAACTATAGTTTAAAAAATATATATTTTTAGTCATTTAAAGTGCTAAACTTACACAAATCTATATCTATATCTATATCTATATCTATATACATATATAAAAGCACGTACGAGCTTAAATAGCTAATATTTTCTTTCCTTAAAGTACCATTTTTTAATTGATATTTTCATAAAAGATTAAGGATGAGTAAGGGTGTTTTTGACTTATAACATTTATTTCCCATTAAATAGTCTTTCTAAATTAGAGTTTTATTTAAAAATGAGGGTGTTTTGGACTTCTCATAAGATATCAAGTATCTTTCCTTAAAATATCATTATTGAAATATATGTTTTTTGTTAGAGTTAAGGATTGTTTTGATTTTTTATTAAAAACTTTTATTTTTATTAAATACCTATTTTTAATAAGTGTTTTTAAAAATAAAGATTTTTTTTACTTTTCATATAATATCATGTCTCTTTCGTTAAATTATCTTTATTGGAATATATGCTTTTATCGGAGTAAATGGATGTTTTGACTTAAACTATAATAGAGTTACTACATCTTCTCCGTCATATTCGGTTAAAGAAAACAACTTGTAGAAAACATAGGTTCTATAAAGCCTTTTTTTTTAAAAAATATAATATGTCTAAGCTAAATTCAATATTTGTCAGAAATTGAATCTTTTTTAATTTTGTATTTCATATGTCTATGTTGATGTATATGCTACAGATTTGAATTATTCTGCATGTATATAGATTTCAATACAAATATATTAGGGTTAATTACCCACGGCACTTTTAAGGTTTACCCTAAAATACACACGGACCCCCTATCTTTGAAAATTACACTCTGCTCCATTTCTTTGACGGTGTTAACGGTGAGATACAAAAAGACATTTTTACCCTCGTATATTAACTACACAGTATCGTCTTGGATTTTGGAGGGATTGAGATGTCTGGCTCTTCACTCTTGGCTACAAATATCAAGTCAAAAAAAAAAATGTTGCAGTCGGGCACCGATCTATAGCCGTCGTCGATTGACTTTTTGGAGGAAAAAGGTGGAGTGTAGATCGCCATCGCCAATAGGCAAATTTTGTTCTGATCGGAGGGGGAGAGAGAGAGAGAGATATGAAGCATTGGGGACTGGTAATTCTAGTTATTTCCTTGATTCATGAAAATGGAATGAATCTCAAAGTTTTTCAATTGACCAGTGAATTGTTAGGTGATGACACTGGCCGGAATCAGCCATCGGGGACCGGATAAGCTGCCGACAGTAGTGATTCCATGGTTGTTTTGGAGGTTACAGCGGGCGGTGCTTCCAATGGAGGGCGACTGTGTCAGGCATGCGGCTTTGGGTCCACCGGTGATAAAGCCGTGCGGTGTTCAGTGTCGTAGTGGTGCGCGGGGGTGTTGGGCGGTACTTCCAGTGAGGGGCGTGGCCGTAGAATGAGGGGTGGTTGACCACGAGATGGCACCGAAGATGGCGCCGATGATAAATCTCGTGCGATGGTGGCTGCGGCGCAGTGGTCGCCGCTGTTGTGTCGTGGTGTAAACTGTAGGCGACGCCGGAGTCCATCGCTGGAGAAGAAGCCGGCGGAGGAGAAGAAGCCCACCATCGCCGAGAAGGCCCCCGCCGAGAAAGAAGCCCAAGGAGGGCAAGAAGCTCCCCAAGGAGGCCGGCTCCGCCTCTGCTGGAGACAAAAAGGAGAAGAGGTCCAAGAAGTCCGTCGAGACCTACAAGATCTACATCTTCAAGGTCTTGAAGCAGGTCCACCGGGACATAGGGATCTCAAGCAAGGCCATGGGGATAATGAACAGCTTCATCAACAATATCTTCGAGAAGCTGGCCCAGGAATGAAGAGAATCCTCGAAGGTTGATGATTTTTCCAGAAGGGAGGGCAGTTTGGGGATGAAAAATCCAAAAAGTAAGGTGTCAGGGAATCTTAAGACGGAGTTAGGGGCCTCGTCAATTTTGTGGGGCTCCGTGAAATGAGGGTACAAACCTGAGAGAGTGGAGTGTAATTTACAAAGATAGGCGGGTCCGTGTGTAATTTAGGGCAAACCTCAGGGGTGCCGTGAGTAATTAACCTAATATATTAATACATTGAATTAGAGTGTTGTTAAAAATAAAAGTGTATTTAGCTTCTCTTAGGACATCAAGCATATTTCCTTAGAATATCCTTATAGGAATATATGCTTCAATTAGAGTTAAGGATTCTTTTTGTCTTTTAGAAAGGAAAAAAAAAACTTACGAAAACCTATAAAACCACCTTTGAACTCCTACGTGTTTTTTTATTACCAATTTTTTTTTATTATCAAAACCTACTGCTTCCATTCATGTTAAAGCTAAACTACCTCAAGTTACTACATCGTATCCATGAATTTCGATCAATAAAAACAACTTGCAAAGAATAATATTTTCTATAGCCTTAAAAAATATAAACATAATCTACTTAAATTAAATTGAATATTTTATCATAAACTTATTTGTATGTTAATGTGTATGCTAAAAATTTTAATTATTGTGCATGCATATATTTCAATGTAAAAATTTGCATACATTGAAACTATCATAAAATTGAAGTTTAATTCTAGATTTTAATTACAGACATATTGGTATAAGAAAATTAAATTAAAACTGGAGTTTCTTTAGAAAATTTTAAATGTATAAGAATTGATATTATCATACAATTTTGTTCCTAATTATAACTTGAGTCTGTGATAAGTACATAATCCTATATTCGTATTAGAATTATTGGAATACCTTTATTTCATGATAACATATCCTTTATATTATTATTGTCTTTCTATGATGCATTATCCCGAGGTATCATATATTTACGTGATAACATGTTTCGTATGACTATTGTCTTCATATATTTCACTCTTATAAAGTGATAGGATTAGATGAACTCCAATTAATAAAGACTCTAATTTATTTCGGCTAAAATGATTAATAATTTTTTCTAACTTGAAAAATCTCAAATTTTTATATGCAAGGGGTTAAATAACTACATACTCTTTTTTCTGAAAATATTCTTTTTAAGTAAAAAAGTTCTTTAAATATTTGACTTTTTAGATGGTGAGGCTAAAATACTACTATTTTGGCTAACTTTAAAAATTTTGACGCTAAAGAGGTTCATTAATGTATTTTTTTGTGACAAAAGACTATTAATATAATCAAAACGGGTAAGGATCTCACCTCAGCGTACAAAATAATCTCAAGCGATTAAAATGACTACAATTTTTTCATTAAAATACCTTTTTAGAAATAAAAGGTTTACTAAAAAGTGTATTTTTACTTTTAAGAAGGTGAGCCTAAACTTACTCCATAACTTTGAGAAAACAAGAGACCAATAGCTTGACATAGGCTTTGCGCGGCCAGGGCGCCTCGGGATGAATCGAAAAAGAAATCTTTATTGGTTCTGTTAGCCCTATGGTTGGATAACCTAGGCTTACATCTTGTTTTGATGATAACTACACATTGATTATGTTCTAATGTGTGCTTTGAGTGTATTCTTAGTAGGCATATACATGCACACTCATGAAGACACATTTGAGAAGTTGGATAGATGAATTGAAGCCAAAGAAGCTTAAAGTTTCATCAAGTTCTATGTCAAAGAGTAAGAAAGAATGCAAAGGCTAAGTTACTACGATTATGATTGATCTTTACTATTATGTAACTAGTCTTGGTTTGATGGTTGGATTGATGACTATGACCTAAAAAGACCTTAGGACACCTTGTGCATTGCATGTGAGTTCATAACCTTTCACACAAGTGTGGTTCTTAAAAATGAGTGAACTTTGGAGCTCACTCAGATTTTCTCAAAAATATTTTGGTTGTCTATTCATATCTTGATAAAACTTTTCATTAGCTTTCCAACGCAAAAAACGGCACCTCAATCCAATTTTTCTAGAGAAAGTTATGCCCAAAATAGGAAAGGGGGTTCCGTGAGGCAGCCGATAGGCAGTAGGGTAATACAGTCGACTGTATTTGAATCCAGTCGACTGCATTGGTCAAAATTCAGCTCCAACGGCTATTTTCGAGGACAAAACTCCAACGGCTATTTTAGGGGAATACAGTCGACTGCATTGGGAATACAGTCGACTGCAATGGCAGTTTTGCCCATATTATGCCTATAACGGCTATATTTCATTTGCTCTCTATATAAATGATTTGGGGCTTCATCATACACCATGGAAACCACATTCTAAGCCTCCATTCATTAGAGAAACATCAAGGCTCATAGATTAAACTTTTCTCTCTTCATCTTCATGATTTTACATCATTAAAGAGAGCATCTTTGTGAGCAATTCTTTGATTGAGAGTGAGCATACTTCAAGTCATCAATTCTCTCATCTCTCTATTATACTAGAGCTTCATTTGTACTCATTTCCGTACACAATTGATCTTTGTAAAAGGATTGTGATCAAGGCTTGGGTTTGTCAAGTCTTGGGTGAGCTTTGTGGATTCAAGGCTTGTGCTTGGTGTGGGGATATCACCAAGTGTTGTAAGGGTTTTGATCTTGACCCGGAAGAAGATTGTTGCTAGTGGATTCTAGTGCTCTTGCAAGGGACTTCCTTGAAGAGGTGGATGTAGGCTTGAGGGTAGTCAAGCCGAACCATTTAAATCTCCTTGTCAAGTATCTCTAACTCAATCTCTTTACTTATTGCTCTTTAATTGTTTGAGATTGGTTAGTTAGCATCTTCATTGAATTATTACTTGGTTTGATTGAGATTTATGATTGTGCTTAGTTTAAATTCTCCATTAATTTTTAAAAACCTTATTCACCCCCCTCTAGGGTTATTTTATTAGTTTCAGGTTCTAATCCTAGGATAACGAGATTATACCCGTATCTGAACTAAGATGGACTTTTCCGAGGTTGAGAATGGACCAACTATTAAATCTTGGATGGAAATTTCTTCTCAAGATACAAAATGAGGATCATATCCATACGTTTTCTTCCCTTAACAATCATGTTATCCCCTAGTTTGAGTTAACTTAACTGTGAAATGAAGTTCAATCCATGGCATTAGCAAGCTCACTCTTGTACAGTCTTTTGCCTTATCTTTTCCCAGTCAAAAGAAAGACTGGTTGCATAATGATGAACCCGGCTTGGACTTCATTTGTCATATGTGATGTTCGAAAGCGCTGCTAGTTCTTCTTGGAACTTCTGCTTTACACTTCGAACCCAGATGAAGTTCTGACCATCTGTCAGAGGATGATTCATTCGGATCGACATGAGAGTCCAACTCCAAAAAATAGGTCAATTATTTGGGGAGCTCGTAGCTCAAGAGGCTTTGGGCCGCCTCCTAGAAGGTCAAGGCCTTATTCTATTCCGATTTAGTTAATCATAAATAATTTGCTATTAAAGAGGTTAAAAGTTCACTAATGCATCTGTAAGTGACAGAAATGTGGGAGTGGATCTAGCCCAATTGTATAAATATGATACTAAGTCTCTGTTCACCTTTAAAGAAAACAATATCAATAACATAATCTTAACGATACGTACTTTTTTAAATGTTGATATTCCTTTCATTTTGTATCTACAAGGTATACACAATATAAAATTTTACAAATTCTAATTTTTTAAATTAGGATTTTAACCAAAATATATTCTCCCCCATCCCATCACCGCACCTTCCTCTGCAAGCACTCAGCGTGAAAGTCGGCAAACTAGCTCAGCCTTACTAACCACATCATCCCAGCACCGGCAAACGCCGGTGGTGGAAGGCTGCTTTGGTAGTAGTTAATGGTGGGAGTAGTGGTGTTGCGTAATAGTTTGATGCAAATAAGAAATTTTATACATCTTCTTACAAATTTTAAATCTGAAATTCAAATTTTCATTTCTGTTCATTTGGTTTGTTGAATTGTGATGGTTTGTTGCAAGTGAGTAGAATAAAAAAGCCGTGACAGTTAATTGGGGTTAGAAGGCTGAAGAAAAGTAAAAAATCTAAAGAACACAATGATTGTGGGATGTGATTGTGGTTGTGGCCAGGGAGGGGGGGGGGGGGGCGTGTGTGTGTGAGTATGTGTGCATATCGTCTATGCTTGTGTGGATGGGTGCATGCGTGTGTGTGGATTCATGTATATGTTGGAACCCAAAAGTCTAAATGGATGATGGTGGTGGTATGGCGGGGCTTTATGAGTGAGATAAAGGGATGATGAATGACATTTGAAGAATTGCATTCCTAAGTGACGGGCATTTTAATTTTTACATCCTTTCAGTATTTTCTTTCGGTCAACGGACATAAGTGTTATTTGTTCCAACTAATGAGCATACTTGTAATTTTATCCTAACCTCAAGGTCATGAATGTAATTAATCCTATAATTTTCTTAAGTCTCAAAACCTTATGCCATATGTATTATGTTTTTTTTTCCTTTTTATTTTGATGATATAGGTCTTTATCTAATGAATGATCTGAGTTACAAATTATTCTTGATAAACTTTTGTTGAATTTTATTTATATTAAAACTGTAATGCATATATATAAATATAGGGAGAAAGACGTAGGTTTGTGAACATTATTGAAATTACTTAGTTCATTACCACTATCTGATATCAACTTTACACATACATTTTGTAGTATGGATTTCAAAAGGATACAAATAGACACATGTATATATACTTTTTAGATGAATAGGTAAAGTTTGTGTTAAAAATAAAAAAAACTTAAGGCAAATATATGCTAAATTACATTTACAACTAAATTAATAACCTTATTTTACTACTTCAATGAACAAAGTCATGCTAGATAAATATATAAGAGAACTTTAAAGTACACTATCAAGAGAAACTTAAACTACACTACATATTTTTTAATTGAAAAGTAGAAAAAAGAAAGTATAATTAAGATTAAGCATTATTTTAGACATATTGCACTCGAACATTGGAACTTAAAGATAGAAAAAGTTGAAAAAGACTTGCTTTGTACTTTTATCCTAAAATAAGAGATACACGAAACTTATACTCTTTTTATAACAAATTATTTGATCATATTTGACGCACGTTTATTTAGATATAAGTCTTATTTTATGAGTTTCTCATTCTATCCCGAGAGAGAGGAGCATGACGAAATTGATTCAGTAGAGAAAAATGGATTGGTGAATGACTAAATATAGAGGGAGAAGTAGAATAAAAAAAAGTCTACAAAGGGTAGACATGTAAAAACTACTACAAGATCTTTTTTAATTTGAAAACTAATCAATTTTTTTAAAACAGTCCAAAAAAAATAATCAATTTTTTTCTTGAAACTGAGAGAGTTGTTGCATAGATCATCACCAAAAGCAAATAAATTGCCAGGGATATTTTGACCCCAATAATCATTGCAACAAGAAAGGGCCAAAACTGAGTAGAAAGAAAAATGATAAGTAATGAATGATACTGAAAATCATAAGTGATTATATTTTAGTAGTAATACTTGCAGGAAAAAGTGTCAAAACTTTAAAAGTGAATGATAGAAAAACTTTAGAAAGATTATTGAAAGGTAGGGCCACTAAATTTATTGTTTAAACAGTTCAATTTCTATATGTGTCCTGATAGATCTTTTCAGCTTGATTGATTCTTGGATTTAAAGATGCAACATTTAAGCTCCTAACCCATTTCATCTTTCAAACGTTGTTATACATTTATTAATAATAACTTTTTCATGTTAGGCACTTTATTTTAGATAATCCTTTCTGGGTTGGTTATTGAACTTTTGTAATATAACTTAATTATAATTCAAACTTCTTCTTAATTCCACTTGCTAGACATATATATGCCATCAAAACATAATACATGATAATAGACGACTCCAATATAAACACTTGATATTAATTATCTCTAAAAACTTTCTTCATTTTTATCGTCGTACAATCAAACTTGTAGTGTTTCGTGATAGTTATATATTTGTGGGAGATGTTTGAGACTAATTGTAATGCCAGTGTACCTTGGATAACAAGATATAATATAAAACAATCAGAATGTTGTTTAGCGGCAACTTGATGTGACGAAAGAAATAAGTATGATAAATAGTAAAAAATATTGGTAATAATTGGCGTGCAAAATTCGGGTTTGAAATGTATAACCACTTTTGCATAATGATTTGTTTTGGATAATGAACTTTTCACATTTTGAGTATTTGATTAGTAGTTAATAACTGATTTGTTATTATTGATTAATTATAAAAGTCGTATTGATTAATTTTAATTATTTTTTTAACCAATGTTTAGAATATTTTTATTTCAAATTACTATATATCGTGCAAAACACGTAATTCTTACTAGTAAACAAAAAAAGAAGCAACAAAGTCCACACAGAAAATATCCTCTCTATTCTCTATCGTTCTGAGAGCCTCTCTATTTTGAAAGCTTGAAAGCCACGTAATGGACAAAGCACACTGTCTTATTTATAATTGACCGCTAGTGCAATTACTAATTTCATATTGAGATTTTAATTTCTGATTGCAATTGCTGCTCATGGTGGTGGGTACATAAGTTTTTGATTGAGGTTTCCGTGGATTTTTAATTTTTTATTGAGAGTTTGGAACTTTTTGTAACAAATTTTCTCTTATATATTCGGTGCCCACCTTAAGATTTTTTATTCGGGCTTCTCCACTGTTTTCAGGTCTAAGACACACAAGTGTCTACTGCTGGGTGATGTATGCAGCCTCCTCTGGTTTGAGATTCTGCAGCAGAACAGGACCTACCTTCACCTTGACCCTTGCTATGTAAAGTCACGCCATAAATCTTCCCTTCTAAGGTTGTAGCCAACATCCACCTCGTGCTTCACATATTCATCACCACCAGCCTGGCAGACCATGGCCGATTTATCGGTGATCTGGAAGAACACGATGCAGCAGTCTGATTACTGGACTCAATGAAGAAAACAAAAACCAAAAGCAAATAAATTGATTGTTGGAAAATTGCAGCCTCTCCATGGAGACAAGACTAAAAATTGAACAGCCTCCATAATCATAGTCATGCAGAATCAATACCAAACATCCATATCTGCAAGTCCATAGTTATTGATTCTGCAGGGCATGTATATTCCTTGCTTTGTCATTACCCAAGCTGTCCATAAGAAATTAGGAGCCAAAGGTTTGAGGGGAGACATATATACCAAATCCAATGCCTTCCAAGAAGTAGCACAAACTGATAGCAACACTCTCTGATATAGGCAATTTTGTTTGTGGCATAGAGATGGCGAAGGAAACTGAAAATTAGAATTTTGGTAGGGAAAGGTTTACTTTTTGTAAGGTGGTTGATGTTGTTTGTTTCATGAAGATTTTATTTTATCCCCAGTGTTCTTTTGCATTTGACATTCTTTTAAGTACTGGTTGTTACAAATTCATTACCAATAAGCAATAGGTAAATTAGCAGAACTGTGCATTGAAGAAGCACCCTCGTGCGTCCATAAACTCTACCTTGTTATTTATCTTGGCTAATTTTCAGACTTGCATTAATATCAAAAGAAAAGGATATAACAGTTTACATAACACTGTCATGGCATTATTGCCCTGATGTGTGCATTATACAAAAGTCTATTATGTTCACGGTGAAGCTAGACAAAATAACTCCCACTAAATAGGTTAAGAATGTACACCCTAGCAAGTCCACAAAGCGAGTCCTCTCATCTGCTTCATAAGAAAAGAAGTCACTCCTGGTTGTTGGAAGAGTTCGTCAAAATTGCTGTCTTGGCAAACATTTTGGCTTCTCTGAAGACGTCGGGATCACCATTGGTTACGCTGCACATGTCAAAATAGGAGCTAGATGACATATAGGCTTCACCATGTTATCCAGCTGCTCAGCTCCCGTCATCTTTTTCCAGTGGGTTCATCAGGTTACTCGCAGGTCGAGACGATCCAATGATCTTGAGCTTTTTCTAAAAATTACCCAGATTCTTTGGAACGTTGTGCTCTTTGCACCGCTTTGGAGAAGGTGAGTTATCTTCTATCTCCATCAAATCTTCAATGTATTGCTGAGAATGAAATATCGTCACTGGAAGTGGATGACAAGAGGTCTTCCTGCCCATTTGTCTGTGTTGATGCTCCAGGGCCTATCATGGTTACATCCCCCTCATCATCATGAGGCTCTGCCTCTTTCACAAAATGTTTCTGAATTGTCATATTTGATGTCTTTAGGGAATGCCTCCTCATAAGTGGGTGCATAAAAGCGGTTTCTACTGTTCCCACGATCAACAGAACCAAGTTCATGCATTAATTGTTGGATTACGTCCATAAGCCCAGGGTCTCGGCTAATTAAGCACCTCCAAATCATAGCTAATAAAAGGGTCGAGTATTCGCTCAAAGCTGCTAGAGGCGTTGTGCTCCTAGTCTTGATGTCTTTGCCAATATTTAGGGATAGATTTCACTGGTGTCGCTGCTTAAATAGCCGAGGCTAGGAGTTTGGGGTGGAATGTAATTGCTGTTTATGGGGGGATGGATTAGGGGACTGCCATATAGGTTCCTTCCCCATATGGTGATAGGGGGAGTCGCAGGTAAGGGGGTGAGGAGATTGTGGAGTCACCAGGGGGAGAAGTTTCTGGTGAGATAACAGATGAGTATGAGGGGTTATTGTTTGCTCCCAGGTTAAAAAGGGATGAGTCATGACTGCCGGGAATTAGATCGGTGGTAGAGGGGCGGGCATTAAGGTGGTGCAAGGCTATTGGTGAAGGTTGGTGGGTATGTGACTGTGACTGAAGGTATTATTGTTCAGGTTGTAGGGGCTAGCTTTCAATTGCAGGGTTAAGCGGTGATAGTTGGTGAGCCAGAAGCTTTGTGCATTTTTCTGTGGGAGACCTACCTTTGTGATTAATCACCAGTCCTTGTTGTGTCGTGGCCAAATTAGATTTAAACTTCGTGATCAAGGCAAGTAAGCCTGGTTCACGTGCCTCTAAGTAGGGTTGTAAAAGAAACGAGTTGTTCATGAACTACTACTAATTCGTTCCTCAAAGAACTCATTCAGGTCCTTTTGTATATAATATATACAAAACAAACATGAAATAAATTCTAGAGCTTGTTTTATTAGACGAGCCGATCATGAACATCCCAAAATGTTCACGAATGTGTTTGTGAACTGTTCGTCTAGATAATAACTTAGTTATAGAATGTTCAAAGCCCAAAAACCATATAACTTAATTATAAATTTTGAAAATAACTGTTTTGAACGAGAACAGAATTTTCAAGTTCGGTTCGTCAAATAAACGAACAAACTTGAGCGAACACGATTTTATGCATCGAACAATGAACAAGTTTAAACAAGATTTTAAAGATTAAACAAACACAAACAAGAAAAAAATTCAAAATAAAAACTGGGTAATCAAACACTCATTTATTTTTGTTAAAAAAAACTAAACTGATTTTTATTTTTTGGAAACAGAAAATCAAAACTGGAAGTGTTTTCAAATGCTACCTAAATTATTGGATGCGCTTTTTGTTGTTCTTGAAAAAATTTGAGCACACTTATATTACACACTGGTATTGGTGAAATTTTGGAACCGAAATCTCTTTAGACTAATAGTTGTAATCATGCTATAACTCTACGTATAACAACTATTACTAGTCATGAAATGTGGCTAGTTTGCAAAGACTTGATAACATTAACTAGGTTATGCTAGTATTTAGTCACTAGACCTCTGTATCCACCACTATTGTCACACTATTGTTATCAACACCGCACCACACCCACCACCGCTACTACCACCATGACCGTCAGCAGTGTTGCCATTAATGTGTTGCATCATTAGTACTGCCATAATAACCATTATCACCACCACTGGATGGCTAGTGAGGCCCATGCCACCCCATTATTCACATCACTATTGTTGTCACCACCATTACCATCATTACTATCACCACTAGACTGCCATTGCTATTAATGCTACCCCACTATTACACCAATGTCACCACCACTCCCACTACCACTACATAACTACCATCATTACCATCGATATCACCACCATGAGACCACTTTTATCGATGCCGCCATTAACATCAGTGTCGCTGCCATTATTCTGATAGCCATTGCATCTTCACTAGCATTGCTACTCCCAACATCGTTCAACATCGTTGGCGTTGGCGTTACCATTACTATTATAGTCCCCATTGATGCCACCATCACCACTGCCATCATTACCATCACTGTCGTCAACACCACACCATGTTATATGGTGAATTATGGTGAAGGTGCATAAAATTAGAAACTCAAGAAGTAAAAGGCTTAGAATAATATTATTTTGGCACGACACTTCTCCATAGTATATTGAAGAGAGAATTTTCCCCATTATGGTGCAGCAGTAGCATGTAATATGTAATATTGTATTTTCTTTATCTCTCTATTTACTTAATCTTAGGGGCACATACGTAATTGTAAAGTAATTACCCTAGTTATATATATCATTGTTGCATGGGTGTGTGCTGATGCACCCATCTTATTCCTCTCATTCTGTCCATGGAGTCTCTCTATATATCATCAAGGTATCAGAGCAGGAAAAATATTAATTACTTCTCTTTTCGGTATCATCAATTAATTTGAAGGAAGAGTGATCGAGTTCTAGAACTCTTTTAATATTTATACAAGGCTGAATGTTGATTTGAGTTTTGATCTCAAATCCAGGTATTTGTGATTGTTATTAGGGTTTTGCTCGGATTTAGTATCATTAGCGTGGCTGGTTTTCTGGATAATTAGTGAATTCCTTGATTGACTTTTTTTTTGAGAAACTCTATTCCGTTTATTGAATTAATTGCGTCGGAGAAAGCCGAATGTTTATCCGTAAAACTAGATGGGAAAAATTATTCAATTTGGCGATTTCACTTCCAATACTTTGTGGAAGGCAAAGGATTATGGGGTTACGTTGATGGTAGTGAGCCACAACCTGCTGCAATTAAGGTAAAAGAAGCAGCACAGTGGAAGGTAAACAATGCCAAAGTTATTTCATGGATCTTGGGCTCTGTGGATACTAGTATTAGCATTCCGATGAGGGGCCTCCACACAGCGAAAGACATGTGGGAGTATTTTGAGAAAGTATATCAACAATCGAATTTTTCACTGAAGTTTCAAGTAGAACATGATATCTTTATTTATGGACAAGGTGAGAAGAGTATACATGATTACTATGCTGGTTTCATGAACCTGTGGACTGAATATGAGTTTGTGACTATGGGAAAGATAACAACTGCTTGTTGTCTTAGGGCCCTGAAAGATATCAATGATGAAAGGAAAGCAATGCAATTCCTAATGAAACTGCATCCTGATTATGAAATTGTTCGGGTTAATATCTTGAACCGCCGTACATTACCAACCATGGATGATGTCCTTGGTGAACTCCTTCGAGAGGAGACTCGAATTGCAACACAAGCACCTCTTCAAAGGAAAACTGAACTTGATTTAGTGTTCATTGCTAAGCAGAATATGGGAAAGTGGTCAGCCTCATAGCCTAAGGACCTATCAAAAGTGCAGTGCTTTAAATGTAAAGAATTTGGCCATGTGGTGTCACATTGTAGAAAGAAGAACTCTTGCGTTTATTGCAAGCAAGCCGGGCATATTGTTACTGAATGTCCTGAAGTTCCGCAAAAAAGGTGGTAAGAACTTTAAACAGAGGACATCTAGTTATCGCGGTACAACATCCAATAGCTCCAATTCTAATTTTTTCAAACCGAGGACATCTAATCATCGAGTTTACCAGGCTGCTAATGTACTATCTGATGGATCCTCAATCGATGCACAACCACATAGTGATTGTGGTTTCAATTCTACAGTAAGTCCGGCACCGCCAATCTCTGATGAGATTCGTCACTTGGTTCAAAGCTCTGTATCTTCGGCAATTTCTTCTTCATTTTTGGCGATTGGCTTATCGGGTAAGTCCTTTCATATGTCCCCCACAGTTAATCCCATTTGGATAATAGACTCTGGTGCATCAAATCATATGAATGGGGTACACACCAATCCACGTTCTATTACCCGTTGTGAAGGAAAAAAACAAATTATTGCTGCCAGTGGCGAGAAGATGGACATTATTGGTAGTGATAATATTTCTTTATCTATCACTCATAATACTTCCTTCCATTTGTCCAATGTATTCTTAGTTCCTAAGCTTGCCACTAATCTTATTTCTGTTGGCCAACTTGTTGATGATGATAATATTGTTTCTTTCTCTCGTGATGGTTGTATGATCCAGGACCGTCGCACTCGAAAAATGAAAGGAATGGGCGTAGGATTGGTCGGCTGTTTTCTTTGGAGTTCGAGAAGCCAGGCTCTTATTCTTCCTTTTTTGCTCCTTCTGATTCTAATTTTTCCTTTTCTAGTAAAACTTGGCACATGTGGCATCGTAGACTTGGTCATCCTAGTCCCCACAAATTGGAAGCCTTGTTTTCTTCTAGATTATTGACAACCAAACCTGTTTCGTTGAGTAATGTCAATAAATCTTGTGTTGATTGTTCCCTGTGCAAAAAAGTGCGTTTGCCTTTTCCGCTGCACTCTGATATTAAAACTAAGCCTTTTGATTCGATTCACCGTGATGTTTGGGGGCCTGCTCCAGTTACTTCTAGATTGGGTTATAAATACTTTTTGTTGTTTATTGATGATTGCACTCGTTATACATGGATATATTTCATGAGACATAAATCTGAGGTATTTTCTCATTTCAAAACCTTCTTGTCCACGACCAAAACTCAATTTGACTCTCATGTGCAATTCTACAAACCATCCGAACAGAAAATTAGGATTCTTCGCTCTGATTTAGGGGGAGAATATATGTTAAAAGAATTTCAAGATTTCTTGAAAACTGAGGGTATACAATCCCAAAGAACGTGTCCTGAAACCCCTCAGTAAAATGGGATTTCAGAGAGAAAAAATCGTCATTTTGGAAGTCGTAAGGACTCTCATGTCTGATTCTCACATTCCTTCTACCTTTTGGGTAGAAGCTGCGTCAACTGCTGTTCATCTAATAAATTGTCTTCCCTCTTCTGTCTTGAAAAGTAATTCTCCCTATTATTCCTTGTTTAATACTTTTCCAGACTATTCTCGTTTCCATATGTTTGGTTGTGTCTGCTTTGTCACTTGCCTGCTCATGAACGTACAAAATTCTCGAAACAAGCTGTTATGTGTGTTTTTGTTGGATATAGTGCTGATCAAAAAGGTTTTCAGATCCCCTCATTCGACGTGTCCGCATTTCACGTCATGTCATTTTTATGAAAAATGTTCCTTATTACCACTCCATTGCTAAATCCACAAATTCTCAGCTTTCTTTCTTACCTGACTTTTCTGACTCCATAGATGCATCTTCAGCTCCTTGCCATAATCTTACTTCGACCACTGATGATACGAAAAAACCATTGTTGGATAATGAATGCTGAAGCAAACGAGACCAACCTCCAGCTCCTCTCATTCACCAACCCGAGCCCGTTCTATCTTTTTCTCAAGTAAGTTCTTCTGTAAATCCTTCTGATTTACCTAATCTTACTCCTTCCAAGGATGTTATTCCGTTGCAATGTTCAAATCGTACTACTCGGCCACCTAATCGCCTTAGTCTTTTTGCCCACCATCGCTCGTTGTTTTCTTCGTTGGACTCTATTGATGTCCCTACCTCTTACCAGCAAGCTGCCATTGTCCCTTGTTGGAAGGAGGCCATGGATGCCAAGATTAATGCCTTACTAATGAATGATACATGGGATTTGGTGCCTTCCCTGATGCTGCTATCATTGGTAGTAGGTGGGTTTTCTCTATTAAACTTAAATCAGATGGTAGTATCGAAAGGTATAAAGCACGACTTGTTGCATAGGGCCAGGGGTACAAGCAAGAATAGGGGATTGATTATGAAGAAACCTTCGCTCCCGTAGTTAAAATGACCACGATGCGCCTTGTTATTGCACTGTCTGTTATGCAACATTGAACTATATTCCAAATGGATGTCAAGAACGCGTTCTTACATGGCCATTTGAAAGAAACAATTTATATGCACCCTCCCTCCTGGATATTCTCATGACAAGGCTTTGGTATGTCGGTTAAAAAGGTCCCTTTATGGCTTGAAGCAAGCACCAAGGGCCTAGTTTGAACGCTTTCGAAATGTCATTCTTGATGCTGGTTATACACAGAGCACTCATGACTATTCTTTGTTTACACATCATACGTCACGCGGTGTCACCCTTCTTTTACTTTACGTTGATGACATTCTCATTACTTGAAATGATGTTGAAGGCATAGGAGAGTTGAAACAACTTCTTTGTCAGTCCTTCAAGATGAAAGATTTAGGTCCATTGACATACTTCCTAGGATTACAGGTTCAACATTCTTCTTGTGGCTATACAGTTAACCAACGGAAGTACATGGTGGACTTGATCAAGTGTGCTAATCTGATTGATCCGAAATTCATTGATACTCCAATGGAGCCTAATCTTAAACTTAAGAAGGATGCTGGAGAACGGCTCTCTGATCCCACACATTACTGCCAACTTGTTGGACGCCTTGTTTACCTCACTATGACTCAACCAGATATCTCGTATGCGGTCAACACCGTTAGCCAACTTGTCTCAGATCCAAGACGCTTACACCTCGCAGCTATCCACGAATAATACATTATCTATGGGGAACTCTTTCCAGAGGCCTATTCTTTTTCTCGCATTCATCTCTTGATCTACGCGCTTATGCAGATGCTGATTGGGCTGGTTGCCTGAACACTCGGCGCTCCACCACAGGATGGTGTGTGTTTCTTGGTGAGTCTCTTATATCATGGAAATGTAAGAAACAAAACACTATTTCTAAATCCTCTACTGAAGCAGAGTATCGAGCAATGTCTTCAGCTTGTAGTGAAATCTCTTGGCTCAGGGGTCTTTTACAAGATCTGCATATCAACCTTGTGACTCCAACTCCTCTATATGCTGATAACACAAGTGCTATACGTATTGCGTCTAATCCTGTATTTCATGAGCGCACGAAGCATATAGAAGTTGATTGCCATTTTATTCGTGACAAATATTTGGATGGCGTGATTTCTCTCCCTTATGTGGCTTCTCAAGATAAAAAAAAAATCAAAAATTTTGAAATTATAAGGCTTATGCCACTGGTTCTATGAAAATGGTGTCCATCCTATGGTCACAGGGCAAATAATTGCATTGATAGGTGCCACGGATCTCCTAGAGGTGCTGCCAATTCAAAGTTATATTTATGTTAAGGCACACTTCACATAAATAGGTTCCACCAGTCTATTGGATTGGTGTCGATCCTATATTTACATGTCTTCAAAATTTGAATTATTTTTTATTTTTTATTTCTCCTTCTTCTTCTGCTTTCCTTTCTTTAACATTTTATATATCTTATATATATATATATATATATATATATATAGATATACATGCATTACGTCTAGCCTTAAGAGCATAAATGCAATTAACATAAAGACACATTACTATTTGGACATATATCGAGTGTATGTTATGGCAATATATACACAACAATCCCTTACTTATTTCCAACAATGAGATGTAACACGTATAATAATAAAAATGAAAATAAAAATAAAAATAAAACGTAACCTAAAAAGTAAATGCATAACTTAAGGTAGCCAAGGCTTGGACCTTAAATTCGAATGCGAGATACAGTGAGATACATTTAGAGTACAAACGAGTTCTTGGTGATTAAAAGCAACATTAATAGGTTGATCACGAGTTCTTGGTGATTAAAGGCAGCGATAATTGCTGATCCTGAAGCTATATATTCAGATTCCATAAAGGATGCAACACAAGTTTGCTTTTTGGAGGACCATGAAGCTATGAAACCACAAACAACCAACCACTGGTTGACTTAGATTTCAAGTCTATATGATCCCCAATTCCCATCTCCTTAACATTCCAAAACATGATTTTATAGTTATAATGTTAACCACAATTTATAGCATGCTTAAGTAACTTGATACTCTAGTAAGCACTTTCCAACGTTCAACACTCGGATTACTAGTGAATCTACTCAACAAACCAACAAAGCATGCAATGTCGGTCTAGTATAATTCATAGCATACATTAGACTATCAATTACCTTTGCATACTTCTCTTTGATTGACAAGTGATCGAGAGTCGGGTACCAACTTACATTGAGGACCGATAAAAGTTTTAGTAGGTTTGAAATCAACATGATTATAACCTTTTCAAATCTTTTTCTATATAACGAGATTCGGTTAAAATATGCCATCTGTCTCGATGACTTTAAACCTAGAATTAGATTCACACGACCTATGGTTTTGATATCTGAGGTGCGGGCCAAGTAATCATTTGTCTCATCGATGCAATCTAAATTAGAATCAAAGATCAATAGATCATCAACATGCGGAGTAATTAAAACGCTATAGTCTTTACTATTCATGGAGAAACACAACCTTCTACTTTAGTACTTCTGTTAAAAGCCAAATATCTTATCTCTTCCTAGACTTCAATTTATAAATCATTGTCTAGGTGCTTGTTTAAGATCATAAAAAGATTTGCCTAGTTTGCACATCTTATTTTAATGACCTTAAAAAACTTACCCTTCAGGTTATTGGATGTAAATCACCTCATCAGGATCTTCATTGACGAACATTGTTGATATCCATTTTGTGTAGCTCAAGTTTCTATCTAAAAGCTATAACCAGCATATACCTAATAGAAATTATTTAAAATAGGTGATAAAGTTCCAAAATTATCAAAACCTTATTTTTGACTATAACATTTGATTTAGCTACCAATACATTCGGCAATAATAGAAATCGTTGGCTTGATCTATTATATGTTTATTAAAATACATCTTGAAATCAATAAACTTATTAATGAAAAAAGACACGCTACCAACATTTAAATTCACATACCTTCCGTGAATCGCATTCCACATCTTCCATGCGGTAGTAATCTTGTGAAATACGCTAAAAAGATTGTTCGTGATGGAATTGAAAGTTGTAGCAGCCCACACAATTGTCGTCCAGCCATTTCTTTTGATTCCTCATGATTAGGGTTGTAAATGAACAGAGTTGTTTATGAATAGCTCATCGTTCGAATTCGCTAAAAGCTCGTTCGTGTTCGTTCACTTGATAAATGAACATCATTTTAGGGCTCGTTTATTAAACGAGCCGAGCATGAATATTTTATTGTTCGTTTGTTAATGTTTGTGAACATTTAGAGCTCGTATATTTTATAAACATAAAATATTTGTATTAATATAAATAAGATTATATTATCTAAGTTAAAGCTAAAGCTATGTAATTATGTCCAAACATATTTAATTATAGAAGTTAAAGTTAAAGCTAAAGCTATGTAATTATGTCCACATCTATTTAATTATCTAAGTTAAAGCTAAACCTAAGGGGAATAAAATATCACCACATAATTCCATCGCACACATCAAAACAAACTCAGAGAGTCAAAGTCTTGTGGAGAAGGTCCAAAAGCTCCGACGCCTTTGTCTCCCCGCTGTCAACGGTGAGCTCCATCGCCGATGCCTCGGTCTCCCCACTGTCGACGCCTCATTCACCCCGCCGTCGACGCTGTTATGCATCATACTATTGTCGATGACTTCATCGCCGATCGATCTCTTGTTGTATGTTTTTCATTCTGCATCTTCTTCTTCCGTGTATGTTCTATAGATCGCTTTTGATTCATCAATGTCTATAGCTTGATTGCGTCAAAGATTGAAGAAGCTGAGAAAAATCTAGGGATTTGGTTGGATCTGAACATGAAAACGGTCCAGGTTTTGAAACTCGAGTTCAGCTCGTACAGTTAAACGAGTCGAACCTGAGTTTTGGAGTCACGAACTCGAAACAAGTTCGAACATTGATATTTTGGTTCTTAGCGAACTTGAGCCGAGCTCGAACACATCGAAACTTAGACGAACCGAGTTTGAACACACCCATGATCGGCTCGAACTCGGTTCGTATACAGTCCTATTCATGATAGGACGCTCGGTTTGTTCGATTGTTTGCAAATTAATTGCTTGAAGAAGCAATGTTCAAACCATTAGCGAATGTTACTCCATTGGATGAATCAACACTTGCAACTTCATATCCTAGATGCCGCATCGACACAAGTAAGCCACTTTGTGACAGTTACTATGTGAAAAAACCTTCAATTCATGCTCCATCTCCTATAATTCAACATATTGAACCTCTCAGGTCTTACCACTTCTTGAAGTTATGTAACCTTCACGATTATTGGAGCATAAATGTTGAAATAATTACTATTTTAGGTTGTTGTATGGTGAATTATGGTAAGGTGTGTGAACATATAATACTCGAAGAAGGAAAACATTTAGACAAGATTGTGTTGGGCAATGTACTTCCAGGAAGCTATCTTAAAAATAGTATTTGTCCTATTATGGTGCAAATTAACTCAATGAAAATTTATCCTCAAGATACAATGCCCGATCCCGAGTGTGTTTGGATGCGATAATTAAATTAGAGATTTTTTTTTAACAGAGGAATTGAAAATATATCACACCACATTCCTTGTTTGTATTATGATGAAATGAATTCACCAAATTTCAGATTTCAAGAGGGATTTAAAAAGGAGATTTAGTGTGCTCAAATCTCCTAAAAAATAACTAATCAAGACTAATTATTTGACAAATCCCCCACAAATGTAAGAAGAAAGTGACATTTTTTTTATTTCTATAATTTTAGCTACCTTCTTCCACTAAAAAAAGAAACTCTCTCTCATTGTTTTATATCCATAAACCACCAAATTATTATTTGAGTTTAAGTATTCAGATATAAATCTACATATAAAATACTCGCTTCTTCAAACCCCCCAAATACTAAATTGTAATTGCATAAATTTATAAATCAACCAATTTTAAAATGAATGGATTTTGAAATGTAAGGTACTTTGAAATTCTACATTCAAGCACGCTCTTAGAGAAGTGAAGACTGCACTTCTACAATTCTCTCACGTTACCAAGAGCCCTCTCGGGATAATGATTCAATTGACACTTACAAAAAATATTAAAGAGTTCTAAAGAGAAACCGAAGAAAATTCAGATTACAAATGAAGTTCAAGGCTTCATTTATATAAGCAATCAATTGGTGCTTGAGCACCATTAACAATGAGTCGCGATTCTTAAAAAATATGGCTATTAGAACTTTGAAGAAGCTCAAAAAAAAAAAAAAAACTTAAAAAATTTAAAGTTTTAAGGCTTATAAACCATCGATAGGTCCTTCGGGTCCAAAAAAGCGACGTTGATCTTATTGTCACAGGGCAAGGAATTGAGGTGCCACCGATCTTCTGTAGGTGTTGCCAATCTATATGGTATCTCATTTAAGGCACACTTAACATAAGACGGATTTCACCGGTCTATTGGATTGATGGTAAGCCTATGGTCACATGTCTTCAAAATTTGAACCATGTTTCCTTCTTATTTATTCTTTCCTTGCTTTCTTAGATATTAGATGTATGTATAGGCATATGAAATATGTTCACATTTCAAAATCATAAATGCAATTGTCACATAGAAGACATTATAATAAAAAATACATTGAGTAAACTCTGCAACAATATATACAACACACCACACTTCCATTCCGGTCGTCACTGCCACCATTAGTGCCGTTACACCGCCGCTTCCACATCGACTATAGCTCGCTGAGCACCGTACCTGCACATTTCAAACCACTTACCATACAACTGTCTAAAAGCTAATCACTTTTCCATTTTCTCTATTACCCAACATGAAACATTATTATAAAAATTCAAATCCCCTTCTGTTTCAAACAAAGAAAAATGAGTTGGATTCCTAATCCAATTCCAATTCTAAAATCGAATTTTTTAGAGTGTGTTCTAAACTATGTAATGTAGGGAATTTCATTTCAAATATTCAAATTTTGTTATTTGGAACATTAAAAAAAAGGAATTGGAATTGGATTTCATGAGATTTGACAGAATTTATTTCTATAGTATAAAACTCGATGAAAAGTTGTCAGTTTTCATGAGTTTTGACTTTATTTGAATTAAAAGTAATTATTTACTTATCTTATCCTTTTCTGAATATCTCCAATAATGAACCCTTTACGACTGTCTTCATTGTCTCTACCGCCATATTACTTTTACTATCACAACCGACACCATTATTGCCACCACTACTATTACTATTGCTGCCGCCACCACCTTTGCGACACAAAATCCTCTTTTGCATCTAATCAATAGAATAGATTGTAAAATCACACACCACCATCGCCGTCACCACTACTGAAACCACCACTATCGCCATCAATATCACTGCTACCACTACTACTGCAATTATCATAATCACTGTCACCACTATCACTGCTGCCACTACTACTGCCACAACCCTTACTACCATAGCCACCACACGATTTTTGTTATTGTCATACCACTTTTATGACAACACCATTGTCACCACCACTGTCGCCACTACTACTTACTGTCGCCACCACAACCACCTCTAGCGCCACTACCATC
The DNA here is from genome assembly GCA_033070095.1 of Escallonia herrerae. Taxonomy (NCBI): domain Eukaryota; kingdom Viridiplantae; phylum Streptophyta; class Magnoliopsida; order Escalloniales; family Escalloniaceae; genus Escallonia; species Escallonia herrerae. The sequence goes on along the minus strand of JAVXUP010000416.1, from coordinate 255,801 downwards.
GTCACTACACAACTTTTTAATACCGCCACCAACTATAGCACCATCACCACCATGACTGTCACTGCCACCATATCACTTTTACTACCACCACACCACCACTCCTACTAACCGCTTCCACCGTCACCACCACCACCACCTATTATAGTTCATTTTTTATCGTAAGTTAAAAATATAATTGTTTAAAAATTTATTATCTTTATTCTCTAAAAACAGAATAAGAATTTTGTGATTTGAATTTCTTTTCGTTCAAAACAAAAAGTGTATTGAATTATAAATCTAATTCTAAATTTGAAATTCAATTCAAATACTAAAGAACTGATTACAAATAAACCGCCAAAGAATAAATATTGAGAATACTTTTTAAAATGAACAAAATAGAATCTTTAACCTACACACTCGTTCCCATTTTTAGCAACGCGCTACTCTCTCTCTTCAAATCTGTCCGATTCTCAATTGGAGCAGCGAAAGTCGTAACGAATTTTCCCCGTAATCTCCCCCGCTCTCTCTCTCTCTCTAGAAAATAAGAACAAATACTCTCTCTCTAGACTGTATATTATATAGCCTTCTCTTTTGACAATTGACAATCCCGTCTCTTTCCGGGATTGAAGTTCCTTTTCAGCGCTTTGACATATTGCACAGGCCAAGATTTTCCTTCTAGGGTTTGGCGATTACTTGCATGGTCGGATCGCGATGTTGATGACCGACGATAATTACTGGCCGCTGAATCAGTTTTCGGCCGGCGACGATGCAGAAGATCAGCTCTCTATCGACCTCGATTCGCTCTGGCAGATTCTCGGCGATACTCCCGATTCCGCCGCGCAGGTAGATTCCTCAATTCGGGCGTATTGTTTGGTTTTGCTAGTCTCGAAATTTGTAAGTTTTAGGGCGATTTAATCGCAACTATAGCGTAGCCGATTGGGAAAGCCATCTCTGGCAATTAATCAACAATTTGAAGTGCTTTTACCCCGACTCTTCTAATTTATATAAGTTAGTTTTCGAATTCGACTTTTGGAGGTTTTTCTAGGTGAAGTACGGCGTGTGATGACTTCAGTGGAGTTTTGAATGCTGGGTTGTTGTAATTAGTAAAATTGAGAGGTGATTTAATCGCGATTACTGCGTAACAGAGTGGGATTGAGTTGGACTTTTGGTGTGGGACGTTGATTTGGTTTGCATGGGAAGGTTGAGCGATTGCTTTGTGCTTCCGGGAGTTCCATGTTGTGATTACTTTTTGAACGATGTGTTCTTGTGGTATAGTCCTGAAAGTTAAGTGACGGCGGTTTAATCGCGATTAGCTTGTAGTCGAGTGGGATTGAGTTTTATTTTCAGCGCGTGATCCACTATTTGGTTATTATGAGTGGTTGCTTTGTCTGTTGGGGAATTTTGGAGTTATGTACGACTTGTGTTAGTGCATAGTGAATGCTACGGTGTTGTGATAGTCTCGATGTGACGACCGGGGTCGCCGATCATATAATTCAATATTTTCCACACAATTACAACACAATCCCAATCAGATTACAAGTTCTAAAATTAGGTTAGAACATTTCTAAAATTCCAAAACAACAAGTCGCACATAGATTCCTGCATGCACGTGCTCACCAAAATAACCATATGTACTAGAAATGTAAATGGCGGGGGGTGAGCCGAGTAGCCCAGTAAGTGAGATAATCATAGCACCGTAGCATCTGAATCAAACACGCTAAACAAGTCGGGATTAGTCAAAATATTCGGTAGTCAAACTGTCAGCACAATTGTGGTTTAGTACTCCGAACAATTAGTAAACCAATTCAATATTCAAGTTGCATACTTCAGTATCTTGCTTTCGGTATCCTCAAAGGGATCTGTCAAAGTTTAGCTATATTATAACATACCATAGATAGATCAGTTGAGTAATGTCATTGGTCAAAAGTACTTAAGTCACGTCACCCAAACGTATTTCAAAACTAATATATTTGTCAATATTCATGACAAACATCTGAGCTAGATTTCAGAACAGTGTTTAGAAGTATGAGGAACGTTAAGAAATTAGCGGTATAAAAGAATAGTGATATAGTATTCCTCTTACCTAGATCATGAAGAACCTACTCATACAATTTCTCTAGACCAGTCCTTATGATCCTTCTTTTATCATCACAGCTAATTCTTCTCTCACTCATTGTCTATATGTGATAGTCAAAGATAGCTTCAGATAGTTTAAAAGAGACCAAAGGGCTATTTATAGAATTTTTAGGAAGCACAAGGTGGAAAGAAATACGAGGTGGCAAGACAAGGCTATGCCAACTAGAAAGCACAACAATGCTAATCAAATCACGACAAGGTTCAAAGCATGAGATGGCAAGATAAGGTTCTGCCACCTGGTAAACACGACAGGGCTAAGTAAAGCACTACGAGGCTCGAAGCATGACGTGTCGCGATAGTATGTTGACATGTCACAAGCACGACGATGATAGGTTGAATAAAGCGTTGATCAGAGAAGTTTTCAATACTGACTCCTAAGCACGAGGTGCATGATGACACCTAACAAGCATGACAATGCCTCGTTAACTAGGTAGCACGACTCGACGAGAACACCAGACACCGCAATTTAAAAAAAAAATTAAATTTTGGACACTACAGGATACCGCTATATATATATATGTATATACTCCATACGTCCTTAAAAAACTGATCATATTTTCTTTTTGGGCCGTCCCACAAAAATTATTCACTTCCAAATTAGGAAAAATTCTGTAGGTATTTTTACCTATTTACCCTTTTATACATTTTTTATTTTTATTCTATTTCTCTCACCACATTTAATTCCCTACTAACTCATTTTCTCTCTCCTGGTTCACCACTTTATGCTTTTTTATTCTATTTCTCTCTCCACATTTAACACTATCAATTAATTTTCTCTCTCATGGCCACTCTCTTCCTCCCTCTCTCTAAAGGATAAAATGGAAAAGACACAAAAGATATAGCATAAATCCTTAATATACGTACAAAGTCAAATGGATCGATCTTTTAGGGACGGAGGGAGTAATAAATATCAAATACATTCTACAATCTAAAATAACAAACAATAATGAAAAACTACCAAAATAAGGAATTCAAATACAAGTCATACTTAAACGTTAAGTAATAATAAATATACAAGCAACATTTATTTGGTCAATATTTATTTAGTCAATGTATTGGACAAAAAAACTAAGAAAAAAAAAACAAAAATGAGAGGGACGTTCAGTAGAATCAGTACAAGCAACGAGGACTTTCTTCAGTAGAATCAGTACAAAAGCACGACCGAGGGAGAAAAGAAAAAGAAAAGGAAAGAAAAGAGGGAGTGAGGGACTTTCAATGACCAGAAGAAAAAAGGAGATGAGATGAGGATACAAAGAGAAGGAGACCTGTGGGTCAGCGACGGCAGTAGAGGACCTCCGGCGACGATGGTGGCAGCAGCTGGCTACGGTATCTTCGGTGACTGTAGCCGTAAGATTTGTCGGCTTCGGTATCTTTGACGACCGAGCTCCGGAAACACCGGTGACAACTCCGACAACATTGGCGAGTCGGCAACAGCCTTGATGTGGTCGGCAGACAGCAGCCGTGAGGTGAGAGAGAACAAGACGGTAATGGTTCAGATTAGGGCACATTTAATATTTTTTTGTAAAAAACCCCAGCATATTTTATTTATTACAGATTGATCCCCAAAATTAGTTCAAAAAATCTCAAATTGGCCGCAAACTGTCTGACACTGCTCCATGCCGTGTCTGACACTCCTCGATGAAGTGTCCGACACGGTGTCGGAAATTAAAAAAGAAAAAAAGAAAAATCGGACACCGATTAGGGGTGTCCGACACGTGTCAGTTGGTGTTTGGAGGGTGTCGGGGTGTGCGTCCGTTTATACACCATACCTCCACCTAGGAGAGGTGTTGGTGCTTCCTAACTCACTAAAAATCAAAATCATTTTTTTTCTCAACCAATCAGTAATTTGAGCACCTAAAATTTCGGGGTGTTATATTCTTCCCTAAGAAATTTCGTCTTTGGAATTGGCCGATTTTGAATCTGAATCGACAACTTCAAAATTCAGCTCATAATTATTCTAAGGCCAACAAACCTATCCTGGCTTTAGCTAACCTAAGCAATTCAAGCCTAGGTGTCGCTTTGATACCAACTATGATGACCCAGGTCGCCAATCATCTAATTCCAATCACACAATTCAATCAATCAGATTATAAGTCTTAAAAATAGGTTAGATAATTTCTAAAATTCCAAAACGGTGAGTCCCGTTCAGATCCTCGCTTGCATGTGCTCACCAAAACAATCATATGTACCGGAAAGGTAAATGGTGGGGGGTGAGCCGGGTAGCCCAGTAAGTAAATGTCTCGTAGCACCATATCATCAGAATCAAACACGCTAAACAATTCAGGATCAATCAAAATATTCGGTAGTCAAACCATTAGCACAGCCGTGGCTTAGTATCCCGGATAATTAGTAAACCAATTCAATATCCAAGTTGTACAATTCAGCATCTTGCTTTCGGTATCCTCAAAGGGATCCGCCAAAGCTCAGTTATATTATAACATATCATAGAAAAATCATTTGAACACTGTTATTGATCAAAAGTACTTAACCCACCTTATAGATACGTATTTCAAAAGTAATATATTTGTAAATATTCAAGAGAAGCATCGGAGCAAGATTTCAGAATAACAGTCTTTAGGAGTATGAGGAACGTTAAGAAATTACCACTCGGCATAAAAGAATAGTGATATGGTATTCCCCTTACCTAAATCATGAAGAAACTACTCATACAATTTCTCTAGACTAGTCCTTATGATCCTTCTTTTATCACTGCAGCTAATTCTTCTCTCTCATTGTCTAATCTGTATATAAAAGTCAAAGATAATTTCCGATAGTTTGAAAGATGATCAAAGGGCTATTTATAGAATTTCTAGGAAGCACGAGGAGGTGGAAAGAAATACGAGGTGGTGAGACAAGGTTACGCTACCTAGCAAACATGACAATGCTAATCATAGCACGATAAGGTTCGAAGTACGAGGTGGTAAGACAATATTCTGCCCCTAGTAAGCACGATATGGCTAAGTAAAGCATGATAAGGCTCGAAGCACGGCGTGTCATGATAATATGTTGACACGTCACAAGCACAATATGATAGGTTACACGAGGTGTCGATCAGATAAGCAATCAATACTGACTTCTTAATAAGCACGAGGTGTCACGATAGTATGATGACACCGATCAAGTATGACAATGCCAATCCCAGTTGTCATTGAAAATCACCATCATCATTTTTCTTGCAACCAATTAGTAATATTTTGAGCACCTCTATAATTTCGGGGTGTTACACTCGAAGTTGGAGTATCGTGGCAATTCAATTGTGAGGCCGTGCGAGTGGAATCGGAGTTAACTTTGTGCTTGTGATTGGGGTTAGTGGTTGTGTTGTGCATCGGGGATTTGGTGCATGATGACTTGAATTATTAGGGTTAGAATGGTATATTACCGTGATAGTCTCGAAATTGAACTACCAGGGCAGACTTGATTGTGATAGTGTATGATGGAGTGGAATTCTGTTGAACTTTGTGTGTGTGATTGCGGTTCAGTGCTTGCTTCATGCATTGGTGGTTTGGTGTATGAGTTGAAGTGAAAAATTGCAACTGTCTCACGATTGAAGTGTTATGGCACTTTAATGGCGATACGATGTTGTGGAGTGCAATGGTTGCTTTCCCAATGTAAGATATGGTTTGATGACTTGAATTTTTAGGATTTTGACTGTGGCTGTATTACTGTATGCATTCAAGTTGAAAATTGGAGTATTTATTGTCCTATTTAAAGTTGCTGATTCTTGTGGATGATACTTACAAGATGCCGTCTCTTTTAGTAATTCTTGTCCGCTTGAATATGTGTATACTTATGTGTGGAAAGTCGAAAGAATCATGATTCATCATTTACTTTGCAAAGCAGAATGTGTAAATTTTGAGCACAAACTGATTACTTCGTTTCCCCATTTTAGAAAAATATCTAGATAGATGTCCTCGTCTGTAGATTTTTTGTATTTCCCATTAACTCGGTATTCATACAAACATATAAAAATGGCAAGTTGAAGGAGAAAAGTGGTTGTTGACGAGTTCAATAATTGATGATGGTTTTCGCCGTCAAATATTTATATAATTGAACGTGAAACTATCTATTGTTCTTACTTTTACGAATATGAATTGGTATCGAGTTTGAAGAAAATTAGTTGACGGAGCTTAACATATCCTTTATAGTTCGTGGATGTAGTAATGATTAGCTCTTTTAGGAATATTAATCTTATTTCTTCTTCTACAAGTTTATTCCCATGGGTACTTATTAGGTGACTTTTCTTTTGCAGAATAGGCCAGAGGATTCTTCATTGAAAACCATGGGTGCAGGTGAGTCAGCTTCTAAACTGGCAGTAATGGGCCGGTACTTGTTCTGAGATGGTTATCATTGTTTTGATAATCTGGCCTCTTTTTTCGTTTTCTTTTTCTTTTTTGCGAAGAGAATAAGCTTTTTACATTGAGAAATATTACTTTGAAGAACAATTTAATGGGGGGCATACCTCCCTAACCCACCAAACAGGATCTTAAAACAAAGCACTTCCCAAATAGATGAACCTTTAATTTATTGATTTAAAAATGTCTTTAGTCGTTCTCATAATGTTTTCAGACACTCTACTCTTTCTCTCCCTCTGTTCTAATCGACCACAGCTGCAAACCTTAATATTCTGGTAATCTTCGGGAAAGGATTGCCTTTGTTATTGCTATTGCCATGGAAGGCATCAAGATGTGCAGCACAATGACATTTTTTCAAGTCAAGTGAGCAAATGTTCAGTTGAAAGACACTTTAGCCTCAGTTTCCAATCTTGATTGAATGATGGGACATAAAGCAGCATTCTCCCCCCCCCCAATTGCAACAGTATACCCCTGGTTCGGATTTGATGTTTAAGAGCAAGCCATATCGAAAAAGAGTGCGGGGATTTGAGAACCACACAAATTGAGATGTCAGCTGGAATTCAACAATGGATTTGACTTTTCGTCGAAAGACTAGATCGTCTTACGTGATTTGATCCTAAATTGTCAAAGAAGTAGACCAAAAGGATGCAAAGGTTGATCTACAATTCTCAATTTTGGGTTGAAAATAGCGATGAACCTCTTGTTTAATAAGAGAATATCTACCCAAGTCCATAGGCAGTCATGGGAATTGCAAGGTCCCAAAAGCCAGTACTCTGCAAGCAAATAAAGTTGGACCCATTATGTCCATTAGGACAATTTGTTTGATAGGAAGTTCATATATGCCAAAACATAATGGCAGTAATCCAATCAACCAAAGCTCTAAAACCCAGACCTCCTTTTGGGGCAAACAAAAGTCGGTTTAAACAACCTTACCAGTAGAGTCCTCGAGACAAAACTTCTCATAATAGATTCAACTTAAAAAAGATACAGGTGTTGGAATAGCAAAAGCGATGACCAGTAAACTTAGAAGGACTGCATGATGTTAATGTTACTTTTTTCTTGTTTGGGTTGCCAGAGTCAGAAGAAGCATCTTCAGTTGTGACTAAGTTACCAGGAACTGTTAGATTATCGGCTTCATTTAGCTCAGAAGCTTCAGATTCTAGGACCAGGGGATCAGATGGTTCAGTTGAGTCTTCAGGGAATTCTCTCATCTTTGACTGTGCAAACTTGGAACCTTCAATACAAAACGGGTCTCCAGTGCACAGCTCCTCTGGGAGTCTCACGGACTGGATTTTGCAGGTTTCTAGCCGTGAAACTTCTGCTGCAGACAGGGATGTAATTTCTCAGATTGCTTCATCTTGTAGTCGAGAGGAAACTAAAGAAACTCAATCAGAAGTACCCCACCGTAGTACGGCATTTAGTTTCGCTTCTGGAGATTCTATTCATATTTCTGACGTCGGAGGGGCTTGGGATTCTAAATACCTGAGGAATGAAGCTGAATTTGAGTTCAGGTCTTTGGAAGATAGCACTATTTCTAGATGTATGTGATTAATCTACTTAAAGTTGTAGGATTAGAGTATTTACATTTATGCTCCGCTTGTGCATAGCTTGCTCTGTGTTTCTTACTTATTGCATCTTCGTTATATTTGCTTTTGACTGAGATTCTATGATGTTTCAGACTCATCTTTCAACCAATCGAGGGAGAATTCAGGTATTAGCCATGGGACATATCGCGACTCTGGTGAAGCCGCTGTCGGCGAAACGTCTTTTATGGATGTTGACATAGGTTACAACGGTGCATCTTACACGCAGTCTAGTAGTTGTGAATTTCCTGGCGCTATATCTCAAGGTAGTGTTCAATATTCAGCTATGCAGTATAGCATGAGTCCGGAAGATTCCTATCTTCCTGGAAATTTTGTTCTTGAATCTTTGTCAACTGATGATGAAATTGTGGGCAATATAAAGGAAGAAAGAGAGGGGCTTGTAACTCATAATGCAGGGTCTAGTGGTTTGAGGTTTTTTGACAGTCAGATGGGCAGAGGAGGTGGAGTAGTCTCTGAGGCTACATTGACTGGGTACTCTGGTTTCACGGGGTTAAGTGTCAAATCTGGAGATGGTAATCTTGCTTGGAACACATCAAAACATAGTCAACCAAAGGTATCCTGCAAAAATGAAGCAGTTAGCTCTAAGGAAGAAAAAGATGGTGAACTATCACAAGGAGCTTCTCTTCAATCCTTTAAAACCTTCGATGGAGTGGTTAGGAGACAGTCTTCTGATCTTGCTGAGCTGTCTGTCAACAAAAGTCTGTTGCAGTCACTTTCCAGTAAGAGCGCTGTGGCTGCAAAGTATGAAAGAGAAGACGTGTTCCTCTCATCTGAAGGAGCTCATCATGCTCTTGATAAAACTGAGGATGAGAGTTGTAGAAAGCTCATTCCAGAGTTCTGCAAAAAGGAAGAAACAGATAAGTTGACTCAATATAAGAACAGGGCTTCTGTCAGCCACCAATCTGTCCAGGGGAAAGCATTAGTTTATGGATCCGATCTTGATGATGACTCTGATATTTGTATTCTTGAAGACTTGAGTGAACCTGCATGCCAAAGTTTCTCTTCATCGAATGGGCGGTCACTTGTTACTCCAGTACGTTCTTCAGTTGGTGACCCTCTTAGTTACATGGGAGTTGGTGGCTTGAGGCTTAAGTCAAATGATGAGCGTCTTGTTTATCGAGTTGCATTGCAGGTCAGTACTGTTGTTTACATAATTGCATTGGACTAGTTACTATATTGTTTAAGAGATGTCCAATAGTTTCGTTTCTAATGCTTCCAAGCTGTTAACTTGATTAATACAAATGGGTTCCTCAAAGGGTAATAGGAAATAATATGTTGGATTGTTAGAGGGACCCTTTTGGCTGGTTAAATGCGCATATCACTTTAATGTGTGAAAGGAGAACCATACAACAGACCAAAGTCCGTGCCCCACTGCAGAGAAGACACGACTTAGTTAAGTCAACGATCCTAGAATCATAACGAATAGGAAAACCCGTAGCGGTAATGGTAGGTTCATACGCTCTTTCAATACACACTTACGGATTCTAAAACTGTTTAATATATCAGGTAAAGTATTCATACTACTGAACTCGTTGTTGTCCAATGCAATCGTCGTGCTTCTCTTGATTGGCTGATTTCCTTTTTGCAGAAAAGACGTTTGTTATGTTACAAATATTGAATTGATGTGGCTTGGGTTGTGGCCTTGCAGGATCTTTCTGAGCCAAGAGCAGAAGCTACTCCACCAGATGGTCTTGTGGCAGTCCCTCTTTTGAGACACCAGGTTTGTACTGGTTACTTGAGCTTGTAAGGAACATGAAGTTAAGTTTGTTATAAACTACTTCTCTGCCATTTTAATGCTATGCCCTTTTGATGCCCATTGTTTTCTTTGTCATTTTTGGTTTTTTGATGTGGGTAGCCCAATGAGCACTCTCTAAATGGCGATTGAATTAGCCTGTGCTCGTAATCGTACAACGTACACTAAAACAATGCGTGCAGTGAGTGCCAATAGCCATTTAGGGTTTGCGAATAGGGTTACCCTTACATTATTTATTCTTCTACTCATTAAGGAAGTCTTTTGATGATGGGCGAACTGACATTGCTTGAAGTTCTGGACAGAGAATTGCTTTAGCATGGATGATTCAAAAGGAGATAGCCAGCCTGAATTGCCGTGGAGGAATTCTTGCAGATGATCAGGTTACATTTTGGAACCTCCGCTAATACTAGACTCAGTTGATAGTATAGTGCAAGGAACTGCTCTTTAATCTTTTCATGATTCTATATAATTACTCTGGCAGGGGCTGGGCAAAACTATATCAACCATTGCACTTATACTTACGGAAAGATCTCCATCTTCTGTATTGTGTACAATGAACAACCAAAAAAGAGAGACGGAGACATTGAATCTGGAAGATGACGAAGAGGGCGAACTTCAGCTTGATGGATCAACTCATAATGTTGAATCTTGCCAAGTTAATACAAGTAGAAGTTTAACTAATATGAGAAACCCTTCCGTGAACACAAAAGGTAGGCCGGCTGCTGGAACCCTTGTGGTATGTCCTACGAGTGTTCTTCGCCAATGGTCAGAGGAGTTGCATAATAAGGTAACCAGCAAAGCTAATCTCTCCATCTTAGTATACCACGGAAGCAACAGAACTAAGGATCCTGTTGAGCTGGCAAAGTTTGATGTTGTCCTTACCACATATGCAATTGTAAGCATGGAGGTCCCAAAGCAACCTCTTGCAGATGAAATTAATAATGAGACGGAAAAACAAAATCATGGTCTGCCTATGGGACTCTCTTCCAGTAAGAAAAGGAAGTATCCTCCAAGCTCTACTAACAGATCATATAAGGGTAAGAAAGGAATGGACAGTGAATTGTTTGAAGCTGTTGCTCGTCCTCTTGCTAAAGTTGAATGGTTCAGAGTTGTACTGGATGAGGCCCAGAGCATTAAGAATCACAGAACTCAAACAGCTAGGGCTTGTTGGGGTCTCCGTGCTAAACGTAGGTGGTGCTTATCAGGGACCCCTGTTCAGAATTCCATTGATGATCTTTATAGCTACTTCAGATTTCTCAAATATGAACCTTATGCCGCATACAAATCATTCTGCTCTACAATTAAGGCTCCAATTCAGAAGAGCCCAACAAAGGGATACAGAAAGCTACAAGCTGTCTTGAAGACATTTATGTTGCGTCGTACTAAAGGTGAGGCGATAGAAAAAGCGATATGCTTTCTCTTAGTCATCTAAATTTAATGGAATAGCTCAATATAGTGGTTTCTCTTTTGTTCTCGCTACTTCCTTTATCTGTGCGTTTCTTATGACTAAATGCAGTGAATTTATTTGAAAGACAGTTGTTTGTGAGGGTTTTTAATATGGTTGCTCTTCACTTTTTAGTTTAAGAAGCCAATTTATCAAGAGTTTTATATGAATGAATGGGACTGTTATATTAGGCCCTTAGTTGCACAAGGCGGGGGCGGGGCGGGGCCAGGGAGCATAAGCACCTGGAAGAATCTAAGGTTGGGAGCAACTTGAATAAATAAATGCGTAAAGAGTGTTACCATTTGTTAAATATACCTTTTACTTGATTATTTTGTACACACTTTTTTCCTTGAAAATATCATAAGCGACAATGAATTGTTACTCTGTACTCGTCACATCTAGTGGTTGCCTACAACTTGCCTTTGAAAATAATTAAGGTAAAAATAGTCCGCTGCTGTTGTTCACTTCTTGAGACGTTTCTAGTGGCACATCTCTCATCGGACAAGCAATTAGACATGGGGCAAAAAAATTAGAGAGAGAGAGAGAGAGCGAGCTGATTGACAAGCTCTATGCTCTTGACGGGGTATTCAGCAACAGGCAAGGAGGCTTTAAGGACTTAAAGGAAGAGGGAAAAGGGAATTGAGTTGCAAAGGGCTTGATTTTCAGGTACTTTCTAACTTGTTACATGTATCTCTGTCCAGCTGACGGGACCTAGTTCCCATGTTAGCTTGGGACGGGATCCATGGAGGTCCTGACTTGGGATCACAAAAGCAAGTTTCTGAGAGAGAAGCGTCACCATATGAGGAACTTCCTACTTCTAAGATTTGGCTCCTTCAAATTTTTTATGAGACGTATTTGTTGAGCATATTTTTGTAGGCTCAAGTGTTCTTGACTACTTGAGATCTATTGTTGGCCTTTTTGATTCCCTTAAAACTTTCATTAATGAGTTGTTTTTATGAAATTTTGGTATGCTAGTGTTTGCTTTTCTCTTTACGTGTAGTTAGCAATTGACCTGTGCCGTTTTGATTTGCTATTGCATCGTCTATAGATTATTAAAGTTACGACTACTAATTGACTAATGATTTTTGGTGATTAATGTTTGTTGTAGGCACACTTCTTGATGGAGAACCAATCATTTCCCTACCACCTAAAACCATAGAGTTGAAGAAAGTGGATTTTACAGTTGAGGAAAGGGATTTCTACTGCAGATTAGAGGCTGATTCACGTGCTCAGTTTGCAGTATGTTTTACTTTTTCGTGTTATTTGAAGTTTCCACCTGGCCGGCTGTATGTATTTCTATTGTTTGGGTTGCTAAATAATCTTTATTTCATTTTCATACCTCTGCTTGTAACTCCCAGATTTGGCATTTGTGCCAGGTTTACACTTGTTAATTCATTTTTTAACTTTTTTTTTTCTTTCTATCCTGGTATCTTACTAAGGTTGATATGTTGTGACAGGAATATGCAGCTGCTGGAACTGTCAAGCAAAATTATGTTAATATTTTGTTGATGCTCCTGCGCCTCCGACAAGCTTGCGATCATCCTCTCCTTGTTGGGGGATGTGGTTCCAATTCAGTGTGGAGGAACTCTGTTGAGACAGCTAAGAAACTTCCTAGGGATAAACAAGTTCATCTTCTGCATTGTCTGGAAGCTTCATTAGCAATCTGTGGCATCTGTAACGTATGGTTTTTTTACTGGGACCTCTGGAAGTTCAGTTTTTTGTTTTACTTTTTGTAGTTATTGTTGTTACCTGTCAATATTGTTATGGTTGCTAATTGTCGCTGCTTTCTCCTTTGTGTTGGGTTAATGTTGTAGTGAAGGATTGTTTTTTATATGTGTCATTTTTTAGCTTTACCTAAATCCACATGCAGAACTTTTACATGTACATGCATACTCTGCTGCGTTCTTAAGGCCTTGATTTATATATCTTTGAATTATGCACGTCTTTTTGGTGGGTAACTTTTGAAGCATTTGGGTCAGTACAGCAATTTGAGTGAACTTTCTATTTTTCACATAGTTGGATGTAGTATTAGGGAAATGCAATTTCCATTTTATCATATGCTTTTTCACCCCCTTTTTGTCACTAAAGATGCATTTTTTTTATAATTGTTAACATATTTGTGGGGTTGAAATAGCCTTTCTATATTATAATATTCTCTATATTATAGATCTATTTTTGTTCAGTTGATTACGAGATAATTAATTAAAATCCTAGGATAAGTTAGTGGTTTGTCAGCTGCCAATTCTAATCCTTAGCCGCGTTTACTGCTGCCACCTATTGATACTAGAAGAATGATGTCTTGCTCCAACTAGGTGGCTGCATGACTACTTGATGAGAACAATGGAGAACAGGGAGATCGAGGGGAGGGGTATCAAGGTCTCATAATACGTGGTTAACACCGAATACAAGGGAAGAAGTTAAAAATGAAGAATTCGAAACAAAGCTTGCAGGGGAAAAGGATCTAGAGGGCATGAATGCCTTTTAAGACATGGTTAATACCAAAGTCAAGGGAAGAAGTCAAAGTTGAAAGGATGTGGAGAAAGCGATGATATCTAAGAACCCCTGACTGAATGTTGATTTTTACTAGGATCTTGAGTTTTTATAATACGTTGAAGTATCCTCGTGATGATATGGTATACATTCAGATACTGCCACATCAAATACTTCATGTCTGGATGCTATAATCTTGCATCATCTCTTTTTCTTGGTTGATAAGCTGTCTAATAATTGGCCATATTATCACGGTGTAAGAGTGTATACTAGTTTTGTACAAGAGAGATCATGTGATTGTGATGCTTGTGGTCCTAATTCTATCTTCTAGTAGTAAAGATGAATTCTCTCAAGGTGCTATATGCCTCTTATTTGTTAAGAGCATGATCTCATGTTTTGCCTTTGAGTTGAATGAAGCTTCTTGTTTCTTGACGTATCCTTGCTGACAATAATATAGGACCCACCTGAAGATGCTGCTGTTACAACCTGTGGGCATGTTTTTTGCAATCAATGCATCTGTGAACATTTAACAGGTGATGAAAAACAGTGCCCAACTGCCGATTGCAAAGCTCGCCTTTGTGTATCTTCCGTATTTTCTAGAGCAACTCTGAAAAATACTCTAGACCATACTGGTCAGGAAAGTAACACTGAATGTTCTGGTGCTGAATCTGGGTCTTCCGAGACTATTTCATCAGTTGGCTCATTTGATTCCTCCAAAATCAAGGCTGCCCTTGAGTTCTTGCAATCTCTGTCTAAACCGTGCAAAGTTAAAGTTACGTCAAGTAGTAGTAGAGTGGCTTCTGATCCTCTTTCAGGGAAGTTACATGAGGATATGACTTCTAACCAAAAAATGGATTCCTGTCGAGGTTCAAATGATTTGGTTTCGGTGGTGGGAGAGAAAGCAATTGTCTTATCCAGTAGTTCCTTAATTTCAGTTGATGAGAGTTCCAGTTGTCCTAAAATGTCCTCTGATCCTCTGATTGCTAACAAAAAAATGGATTTGGATCGAGGTTCGAATGATGTGGTTTCAGTAGTGGGAGAGAAAGCGATAGTCTTTTCCCAGTGGACTAGGATGTTGGATTTGCTTGAGAACGGTCTTAAAATTTCTGCCATCAATTACAGAAGACTTGATGGAACAATGTCTGTTATGGCTCGAGACAAAGCCGTGAAGGATTTCAACAACCTTCCAGAGGTTTGTGGGAATCTTGCTGTAGTCTTCTTGGTATAGTTCTTTTCTTCTTATTGAACATGATCCATTCTACTACTCTTGTAGGTGTCTGTTATGATAATGTCTTTGAAAGCTGCGAGTTTGGGATTGAACATGGTTGCAGCTTGTCATGTCCTCCTCCTGGACCTGTGGTGGAATCCCACAACCGAAGATCAAGCAATTGACAGGGCACATCGGATTGGGCAGACTCGTCCAGTTAAAGTTTTACGATTGACAGTGAAAGATACAGTTGAAGATCGTATTTTAGCTCTTCAGGTACTTCATTTGTATTTTGTTTCTTGGGCTAGTTGTAGAATGGACCTTGAACTTTACGGCAGTTGGTTTCAATTTTTTAATCGCTGGAATCAAGCATGGGAATTGGGTTTTGACTCATCACTGTGTTGAACTTTTACCTGATTAGATTAGGGCAAAATATTGTTATTACAACCATCAATATAGAGTGCTGCAATGCCCCCAAAGTGCAAGTATTAACATGGATCCAGGTTCAATCTACAAGTTTGGAAGATCTGATCTCGAATACAAGAAGACCCTTTGTATTCGACATCCATTTTACTGTTGGTCTTTATTTTCCACGTTCCTAGGATAGAACAATCAGGGCCCTCTAGATATAGAGCTCCGGCAGCCAATTTTTTTTTCACTGGAAGTCCACTTCATTGACCAATTTGGTAGCAAGAAAAAAGTACAAACCTAAATGCTGTGCAACGTTAAGATTTGCCACTTTCTTTCTAATATTTCTACTTCACTGGCATTGTATTGAAGATCCGCTACTGTTGGTCTCCGTTATTCTTGAGTTATGATATTGGGTTCATAAGAGTTGTACTCATTAAATGCTTGTGCTCTGCAGCAAAAGAAGAGAGAAATGGTCTCATCTGCCTTTGGAGAGGATGAGACTGGTAGCGGTCAAACTCGCCTTACAGTAGAGGACTTGAACTATCTATTCAGCTTTAACGACTGATGTTTACCGAAGCCTTACTAGGTGGCTTTTCACATTGATTCTTTATTAGCAGCAGCGGCAGCATTTGAAGATTTTATGAGCATAGATTCCTAGGAGTAACAGGTAAAGAGGGCCTTCAGTTTACACATGCATGGTCATGGGAATCGGGATTTAGACGGATTCGCATGATAAATATACAATTTTTTTTTGTTTAAACAGAGTCTCCGGTGCTCTCTCTTTGTATAGAATTAGGAGTCGAGTTACACCTAGTGCAGATACACATTCCGTGGAGATTCTTTCATCCGAAGTGTATATGATAGATTTTTCCCCAATTTTTACAGATACCAAATAGTTTGGCTGGTAACAGGATCATGCACTGGACTTCAGCTTTTGGTTATTATTTTTTCCTAAAGCCTTGCAGCGTGCGTATGTTATTTATTTTCAATTCCTTCCAGGTTGTTCACTTTAATTTTTTTTGGGTAGAATAGAAGAATAGTTCATACTAGAAATTGATACAAGTTTTGTCCTGGTCAGCTTATGATGTTACATTTAAACACATACATCTTGACATGCCACAATTAATTAAATAGTACTTTTTAAATAGGGTCAATTACACTAGGCACCCCGAAGTTTTCACGTAGTAGCGTGCTGCACCATAAAATTTTTTTTAGCTATCTGCCATCCCAAAATCGTTTAAGTGTGGTACCCAACACCCTTTGTCCAAATTCCGGCAAAAAAAAAATTTAATAAGCTGAATATAGGAGGGTATTTTTGGAACATCACAGAAATTCTAATCTCTAAATTGGGTCAATCGCAGTAGGCACCCTGAAGTTTTCATGCGGTAGCGCACTGCACCACAAACTTTTTTTAGCTATCTGTCACCCCAAATTTTCATAAGTGTGGCACTCAACACCCTCCGTCCAAATGCCTCACCGGATAAGTAATTTAACTTAAACAATGGGGCATTTTGGTCAAAAAGATTAAAAAAAAGGGAGGGAAGATTACAATGGGTTTGTCAGGCGGCGGCGCGAAGCTGTTGCCGCTGTGGAGGGCGGGGGAGAGAAGAGGAAGGAAGAGAGGGGCTCGGCATCGTCGATAAGGGGGAGGGACGTTGCCGACGGAGAGTGCGGCTGTTGCAGGCGCGAATTCTTGGCTGTTAATATGCATTACTCCGTGACGGGGAAGGGACTGGTTGGGGGGGTCAACGTCGCTGACGAGGGAGGGACTGCCGGCTGAGAGTGCGACACAGGCCTAAGATGTGAAAGAGGGGCAAGGGACAGCGGCGCAGGGCCGTTGCGACCGTGGGGTGGGAAGAGACTCTGCTGGCGTGAGATGCCGAAGGAGGGGTGTGGGGCGAGGGGGAGAGAAGAGGAAGGAAGGCAGGGGACGAGGTCGGCGTCGCCAACGGGGGGAAGGGGCGCTGTCGGAAGAGGAGGGACACCAGTGTGAGATGCCGGTGCAAGGGGGTTGGCGGCGCAAACGGCTGATAGAGATTAGGGTTTCTGTGATGTTCCAAAAATGTCCTCCTAAGTTCAGCTTATTAATTATTTTTGGCCGGAATTTGGACAGAGTGTGTTGGGTGCCACACTTATGAAAATTTGGGGTGACAGATAGCTATAAAAAACTTTGTGGTGCAGCGCGCTACCGCGTGAAAACTTCGGGGTGCCTACTGCGATTGACCATTTTTTTAATCTTTCTGACCAAAATGCCCCCTTGTTTAAGTTAAATTACTTATCCGGTGAGGCTGTTGGCAGGAATTCTGACGGAGGGTGTTGGGCGCCACACTTATGCGATTTTGGGGTGGCAGATAGCTAAAAAAAACTTTGTGGTGCAGCACGCTACCGGGTAAAAACTTCGGGGTGCCTAGTGCAATTGACCATTTTAAATAGCTACACGTCAAAGCGACTGGTGGCTAATTTATGCTACTTTTTGAACACGTTTGGTGCATCCTAAGTGGGTGGGGGGTGGGTGGGGGTGATGTTAGGATATGGTTTGTAGCAAAAACTTGAATGCCATGTTCCTTGTATCAATCCCACCAGATTTTTCAGTAAATGCAGTGTCCTTGTACTTGCACTAATGTGTGATTTGACCCCCTCATATTCAAAAGTATGTACTTGCACTGATGTGTGGTTTGACCTCTTCTATTCAAAAGTATGATTCAATGTACCTTCTGACTTCCTCATATTCAAAAGTATCTATTCAATGTATCTTCACTAACGAAAATTGTACACATTGAACGGAAACATTCAAATTTACGGTGCGTGAGTGGCAATTGTGAAGTTTATTAGAAGAGATTGTGTGGCCCTTGCTCTTCATCTTCAAGCTGGAAAGAGGATGTAAGAAACCATCACCATGCCAACGGAATCAGATAGCTCGATTTCGCTCACCACCCCACATTATAAAATCCAAGGCCAGCTCACCCGTCCCAATCGATCTTCCACTTCCTTTCCTCGGATATCGAAACCCTAGTCAGCCCCATTTTTCGTTAAGTCCTCGAGCTCTCTTCCATGCTGTCATGTGGAGAACTAAATGACGCGTTGGATAATTGGATTGGTGGCGGCGGCAACTTCTTGCATTCATGTGGTGGATCGAGGTTTTGACGGCTGTGGCTGCAGGGGTAGATGATGAGGGTGGGTGGCAGTGGATTTGAGTGGTATCATGGGTGGCAGTGGGGCTGGAGCAGAGGTGGTGGCAGTGGTGGAAGTCAGGATGGATGACAAGAATGGAAATGGGTTGGTGTGGCGGTGGTTGTCACAATGGGATTGGATAGCTAGGGTGGTGGTAGGGTGGCGACGACTGTTGCAATAGAGGTAGGGATGAATGATGTTGGAAGAGGCGCTACGATTCATGTCGGGTTTCCTACGCACATGCACAACCACTCGCAATCTATGTGCGAGCACACACACATCCCCCCACCCCCACCCCCACCATCACCCATCACTATTTACCGAACTTGCCACCACCATTGCTTACAGCTAAACCCACTTACACCTTCGTTGCCGTCACCACAAACACTTCTCATCATCGTCAGAAAAACTACCCCACTGCTCTTACCACCGTTATTAAGAATCACAACTTAAAGTCCCCAATAAGAAAAACCAACTAAAAATTAAGAAAATCTAAGGGGCAAAACCCTAATTGGAGAGAGAATGAGAAATGCAGATTTTATAAGTAAATAAAACAAAATTTTGAGAGTAATTATGTCTTTTCATCAATCCTGTAACGGATTTGGTTAATGTGTATAATTTTATTGAGTTGGGGTAGATTTTTATGCATTTTTAAACATGAGGGGCCAAATTGCACACTAGTGGAGTACAACAGGTCTAAATGCATTTGCTCCTGTTCCCCAAGCAAGAAATTTGACGCATTCACTCCCAATTTAAACTGTACCACTTGATGCCAAGGAAAGTGGGTTCGCAGTCGACGTGGAGGTGCTACAAGGAATGCAGTCTGAGTCAGATGCCAAGTATGATGATGTGAGACACAACAAGGGCGGAGCAAGGGCAGAAACCAATGGCTTCCAAGACAGAGCCTAAGGGTGGCAGTGCTACGATGGCAATGGCGTGATGTGAATATACGACGACAGTCACTGTCCGATGCTTGGGTCCAGAGTTAAGGTCCTGTATGTTTTTCTCTCTAGGATTCTAGAGTGAGAAAGTAAAAATGTGGAAAATTTCCAGAAAATGTCCAAGAGTCCTAAATGAATTCTTAAGACCTCTATTTATAGAGGTTGAGATGATGATGTCACAACCGATACATGGCACTCCCCGGGAGTGACACGTCACCGGGGGGTCCACTGGTGCCGGTGCTCCACGGACTGTCGAATCGCATATTTACCCGGCTTGCCTCGCACAGCATCGTTATGTCTGTTTGGAAAGACTGGCTCCCACAGCGTCAGTGTGGCCAAAGAACCCCCTTGATCTAGCCACCAATCTAAGCCCTTGCAGAGTCCTACAAGCTTGGCAGCGGTGGGGAAGACCCGATGCCCAACTACCAGGCAGACTAGGCACGATGTCCTCCAAAGACCTGCTCCCGTCTCAGAGTGACTCGGGGGTCATAGTCCATAGGGGTGCCAACGCAAGCCCCCAGTGCTGGAGCACATAGGCCAGTCACGAAGACACCCTAGTAGAAATAGTGCCCCGGAGGAGTCGCCTATCCCGCGGGTGAGTCCTTGTGCCGGAGCACTCGGAGCTTGTCAAGGTAGCATCCCGTCAGAGGCGTCTACTCGACTGGCTGAGGTAGCATACTGGAGGAGCCGTCTACCTGGTGGAAGGGGAGTTGAAAAGCTCCCTGGCAGAGATAGTGTCCAGGAGGAGTCGCCTATTCCGCAGGCCGAGGTAGCATCCCGGAGGAGCCGTCTACCTGGCGGAAGGGGAGTTGAAAAGCTCCCTATTGAGATAGTGTCCCGGAGGAGTCACCTATCCCCGCGGGTGAGTCCTTGTGCCGGAGCACTCGAAGCGTGTCAAGGTAGCATCCAAGAGGAGTCGCCTACCCGACTGGCCGAGGTAGCATCCCGAAGGAGTTGTTTACCTGGCAGAAGGGGAGTTGAAAAGCTCCCTGGTAGAGATAGTGTCCCGAAAGAGTCGCCTACCCCCGTAGTGAGTCCTTGTGCGGGAGAACTCGGAGCACATCAAGGTCGCATCCCGGAGGAGCTGTCTACCAGGTGGAAGGGGAGTTGAAGAGCTCCCTAGCGGAGATAGTGTCCCAGAGGAGTCGCCTATCCCCGCAGGATGCTGCACACTCCGGAGAGTGGGTCAAAGTATGTTCCATGTCCATGGCAGGGGTGCATGGTATGGTGAATGAATGTGACACCCGGGGGCAAGGAACATGATTATGGCGCATGGGCGCGACAGAGTGCATATGGTGCCGAGGGCACGACTGTATCAGTGACGCGGCGCATGGCATGGCAAAGTGAGTGAGGTGTCGTGCTGGGGGCACGGTAATGTGACAAAGGAGCCGAGGGGGCGATTGTATCAGTGGTGCGGCGCATGGCGTGGCAGAGTGTTGGAGTGCGATGCCTGGACGCCAGCGACGGGGGTCGTGGAGTGAGGTTCGGCACGACGGGGGTCACGGAGTGAGGTCCGGGCGACATGGGTCACCGAGTGACGTCTGGGTGACGGGATCGCGGAATGAGGTTCGGCGCGACGGGGGTCACGGAGTGATGTCTGGCTCGATGGGGGTCGCTTAGTGACGTCTGGGCGACAGCGGTCACGGAGTGACATCCGTCGCGATGGGAGTCGTGGAGTTATGTCCGGTCCCTTGAAGAGTAGTGCAAATGCTAAGGAGATAGGCCAAAGGCTAACCCTTGGGGAAAGGCTAAGGCCAACCTTGAGGGGAGGCCGAGGCCGACCCCATGGGGAAGGCCAAGGCCCACTTCCTTGGGCAAGCGTCAAGGTGCGTCGACTGGCGACAGGCGACGTTCGATCCCTTGAAGAGTAGTGTAGATGCTAAGGAGATAGGCCAAAGGGCAACCCTTGGGGAAAGGCCAAGGCCAACCTTGAGGGGAGGCCGAGGCCGACCTCTAAGGGGAGGCCAAGGCCGAGGCCGACCCCATGGGGAAGGCCAAGGCCCACTTCCTTGGGCAAGCGTCAAGGTGCGCCGACGGGCTACGGGCGATGTGCGACGGTCGGTGCGTGATGAGTAGTAGCGCAAGGATGAGTTTCTTGGTGATGAAGTCATGTAGAAAAAGTGAGAAGTGCATATGACTTGAGCGTGCACGTTTTGATCTGTTGAAAGCATTGAATACTTGTGTCGACGTGTCATGCAAAATGGGACTCTCAGTGGACTTTTGGGTGCAACCAGAATAGGTTGGGAACACCACTCCAAAAGGTTTTTAGATATCGTTATGATTTTAACTTTTAGTGACAAAAATAAAGTGAGTGGGTTCAAATTTGCTAAACCTTTTACCAACATTTCCTTGGGAGTTCAAATTAACTTTGTCCTTCGGATTAAGTATATTACTTAGCCATCTTTAAAGAGGAAAAAAGAGAGGTTAAGTTCGCCAATATTCCATATCCTTAAAATAAGGCCCCGTTTGACACTCTTTTTTTCCCTCTTTTTTTTTCAGTTTTAAAAACTGAAAAAAAAGGAGCGTTTGGTAACCATTTTTTTTTCAATTTAAAAAACCAGTTTTTAAACTGCAGAGTAAAAAAAAAACTCCAAAAACTGGTTTTTTTTTTCACTTTTGGTTTTTTTTTTCGACCACCACCACCACCCTCCCACCGCCGGCAGCCACCTCAGGCGACCACCGCCGGAGACTGTCGGCCGCCGGCGACCACCGGCAGCCACCTCCGGCCGCCGGCACTGTCGGCAGCCATCTCCGGCCGCCGGCGACCACCGCCGGAGACTGCCGGCAGCCACCTCCGGCCGCCGGCGACCACCGCCGGAGACGGCCGGCAGCCGGCCACCACCGCCGGTGACTGCCGGCAGCCACCTCCGGCCGCCGGCGACCACCGCCGGAGACTGCCGGCAGCTACCTCCGGCCGCCGGCCACCACCGCCGGTGACTGCCGGCAGCCACCTCCGGCCGTCGGCCACCACCACCACCACCACCGTCGACCACCGCTACGCCCCACCACCGCCACCGCAAACCACCAAAAAAAAAAAGTCAAAATAAAAAGGGTTACCAAACACCAAAAAAAAAAACCTCAAAAAAAAAGGGGTTATCAAACACCCACTTGTTTTTATAAAAAAAAAAAATTAAGCTGCTCTTTAAAAAACTGCTCTTTAAAAACTGAAAACCAAAAAAAAAATTTTGTCAAACGAAGCCTAAGACTACTCAAATAACTCTAACTCCACAGTGCTCTGCTTTAGCATTTTACGTAGCGCACCAAATATCTATATCTTTATCCATATAAATAAATATATAAAAGAAGAGTCATTCTCTAGGATTCTCAGCTTTCTGGTGAAGTCTCTGCTTACTTTGAATGTAGACTTTTTATCTGGACTTATTGTTTCAATTAATCTGGACTTCTGATCCATTTATTATACCTTGAGTTTGGACATTTTATTATCTTATTACTCTCACATTGAAGTCACATTGTACACCGTACGTTTCTTCCTCCTTTTTTTCTCCTCTTCCCACACACTCTTTCTCATCCTCTGTCTATATAATGTTATCAATGCATACACTCGACTTACATGAAATATAACATACTAACAACAACAATTTAAAATTTTTACTTTATCCATATGGTTAGGTACTTAGGATATTTCAATGTTTATGTTGAAATCTTTCCTTTGATCATTCTAACAAATAGAGTTGACTGTGTTGCGTTGGTAGAGGAATCCTTCCATCGAAATGTCAGAAAGGAAGGGCTAAGCAAGGCGGACAACGGGTAGGAGAAATGGAATCATTGCACTATCTTTTTTAGCAACAAATATGGGCCAACAAGTCAAAAAAGAAAAGTTTGAAATAGTTATCCTTAGATGTCTCATGCATATGTGCTATCATGTTGGCATATCAGATATATAAACAAAAAGGAAATTAGGCCTAACATTTCTGTTAAAGGGAATTTGAGTCAATGAGAGAAATGTAACCTTAGAAGAATACACTTTTAATTTCCTCACAATCTTGGTCAAAATTAGTTTGTTTGTGTAGCATCTATTAAATAGCATGAATTATCTCATTAATATTTAGATAGAAAATTGAATTAGCACGGAACTATAATTTTCTTAGATTCAAAAGCAAATTGTTTTTCGCGAAAATGTTAAACTGCATACCTCCCAAAATGGAAGAGCAACAAAAGTAATACAATATCACATTGAAAAAAAAAAGATATAGTTAATTTCATGAAGTACACTAACATGAAAATCAAATTGGAGGACATATTATATTTTTGTAAGCTTTATCCTATGTTTATAGTTGTATGTACTAAGTCTAACATGTTATTGTCAGTATGGAACCATATTTTTTTAAAAATAAAATTACAAGAAGGAATTGGAGATGATTGGAAGAAAAATGGAAAGGTATAAGAGGTCTAAGACAACTTTTACTTTAATTTTGTAATATATACACTATAGGTCGTACTAATGTGACGGTGGTGACGTGGGCTCTCTATGGTTGTAGTTATGGTAATGATGCTAGCAAGACGATGAAGGCAGATATGGTAGCGACCAGTAGGTGATGGTGACAGTAAAGATGGCAGTAATGATGCATCGATCAATAACCAATCATTCTAGCAGTAATGATGGTAGCGATGGTTCTGGTTGATAGTGTAATAACTTTTTAGTAACAATATGGTGACAATGTTAGTGGCCATAATAACTTTAATATGGTGGTAGTGGTGGCGACTCGAGAGGCAATGTCTGCGATGACCGGTACTTTAAAGGAAATAGTAAAACTAAGGTGATGGTAGTGTAGCAGCTGGAGACTAATCATGATCGAAATAGAAGTAAAGAACCTATTTAAACAATGGTTATTCTAGATATAATTTCTTGACTTAAGTTGAAAGCCGTGTAAATCCTATCTTCTAATTTGGAACTCTTAAAATTTTCACTATAAAGGCTTTGTTCTTTACCATGTTTTCGTATCCATGTACAATAATCAAGAAGTGCCCTTTTGTCCAAATCCAAATGGCAGTGGTTTTAATGACAACTTTCACTAATTATGTATGAATAACCTTAATAATGATGAATACTTGTAAAAGTACACTTTATAAAACAAACAAAGAAACACGTACAGTAGAGCACTTCTAAAGATACAAGGTGATGATATGATAAATAAGGAAACGAAGGAGGACGTGAATTACTAGCAATCAACGTCTTGGTAAAACTTATGATACATTTTCCGTCAAAAGCGCTTTTAGATGATAGATTGGTAATTCTAAAATTCACACTAAAAATGTTCTTTATTTTTTAAACAGTTATGGTCAATGAGATTGTCAATTTAAGCAGCGCGTTAATTTATTATGTGACAAACTCATAGACTTGGGTGTTTTTTTTTTGGTTGAGAATTTCTGTTCTATATCATCATGCTAAAGTATATAATTTCCAATAGAACCAAATTGCATACTATCGCGTGCTGCACATGTATATTAGCTAGTTCATTGGTATGCTAGAGTTATTACATAGCCATCCAAGCCAGGCTTGAACTAGATGATTTCCGATATTTTACAGGGATGATATGTGAATGTTTGAGCAACGTATGAATTGGAACCTCCATGATTGTTGTTGTTGCCACCCTTGTGCCACGCCTTAGGCTTGTCTCTCCCTCACCTTTGGAATGTTTCCTTTTCGTTGAAACCTACATGATTCTGAAGAGCTGCTGCACTGCACCTCTTGTTCATTTTGTACTGGAATCTCACCATCCGATGAAGAGGAATTCCATGCCTTTGTAAACGAAACTTCTACTCGGTTTTCATCTTCCGCTATCGCTGTATGCAGTGTCCCTTGTAGCCCGCACAACATCCGTTAAGCATTGCTTTTCGTTTCTTTTTCTTCTCTCCAACTTTTGGTATGCTTCCATGGTTTGTCTCTGTCAACGAGACTTCTGTTTGGTTTTCATCTTCCGCTATCACCTTATACTCTGTCCCTCGTAGCCTGCACAACATCCGTTAAGCATTGCTTTCAGTTTCTTCTTCTTCTCTCCAATTTCCGGTATGCTTCCTTCTCATGTAGCTAGTTTGGCTTGGCTTGGCTTATAGCCCACACACATCAATAGGTCGAGCAGGGTTATTGGCTGACAGAGTTCATGATTTAAAAGGCAAAATGGTCTTGTCTACCCTCTCTTTGATTCCTTGTTTCGATATTCCAGGACATTATCCATTCCATTGTACTGTAGTTCGGTGATGAAACCCGAGGCAGTCGACAAGGTGACCTTTAGAAGGCCATTATCCATTACCACCTGAAAAGGGAAAAAAAAAAACGATTCAACAATTTCAGATACTACGACATATTGGGCATTCATGTTGTACCATCGTCGATGCTAAAAGGTATAACATGATTTTACAAATTACATATTATTTTGCTAGATTACCATGTACGTTTCAGTGCAAGGGTAACTATGCCAAAGGTGGGGGAGACAAGCCCCGCCTTTTCTACTCTCTTATCTTTTGGTAGCTTCATGAACTTTTTCGCAGAAAAGTCCTACAAACACATTGAATTTGAACAAATCCCAAGTCAACAGTGCTCTCCATTAGAATTTTATGCAGTGCACCAAATACATTGAATTTGAACAAATCCAAGTCAACAGTGCTCTCCATTAGCATTTAATATAGTGCACCAAATATCTGAAGCTTAACATGGTATTGATACGCCCAAAGTACTACTTACCATCCAAGCCAAGCTTCCCTGAACTAGATGATTTCCGATAGTTAACCGGGATGAAATATGAATGTTTGAGCTATGTATCAATTGGAAATTCCGTGAAAATACGTTATCACTTTCATATTCCAAAAATAAATGTGATTCTGCAGATGCTTGAAATAGAATTGACCACCTAGTGTGCCTATCAGTGGATTTAAGCTGATGTTTCGATGACTGAAACAAGCACCCTCTCGACTTGATACTGTTAACCCCAACTTTTGACTGCACCAGCTAGTTTGATGGTCAATCTGGTAGCAAACCTCTTCGTAGAATGTTACTCAAAGATACCACGTAATCACACAAAAACCAACGCAACCTGGTGTTGGTAGTAATGATCATGGGACGAAGGGAACGGAAGGTCTTGCTCTAGATTGGACCCGGCACCTAATCCTATCCTACATCTCTGCCTTAAACCTCTTACGAACGATCCTTAGTGACAGTTTTTAACGGTAGCGATGTCTTTGCAACTTGTCGTAGACTATGCTATATCCTGACTTACACCTCCTATAAACGAGCCCGATGAACAGTATTTTCGGCATTTGCAACTTTTGG
Source organism: Escallonia herrerae (assembly GCA_033070095.1). Lineage (NCBI taxonomy): Eukaryota > Viridiplantae > Streptophyta > Magnoliopsida > Escalloniales > Escalloniaceae > Escallonia > Escallonia herrerae. The sequence goes on along the minus strand of JAVXUP010000416.1, from coordinate 229,025 downwards.
TAGACCAGAAATCTAAAGTCTTGCAAATTTTCCTAGTCGGCTCTGCTCTTCCCAGGCGTGCTGTTACAATAGTCCGGAGTTTGGACGCTCAAGTGACGCTCTTCCTAGAATGCCTTGAGGTCTACGGTCTACTACCAATCTGTTCTAACAGCTTTAGGGATCCATCATTGAATAGAGTGAACTAGAAACGAACAAGTAGCTTCACATAACCTCATTCACTAAGCAAATGATTGACAAAGCGAACATTTGAATTGCTAAAACGATAACAATCATAAGAACAGAGAAATTCAACTAGAAACGAACCACATTTTCATCAGCAATGATCATTCAACCAAGCCAGTATATCACCGCGAACAATCTCAACATTCTCATCAGTCTCCCCAAACAACAACGAATGCATCATCCCATCGTAATTCTTGATACTCTTATCATCGCTCTTCGCCTTTTCAAACAATTCCCTACTCACATCTGGATCAGTAACAACATCAGCGCTGCCATGTAACACGATGAACGGCAAACTGACATCGCACAACCGGTTGCTAGCATAATCAGTAACCCGTAATAATTCAACAACAGTACCCAATCTTGGTTTCCCCCCATATCTCATCGGGTTCATCCCAGCAATAAGTTTCTTTTGTTGAACCTTAACAGACTTGTCCATCAAATCTGCCGTAGGAACAATCGGCAAAGTGGGCGCAAATCTTGACACAAACGTTAAAATGTCAGGAATTGGCCATCTGGGTTTTACTTTATCTGAGATTTTACACATGGGTGCAATCAAAATTGCTCCACTGAACAATCTAGGATTTTGGAAATGGATCAGAAGGCAAATGGCACCACCCATTGACTCGCCAAACAGGAATTTGGGTAGGTTTTGGTAATCAGGGTTTTGAGTGAGGATGAAATTGAAGAAAGACACGATGTCCGATACGACGTCGTTGACATTTGGGATATAGGCTTTGAGGCCTTGGGATTGGCCATGGCCTTGGAGGTCAAGAGCAAAAGAGGCGAACCCATGTTGGGCTAGGAAGATCGGGGTGGCCTGGAACGTCCAGCTGATGTCATTCCCGTAGCCGTGGACCATGCAGATCAGGCCACGTGGAGGGATGGTGGTGCGTAGGGGTAGCCATGACCTGGTGAAGAGTGATAGGCCTCTGGGTGAGGTGTAGAAGGACTTTGCGGATCTGACGTTTTGGGTATTGTAATAGTCCTCTTCTGTGGTGTTTCCCCAGTAATGGAGGCGGTTTTGGGGGTCTTGCTTCTGTTCTTCCCCCATTTTTTGGAAGAGAATTTCACTGTCTTTGGTTTTGGGTAAATGCGGGGGAAGAAGGGGAGTGGGGTGGTTTGCTGCCCTTTGTTTTTTAGCTTGGGTTTTGGACTCTTGCTTTTGAGTGGATTTGGGCTCAGGGCTAGGTTAAGTGACTCGGTGGGTAGATAATGGGATTTTTGACCCTCTGCAATCCTCGTGGAACTGAAGATCGGCAACCTTTGCCTCAAGCTGCTTGCTAAGACCACCAGATTAACAAGTTCGATACTTTCTTAAGGTAATCTTTAACTTCCTTGTTAAGAAGTTGATTCCTGCACTATTGTGTCACTTTCGTGAGTATCAATCCGAGTTTGGGATGTGAAGATTGTGAACAAACATGTAGAAAGACTTGATAAAATGCTTTGAATCCCTTTTCTCTTAGTGAAGGCCAATTTTTGGTACAGCGATTGGTCATTCGGTATCACCAGTAGTGTACTACCCCACGACACCATATGTAGATCTGCATCAGTGTTCTTTGCTTTTTCTTACCTTTTTTCTCTTTTCTCATTCCACTCTAACAGGGACAAACAAAGGGAGCTGGTAAATTTTCTACCTTCTCCATTGGGAACTTGAGCATTTGAAATATCTCCTAGTGGAAGCATTCGTTCTATTTGGATTGTTCTTAGAGCTTCCTTTTACAAAATGTACCTTTTTATGATGTCTTCATTTATGGGAAGATTGAAGCAGGAAATCAATGTAATGATACAATGAACGATAACTCACAAATAACTTCGTAATTTGTTAGTAGAAGTAGCCCTTCTTATCATTTGCTAGTATTATAATACAATGAGCGGTAAAATGAATCTATATGGATTATCTTCTGATTTTATATCTTTATCTTTATATACGGTGATGATGTGAGACATTTGATACTCGACTGATTCGTACAGTGAAGATGTATTCATATGACTGTCATTTAAATTGGGACCATTTAGCAATGTTCATCCTTTACCTTCAAGCTCAGTAGAAGTAGATGCATTCTCTATACAAGAAAATGAATAAGGTGAAGAAAGCCTTGTAGAAGGAAATAACATGAAATAGAGGAATGTTGGTCGGTATATGGGAGTCAGAACTGGAAAATATAAATGACAATGTAAGTAAAGGATTAAATTACTTATCTAAATAAAGCAGATACAGTTGGTCAAGAAAGACAGAGCATGTACGTGAAAAGTATGACAGGAATACCTTCCTACTTGTGACTCTACCAATAAGGCCAATTGGAGGAAGTTCAATGACGCTTCTATATCATTGTGCGAGTCTTATTATCATTCTCACTTGTCAGCATGTGTATGGGTTGTTGGATCTATACCCTAGGAGAAATTATGTTGGGCAGATAAAATTAATGCAACATGACCAATGTTGTGCTATTCTATTTCTCTTGGCGGAAGTGGGGGAGAACTAGGGAAAGATAGCACTTTTGGTTGGCATGTTTCTTATATTCTTCATGGAATTTGATAGATTTTGCCACGGTCAAGGAAGGTTGCCTGCAAGATAGAACCAATAGTGGCACAAATAAAGTATCACCATACTGCTTTACAAAAGGTGGCCCATCAGAGAATAGCTTTACTGTATTTGTTTTGCAGATATGCTTCATTCCACTGGAAGCCCAAAATCATGTAATGAACTTTAGTTGACCTTGGTTAGTGACTCTTGGCAGAACAATATTTGCCTTAATAAACCAAAATGGTCTTCTTTGCACCAAGGAAAATCTCCATAAACAGATTTCCTTGGAATATAATGGTTTTTTCAGCTAACCTTGTAACTTCAGCTATTCTGATGAATCCATCTTTCCTATTTCAGAGATGGAAACTTGTGTTGCTAAACTTATGCTATCAACTTGTGCCAACTACATTCAGGTAGCCATGAAAAGCCCAAATTCCATACTAGATACAGCTCTTCTGCTTGTCATCATGAACTAGATGACTATACTGTTGAGCATGATCCAATTTAGGAATAGAAAACAAGGAAAACCGTTGAACCTAATCCGTCATAATGCCAGACCATCCAAGAAAGAAGTGGAATTCGTAAAGCATGTGCCTCTTAATAAATGTATCTAAAAGTTAATCTCAAGCTTCAGAATTATCACGCGACTACTCTGGTGTAATAAATCAAATTTAGGCACGTAACACGTGAAAGATTGAATAGGATAAGATGATTGACCTGAGTATTCACTATTGTTCTGTATATTTTATTTAAGAGCACTTCTTGTACATTCACCAACTAAGTCACTTCAGTCAAAGAGAAAGGTGATATCACTACAATTTCCTTGTAGCGAATGGATATCTCTCTCTCTCTCTCTCTCCCCCAACAAAAATAAAGTGAATAGCAAAACTAGGACTTTTTTTTTAATTTTTTTTTCAATTGTTTGGTAAATTTTGGGAGATAAGGAACCATAATGGTCAGTAAAGGAAGCACATATATAAGCACTTATCTTTCGGATGGCCCCATTGGCACTCCCTTACTTGCTGATGGCACTCTCGTATTGTTGCATGATGTGCAGCCATGATAATTTGCATCTTGTGCTTAAATAATGTAATACATGTTAATGCCATTAGCAAAATAGGGAGTGCAAATTGGTTTTTCCTTAATTTCCTTGTAGCAATCCAAGAAATGTTTCATCTTTCTCTGCTAGACCTTTGAGTGAATATATGTACTTGGCATGGGATTATATTTCAGCTGGTGCTGCCTTATCATGAACATGTCAAAGGAATTGTTAGGTGTCATTTCATAATAAGATGGCGAGTGAAGTCCGGAACGAGAATTAGCTTTCCAAAGTGGAAAGTAGGGCGGCAACCCTGGATCACTTGAAAGCCGACCGTAAGAACCCATTGTTTTTTTTACGCATGCTAAATATGTAGTCAATCACAGACTCAAATATTTCCGACTTAGTTCAAACTATATGTTAAGAATTTGATGTACTGATAGGTTAGCTACAGATAAAGTACTGTGATATTTTTTACATGAAATAATTTCTTATGCAACAGATAGTAAGCTTGTATTAGTATGACTTTGTTAATGCAATGGAAGGTGTAAAAATTTCCATGTCTTACACTACTTGTATATTTTGCTAGTCCTACAATGGGTCTCTCTCTCCCTCACTCTCTCTAAAAGGAACCCTCAGTGCCATGATGAATGTTGCAAAATTTCTCTTAGGTATATTCTATACATGTATGGATGAGGATGCAAATTGCTCATCGATGCTTTTACTTTTGGATTACCATGTATGGACGAACATCACTGTGAAAGATAGAAAACATGAACATGTATATGGATTTGACATAGCATCAGATGCTTTTGTTGAAAAGTTTTTCTATCAGAATTTATATACCTTACAGTCATCACTCCAAGAGATAATCATCTAATTAATTCTTTTGGTTTTGGAGTTGCCAATATAAAGAATACGCAATGAACCAAAGATGGTATTGTAAATATCCAGAAATGTTCTTATGGGAGGCTGTATGATAACCATAACTGGGCCCATGCACTTTATGTCTGGTTACTGAACATGGAAAGAAAGGCTAGGTTATTGTGTTTTATACACAATGTTTGATACATTCGGTTCAACCATTTAAGAAAGTAGAACTACTTTTGAGCCTTATTTTGGTTTAGTACAAAAAAATATAGGTTGCATTTTTTGCCTGCCTGAGTTAAAGTCTTTTAGTGGCTCCTTTCAGGGTTTCACTAACAGGTGATGTTCAAGATCTGCCTCTCTTTCAGTGCAAGAGGCTTGGTTGTTTTTTACACACACTAACAGGAGGAAAGATGGCCCGGAGAGTTTTCAGTTTTATCATTTCTTTCCCTGATACTTACATTGGTTAGGAACAGAAAAATTTTCTGAATGGTGACGTGAACTTATAGGGAGCTGACCACAAGGTGCTGGCATCAAAGATATGAAAATTGTCTGTTGAATTGGAGTTTTAGGATCTGATGTTCCTCAGTTGTTAAATGCTTCGATCCCTGGAAAAACTAATGCAATAAAATTATCATGTGGCAGCTAGATAATTTCAATGGCACTTGGATCAGCTATTGGTTGTTCTGGATTGGCACCTGTGTCCACATAGGTATGTGGTTATCCCGTATTGTCAAACAGTGCGTTTTATCTTAACTTTGAGCTTTGCACACATATGCACCTTTCTTTCTTTACATTGACTTGATTGTGGTGGTAGTGGTTTATCCACGTACAAGAGAACACACCGTAAGTCTGTCAAGAATTGCCCCAGGTTAGCGATGCTATGCCGGGTACAGAAGGCACAAATGGCAAACCCCATGACGGGGACCATAGCTGTGCTGCTAAAAAGATGGTCTCTGTCTTCAGATGCAATTCTCAATTTTCATCATACTGTTTTAAATACAAGTCTTTGACAATAAATATTCATGCATAAATGCTATAGAAGTTTGTCATAATAGACATCTAAAAATTTGAGGTATCAAGCAGTGGAGATCCAAACAAAATGACAGGAACGCGTAAATGACCAGAATGCCTAAATGAGAGGAATGTATGAGAAATCGTAGATCTTGACAAGGAGAAAGTGCCGATATCTAGAGTGAGACCATACGTAGGGTTATCTGCTAATATAGTTTGCATTGAATAACTCCTAGCCCTTCAGATCAAAGTCAATTGAGTTCTTTATGTACATATGTCAAAATCCACTTTTACATCTTTAAAGCAGTGTGAAAAGGACATTTTTGACTTTCTAATGGAGGTGCGATAACAGATTCACATTCATATGAGAAAAACCTGTAGTAGCCCTACAGAAACATTAAAACTTTTTCAAAGATTATCTCTGAGACCTAAGAATTTGATGACATGATTGCAGACTGACATACATTGTGAGTAGGGAATTGCTAATAGTGTTGAATAAGATAATAATCAAAAAATCAAGAGATGATTTCCATCTCATTACTCAACTAAATAAAGTTGCAATCCAAGTCATGATGATTCAACAAGCAACTTGGTTTGTTACTGTCATCTCTTCATCTCACCTTGACTTTAGATCAGAGTCACAATCCACAAAACTCCTCCTTTCTACGCTTTGATGATGAGATTCGATAAAACATCTTAAGCTTTCCTCTATATGTTAAGCCACCACTGCTTTGGAATATATACCACATTTTCTCTTTCCACTTGGTACTGCTATGACATGAAACTGACCAGCAAGAACCTGGTCAATTGCATAAACAAATCATGATGAGCTGCTACACAGTTGAGCCTTTTTTTTTTCCTGCATATTTCAGTTGGTGTTGTGGACTTTGCCACAGTAGATTTGACATTCACATCTTAGCTTCAGATAGTGATGCTATAACCCCACTGTGGGTTGGTATTATGGTTTCCCAGACAGCTGATTGGGGGGTACATTCATAAACCAATCGGCTTGCTGACTTCTTTAATGCACGAGAAGTCTAAAATGCCTTCGCTTTATAACCTTTTGCTTTACATGTAATCACATTAAGCAACTCTTTTGATACTACTGGTAAATTCCTATTGTGCACTTAAGTAATCAATTTGTATAACCTTGTAAATAAAGTCTTTCTTTCCACTAACTCTACTGTGATAGAAATAATCTGATTTTGTCGCATCATTTTTCATTGTCAGGATATTTTCCTTACAATATGCTCTTCCCCCCTAACCTTTCCATGTTTATGTAGCCTTCCTCTAGCTTGAACAGAGCCAACCGTTCCATAACTCCTATTTAAGTAGTGTAGCTGCTTTTTCTAGATGAGAGTAGTGCGACAGGTTTTATAGCGCCTATAGTTTCCGAAATCTTACATCGTAAAGCTTGGAGATGACATATATGCCAATGTATCAAAAGAATCAATTCAAGCAACTTATAGTACCATGAGTTATCTATGGCACATGAAAGTATCATACAATCACCAATTTAGGAATTTGTGATAGCAAACGTTTTTGTATTCGTAAAATAAATATGTTTTGGTTATCCTAGATTATGTTCTCGAAGATAGTGATACCATAAAATCATGTATTCCGCTGAATAGTTCAAACTTGTAATCCATTTTGCCACTTTGGCTCTATTCCCCGCTGATAATATGCCATCTTACACATTTCAGATCCATGGTAGGATAGTAAAGGAAGAATTGGTTTTTGTTACTGTAAAATTAGGAGGAAATTCTAAAACAGACCTTTAAGGGAAAGATAATCTTTCATACTCAAAAGCATATAATGTTTCAAGTCAACGTAAACAGCATTCGCATTATTATATAGAAATGTCGTTCACATGACTGTGATCCAACAACCCATACCCAAGAATGGAGGCTCCATAAACCCTTGCTTATAAAGGTTAGGCTCCAGAACCTGCCTAAAACCTACGTCAGATGCCACACAGTTGCTGACTTAAAATAAAAGAGACTCTGCTACGTATTAGAGAATCACATCTTGATCATTGAGTAGTGGAGGCAAGTATAACCTACCAAGTATATATAGACATGTGGGGCTTTGTGGCTTTCATCCTTAAATGCGAAACCTGTCTCTAGGTTGGTGGTGTTCCTTATGGATTTCGTATTAGAGTTGATGTTTTCCCTCACTTTTACTCTTGTTGCCTCGTTGTGTCTCGAGCCTGTTGTTGATGCTAGGCACAGGCAATGGTCTTCCGAAAGAAAGTTGAATTCCTTGGGTAGTGAGGATCTTGTGACTAACTTGCCTGGCCAGCCTAACATAGACTTTCGACACTACGCTGGGTACGTAACTGTGAACGAGAAAAATGGAAGGGCACTCTTCTACTGGTTCTATGAAGCCTTAACTCTCCCTAACGAGAAACCTTTGGTGCTGTGGCTTAATGGAGGTAAAAAGTTGTGGAGTTAAAATTTGCTTGTTTCTTTTAATTCATATGACGCATCACCTCTGAGAAGTGCCAAAAAGTTTCTTTCTATCTCTTGGACCTCTCTGGTTCTTTACTCCAATTAAGGAAGCCTTAGCATTTGGAGATGTTGGTCAGATGGAAGTTGACTGAGTCTAAGAAAAATATTTGTGATCAAAGTGTTGCAGATTCCTACACTTCTTACATCTAGTGAAGAACAAAATCACTTTTCATCAATTTTCTCATGATTCCAATCACGGTCTTTTTTACCATTATCTATTTGTGTAGCCGTGTGTTTATCTCTTGCTACCTGGTATATTGGCACTTCCACACATCAAATTAGTCGAGCCTTTTTATTTGTAAAGTTCATAAAGGTTATGCTCTTTATTCCTTTTCTTATCACCCAGGGACATCATTCTTTGTTTCCACCCCAAGTCAGCCGAGGGATCATAAGTACATTACTTCATTTAGTCCCTGCTATTTCCTGTTTGTCAGTAAGGTGACAAGAGCCTACATTGTTCAGGTCCCGGGTGTTCTTCTGTGGGATACGGAGCAACCCAAGAGATTGGACCTTTCGTTGTGGACACAAATGGACGTGGGCTTAAACTTAATCCTTACTCCTGGAATAAAGGTATAATTTCTACAATCCCTTTTCAAAGTGTAGTTATGTATTCAGATCTTGTACACAAGAATCAATTCACTATATAAGTACCAATGTATAGATATAAAGTTTTCTTTTGTTGTCACTATTTTGGATTTCCTCATAGTATAATACTTTGTGAAAGAGCATATCATCAATTTAATATTCTCTCTTTGTCTGGTGTGATGCAGAAGCCAACATGTTGTTTTTGGAATCTCCAGTTGGTGTTGGCTTTTCATACTCCAATACAACTAGTGATTATGATGAGCTTGGAGATGACTTCACAGGTGAATATTATGTAAATCATTAGTACATATGCTGATATCCACACTATTATTCTATAGACCAAACCACACATCTCCCTCTCTCTCCCCCTTTATCTTCATTTGACTGCTTCATTTATTTCTGGGTGGGTGTGTAGAAAGAAGGCTTGTTAATGTACTTGAAGAAGATATCTGCTCTTTCTTTGGAACAGTTCTACTGTAGTATCTTTTGTTTGGACAGCCATAAGTTTGTGAACTAACTATTTAGCATCTGTATATGTTTCTATGGACTATTGTATCAGCTAACGATGCTTATGCCTTCCTGTATAACTGGTTCCTGAAGTTCCCATCTTACAAAAACCGAAGTTTTTACATTGCTGGGGAAAGTTATGCAGGTGCTTCACCTTAATAACCCTTTTCCAGAGTCATCTTAATTGAGTCTTGATGTACACCCAACAGATATGTCCTAATATTATACAGGAAAATACGTTCCGGAGCTGGCAGGGCTCATCCTCGACAAGAACAGTGACCGTTCCCTCTTTATTGATCTCCGCGGCATTTTGGTAAGGCCCTTTTGACAGACAATGAAAAATTTAAAACCCTGAAACATGTGATGCTGGGTAATCCTTTCGATTCTGGTTTCATAACCAGAATTATCAAATCACAAAATGGCTTTCTGTGCAATTGCAGCTGGGTAATCCTGAAACATGTGATGCTGAAGACTGGAAGGGTCTAGTGGATTATGCTTGGAGCCACGCTGTGGTATCAGATGAAACTCACAAAACTATTGGAGAATCCTGTAATTTCAACAGCAATGATACATGGAGCAACGATGACTGCAGTCAAGCAGTGGATGAAGTACTCAAACAGTACAAGGAGATAGATATCTACAGCCTCTATACCTCGGTCTGTATTGGCAATTCATCAGGTTCAGATAAAAATTTGATGCAAGTCTTGTTCAAGAGCACATCAAAGATGGTGGGTGACAATTTGATTATTATTTTGTTTTCTTTTGTTTTATTGAATTGTTAGTCACTGTGAGGGCAACTTATGAGTGGAAGTGATTAATCTAGAAAAAACAGGAAAAAAGGGAGGTAAAAGAAGAAAAGAAGTGACACGGACTTATTTAAATACCATTTTGTCTATTATAATGGGATTCCCACTTACTTCTGTACTAACGAGACACAAGACCAAGATCTCTGGAAATTTGGTGAAACGGCTTGGTATGATAGATCACTTGAGTTATAATTGTGCATCTTAAGATCTGATTCTTGAGGTAGAGCAAAATGATAATGATCAAGAGTTTATTGGTCTTCCCCATTTTTAGTGTGGCAGGTTGGGAGGGAGGTGGCAGGGCGCAGATTTTGCTTACCTAAATTGAACCGTTTGTATTTGATTTTGTCTACTAGATGCCACGCATCATGGGTGGGTACGACCCATGCCTCGATGATTATGCGAAAAGATATTACAACAGAGCTGATGTTCAGAAGGCACTCCATGTTAGTGATGGATACCACCTCAAGACTTGGAGCATCTGCAAGTAATAAATATTCTTTATTCTCACTTTCTGATGCTTTCATTTGTAATGACTGTGTGGAAGTGTAGATTTATGCAGTTAACTCTGTATGCCATAACAAGGAAAATACAAGGATAAGAGGTCTTCATGATACTAACTGAGCCATATTCAATGCAGTACGGATATTTTCAATGGCTGGTCAGAATCAAAGGAAACTGTTCTCCCTATATACAAGAAACTTATTGCTGCAGGACTTAGAATATGGGTCTACAGGTACCTGTTTCCCAACTCAAATCTGTTAATAAACAAAGATGTGAAACATTAACTTCCTATTCCTTTTGGTCGCTCAGTGGGGATACTGATGGAAGAGTTCCCGTCCTGTCCACAAGATACAGCTTAAGCTCGCTCGGTCTGCCCATCACTAGGGCATGGAGGCCCTGGTACCACCAGAAGCAGGTAATTGCCTACCAAAGCATAATCGGTACCAAAATATGTCTTATTAGATACTAGGGATACTACCTTACCAGTCTTACCCGGTTCTTGGTACAGTTATGGGTAAATGGGTAGGCTTAGTTGTTTCTCGGATTAAGGTCGTGGTTCACTTGAAATTGCTTCTTGAATTCGCATCCACAATATATATATGCTTGGAACTTAAGGAAAAGATATATGCATGGATCCCATTGCTTGCCCAAAAAAAAAAAGATCAGGCGAAGAAAGGAAGGAGAATTTACAAGTCTCCTAGCATACGGCAATTATATGCATGTTGGAAACTTTTCCGTAGAAGTATACTGTAAAAGCTCAATTTGGAAGCCTGTCGTAAGGGCAAGAAATATTGCAGCAGTTTTTTGGACGGCTTAGCTTCATATTGAATAGACTGAAACTAGTATGAAAAAATTCAGAACTCTTTGGATAGGGAATGATTTCTGGATAATGTTCTTAGAATGAGGTTCGAGTTTGATTGGTAAAAGGTCACAAATGCGATTTAAAATTTAGTGGTGCTTATATACTAGCAAATGGAGCCAATAAGTGGATTGATCTAGTTGTTTCTGACTCTTCATTAAGCAACACCGGAATCGGCATCACCACCATAAAAGTTCGGCTGACAAATCGCTAGGGACATATATATACAAGTCATTTGCATAGAGGAAAACCGTGTTGCTTTTACTAATGGATTAATGCCTGCCTTTCTTCTTTTTCCTTTCTGGATCAGGTTGGTGGTTGGCTTCAAGAGTATGAAGGGCTCACATTTGCAACATTTAGAGGAGCTGGCCATGCAGTGCCCATTTTCAAACCAAGCGAGTCGCTTGCTTTCTTCTCTTCTTTTCTTCTTGGGGAGTCTCCACCTTTCCAGCGATGTTAACCCTGATGGCAGGTTGTCTTTGTACTTCTTTCAAGAGTTTTGCTCACATACATACGTATGCACCTAAATCTACTATGTAGTTTCATACATGTAGCAGAAAACAACCTAACCCGTGGTCTTCGCCCTTTGGGGGGGCTTGTACCCAATGTGGAAAGAGAATAAATTGAATCTTTTATACCAGATAGTTCATGTTTGATGTTCCCATTGTTAACAGGTAAGCAAACTGTATCAAAGAAATGTATGGCTTATCACTAAAGATGGAAAAACATGGCTAGTTCGAATTTGTTGCAGTTCCACAGTGAAAGGTCGATATACATACACACAGACGTGAGATTAATTTGGGAGAGAAAGATGTACTGAATAATTAACGCATATTTCGAGATCTAGAAATCTAGTTTTTGGTTATGCAACTATTTGGAGTATTAATGCTTGGATGTGATACCATCTAGTGACACCATTGGAGTTAACTAAAAACTAATATTGACTGTGTTCATGGTTTTCTGGTGGCAGCAGTTGTTACTTCAATTTTAATTTGTATGTGACTAAGGCCTCAACTTGAATTGCAAAACATAGTCAAGAATGTGCAGTTCTGGTAAAAAAAAAATAGGGTAGATATCCAGTGGCCTAAGAAGCACGGACTCGGGTGCGGATATGACACGGGTGCGGATACGCGGATACGATATTTTTAAAAATTTTAGGATACGGGTGCGACGAGGATACGACATATTTTATAAATATTTTTTTAATTATGTATACTTAGTATTTAATTTTTAAACAATTTAAATCTTAATAATCATAATATATGCGTTTGATATATGTGAAAAGATATTAATATTCCAACTAAAGTAGTGAGTTTTTAAGTTTAATGGGTTCTTTTTGTAAATTTTAAAGCTTTCAACCAAATTAGTAAGAATTTGTTAAGTTTAATGGGTTTTTTTTAAATATAAAAATTGTAGAACTGAACATAATAAAATTTTTATGTGGTATTATTTTTATTTCTTTGAAATACTGGGGTTGGTTTATGTAATAACTTAACAATTGGAGTCCTTAAATAATATAGCAAAACTAATGTTTAAAACAGTGACAGATCTGAGAACATCGACACATGCACAGAACACCAACAACTCCTTCTCTGGAAGCAGCCGCACGGCTCACGGCTCACGTCGCAGTGGGTCGCTGGTAAGTCCCCTTCTTCTCCTCCTTCGTCTTCTTCTACTTCTTCTCTCCAGTGTCTCCTCTCAGATTGCGGTGGTTGCCGGAGTTCCTGATAGTCACCGGTGGTCGCCAGAGCTCCAGATCATCGCCAGTGGTGACAGATCTGAGCTGATCCGCACCCGGGATTTAAGAAATTAAAAAAAAAATGATGGACACGCACCGGTTCCGCACCTGAGGCGCACCCGCACCCGATGCATATCCGGTGCCGGTACTTCACCCTAAGTGCCGCACCGATGCTTCATAGCCAGTGACACTAAGCTTGATGAAGCAGTGTATAACTTTTGAGTCAGATCGTAACAAATTTATCTTCACATACACGAGTGTATGAAATGGTGTGGATCACCGTACTCGCATGGAATAGTCATCAAATATTTTTTCCGAGACAATATACTAAGATCACACGTGTTCACGAAAAAAATCTTGCCTCTAGTTCGCGTTCTCTTGGAAACGAAAGCTATATGTAGCTCAGTAAACATAGATTTTACATTATATGAGATCCAACAAAAACACCCTGCAAATGCGAAAACATGGAAAGTTAGTATACTCGATTCCGGAGGAACTTGTTGAGAAACGCCCCCATGCTATAGCTTTACATCATATCCATGTATCCGCAGCAGCTGAAAAATTAATTAGCACCTCGTATATCTCTGCTGCCACAAAATTGACTTCTCTTCGTCGCATTTCTTGGTTCTTGAAGCCCCATACCTTTTAGTGACATACACCAGAAAAAAGGTCATCATATAATTGCTCTGTCAGTTCACAAGAGACCTCCTTTCCCTTTTGGTATGCCCCTCCACAATGGACAATTTTCATATAGAGAGTAACAGCTTTCTCTTTGTCATTATTGTTATGTTGAGGAGGGCTTTACATGAAAATCAAAGCATTCCCCATGGAATTGCAATTTTGAAACTTCTCTGCAAAGTGATAGAACAGTCTAATTATCAATCACGGTAATCCTAACTAGCTACTCACAGGATGTTCTACTCAAAACCTCTTCCAACTTGGACATTTTCTCTAGAAAACGTCACAGATCAAGAGAAAGTTCGATCATCCTGAACATGGTTCTTTTTAGGGGTTATTTTGATAGTTCTGACTGATTTCGATTATCCTAAAGAAGAAACAAAAAGAGAAAAATTTTAAAAGTATATAGCATTTGGCTTGTAAACAGGTTACATAATTTATGAATAAACATCGGATGAGGTGCAAATGTAGAACGGAGTCTCTCCCGCCATAAGTATACTCGGATGACAAGAGAACACCAAGACGAGAGCATATAAATTGATGCAACAAATTGGGGAACGAATTGAAGTAAAAAGAGTTTTCTCGGCCCAGCTCAGAGAAAGATAGAAGGGGGTGGGCCTCTGAAGAGTAGGGTGAGGTTAAGGGTCTGTTTTAAAATAACAGGAAACCTACTATCTTAAAATGAAAATTAATTAGCGTATTAACTTAATGAAAATTGAGCAGGCTGAGGCCAGTGATTGACTGTTCTAGAGTAGTTTTGGGTCCTCTAGGATTCAACAGTCTCTTCTTTGCAAACGAGCACTCAAATAGTCTTCTACTTGTTTTTATCACCGAAAAGAGAAACTTCTACATGGCGAAGATAGTGAAGAAATGAGCTATGAGTTTGTAAAACGATACAATAGTGAAGAAAGGAGCAAAAGTCAATCCTGTACGCAAGTCAATCGTTATGGATTGATTTCTTGTGGATTTTTGAGCTCTCCTACACATGGTAGTCTACCTTTAGTAGCTTGTTACTAAGCCCAACATGCCAACCAACTTATAAACTCATGCGACTTTTCTAATCTCTCCAATCTAAAACTATGAGTTTTGCACAACTTATATAAGTTCAAGCAAGTAAGTTTGAGAGTACATTTATGGATGAAATCAATTTTTGACTTTGATGTAATTGTAAATTTGTGCACCAAATACGTCAAGGTGTGGCGCATCTTGCCACAGGTCCACATATAGTGACCTAACACTAACATGCCTTGTCACAACACTGGTAAGGAAACAGCTAGGTCCTCCAATTGTTTCAGTTGGAACTTGAGAAACCATACTACCATAAATGTACGTAGTTTGCAGCAGTTGTATTGCTGAAAGACCAAGAATTAGTCCTAGCGTGGCCATAACTTTAAAGCCATGATGAGAAATCCACCTAGGCTACTTTACGTCCGTTTATGGTTAGCTCTGACAGTTTTTCTGTATTTTATAATATTGTTTTCGCACGAACGTGCCAGATTCTGGACTAAATCAGGTTCAAACACAATTCTCGATGCAAACTGTTCGGAGTTTTCGAGAAAGTGTCTTCTGACTTCTTTCTCAAATGACCTAAAAGGACTCAGAAAATATCCTCTGAGGTGCAAATAGCGTCCCATTTCTGGAAACAGTAGCTACTTTATGGCTGTTTTATTATTACATGGTTTCAAGGATTTTTTCTCTACTCTTTAGTTTCGTTTCTAAGTGTTATATGCATTTTTGGTTTTGCGTTACAACCAAGTCGTTCGTGTCCTAGTTTGATTAGCGCTGTACTGTCATGGAAAAGATCGGTCATTATCAAGATACCTGGTGAACAATATCAAGGCTACACGCTTTCGTCCAACCAACTTAACACCCAACTTTGATCAGAAAAAGAAAAAGAGAAACAAAAATCCAATCACATAACCAAGAAAGATAACGGGACTAATCTGACCCACTAGAGAACTTCACTTCAATCTTAGTTCACAGGCTCAACTTGTCACAACTGATTGGGATAGCACAATTTGACACATCTTGGGCACATTGCCTTATTCACACACACTCGCATTACAGAAATCTGTTTACTATGGAAGCTACGACAGGTGATATAGTTGACAAGCCAAATCAAATGTAGCAGAAGTTAAACCTTGGTGGAATAAGCAGTTTCCTGCAGTCATCTATTGTAGCAAAAATTTTGGGACTTTTGCTGCCATAAGTTGTGAAGGTTCGATTGAAATGAGCATGCACAGTAGAATCTTTTTGGGTGGTTACTCCACGAGAACAACGTCGAGGAGTTATCGGCTTGAGGATCCGGTACTCAGGAGGATCATATATTGCCTTCTTTATGTCCTGAAGTAGTTCAGTGTTGGAGTCAAAACGGTTGCTGGAGTCGAAGAACATCTGAAACACTTTCATAGATGATAGGTGGAGATGCTTGCATGGTTTCGGCAAATCACTTAGCTCGTCCATCAGAACATGCTGGAGTAACTCTTTCCTCTTCTCATCTAATATGTTCTTCACATAACCAATTGAATCTTCAATGTCTCCGTCTGGATTTTCTTTTAAGTGGAGCAGCACAAGGTTCATTTTCCCCTCCCCTTGTTCCTTCGGTGAGTACACGACAGGATACATATAATTGCTTTAGAGTAGGATAGAGAATGAGAAAAATGTTGCAGCTACCCGGAGACTGAAAAGGAGACAGCGTCGCCTAAGCAGCGATACTTCTACTAATAGTTTTCACTGTCAACTTTTTTTTCTTAAATTTGCACCTACATTTTCTTGAAAGACACTTGATAGGCATTAGTTGTGGTTACAAATAAAATGGCTGCATATATCTGTAGCAAAATATTTTCTCAGAATACAGAAACTTTGCATTTCAAAGCCTCACCCGAACTGATAAAATAGCATGAAAGCATGATGATTCCTACCAGATTTCTTCCCGTTGGAAAATAGAACCCTTCATCAAAACATGAACTCTTCAAGATAGCCAGAAGGTCTCATGCTTGTTAATTTTATTTATTAAATTACAAAATGAAAGGGTTCATTTTGTCACGCTTTTTAACTTGTGCGGTTATAGTTTTTGAAGAGGCATGGCAACACCATAAGAGGCATCGAAGATCTTAATAACTCCAGAGGATTTGGATTTGTGGGATACTATGAAAAAGGCTGATAACTTACCTCATAGCTTTGGATGTCACTCAACAAGCGAGCTGTAGCCATGAGCAACTTTGTGATGGTTTCATAGTGGTTGGTTTTGAGTTCATCATCTGGCAGCCTTGGGCTCAAGAACATGAAGATGGAAGAACTATGGTGTGTGTTGCGATGGACGTCATTCCAACCTTAAGGTACTCATCTGCGGATGGTATGTATCCAGTATTGCTCCAAGTAGTTTCCAGCAGCCACGAGAAAAAAGTTTTGCTCCACTTTTGTATAAGAACAAATTTAGGACATAACTCTTTAAGTTTTTACGATAACATGAATCAATTATGCATTATTTACTCACTCAAGTATGCCTAAATACTTACGATATCTTGCAGGTATCTTGTTATATCACTTCCATGTTGATGGAGGAACTCTGTTGCAATGTCAGTCACAAAATCAACGAGGGCAGCAAAGGTGACCTTACTAGGGTCCCTTAAACCTTTACCATCCCATCTGCCATTCATAAACATTAGTAGTAAGTAACATTTTGGGGCAAGATGAGGAAAAAGACAAATGTGCTAGAAAAACAAAAGGGAATCTAAATATTGATGAAAAGGAAACCCTGAAATCTGTCTGGTTCTTTTGGTATTTCAGACACTGAACCGCGCACTCCTTATCCTGATTTTCATAGACTATGGGTTGATTTTCAGTGGCATTTTGCAGCACGTATCGCTGAAAGCCTACAAGGACACTTACCACAATCTTCAATTGGTGTAGGAGTATTACTAAAGCTATAATTTTGCTTGGGATGATGCCTCATTTTGCCAATTACTGATAAAATTTTACGATTATAATGTACCTAAAGAAGAAGTTTAATTACCTTTGTACTGCCTCAGTCAATTCCTGCAATTCATCAAGAGTACCTTTCATATCAAAAAAATCATCCGCGACTGTAATAAGTATTGCACTCTTGGCAACTATCATCCGAACAAGAGAATCATGAGCCAAACAACTGCTAGCGGCAACAGCAAAGTAGCAATAGGTAGTCTTTTCCCGGCCAAATCCCATGTCGCTAAGGCCAGTGTCCTTTGACCACCTGCCATGTCCGTAAGGCACGCCATGAGTCATGAATTATCACAAAGTTATTCAACGAGTTCGTTGTGTTTGAGGACACATTCTAGTGGAAGTAAATCTTGTACCTTTTCAGTTCCTCCAATTCGTTCTTATAAATTAGTTGCCGAAACTTGTAATTTTCCATAGCAAGTTGCATGATATTCTCATCCTGGAGACATTTTAACCTAGTGGGAAAATGTTTGATGGTTAAATTCTATAGGTAATTCACTTCCAAATATGCTTAATTGAATAAAGCAGAACTACAAACATATCAGAAATTTAAGTGCAATGCAACTCATAGGAACTTCTACCTGTAAAAGGAGGCCTTCCCGGTCCAAAGAGGACTGACCCTATTTTCTTCAATCCACATTCTATGGTCGAGATGATCCAGTCTAGCAATCCACGGAAGACTCAGCTCTTGCTCAATCTTACGGAAACATTACAGTCTCTGGTTAGCATGACTTACATGCACTATACAGTTTCAACATTGTAAAGACAACAAAATGGAACCAGAAAGAAAGAAAAAAGAAAATAAAAAAAGAGTTCTCTTATTTTTTGTGATAATCTTTGGGCATAAAAATTGCATCCAAATTCATCAGACTGGGTTTGTCTGGTTTTTGTTGCTATATCTCTCTCTCATTAATTTCCCCTCCTCCAATGCCCAGACACAGCAACTAATCATTATCTCGATAAGCTCATCGGTGACGCTTCTTATAACACTTTAGGCTACAGTTTGTTGATACTAAGTTACAATTGTTGGTTAAGTAATACAAAAATGCCACTACAGTGACTAAAATCTCCTCATCAACTTCCCATCGGTTGAATAGATTGAAGAGTACAAACGTGACTTACCACTCCACGGAAACGTGGGAGTGTGACAAAATTATCTTATGCCATTCTTGATTTCTTAGTTTTCTCGAGCAATTTTCTTGAAAACATTCTTGCCTCCTCTAGTTCGTATTCTCCTGCAAATATAACATCTGTGGCTCTATAAACATTATATATCAAGCTTCTGAAATGTTCACAATTTTGTTCTAGATGATTTAGGATGTCTTCATGATTTAGAAACCAGCAAAAACTCCCTGCACATGCAAAATCAGTTTCAGTTAATGCAGATCGAAGTCATTTACCACAATTGACTTTGAAAAACTTGTGTGTAAATGGGTGTGTGTGTGTGTGTGTGCGCGAGAGAGAGAGAAAGAGAGGGGGGAGAGGGAGAGAAAGAGAGGGGGGTGGGGGGGGGGGGGGGAGAGGGAGGGAGAGAGAGGTGGGGTGGGGGCTAGGTTTTGAAGCCGTACATGGAGTTAAGTTATATCCATGCATCCGCAATAGCCGAAATGCTAATGAGTCCATGTATATCTTTGCCAATGCATCATTGGTTCCCCTTGGTTCCGATAGTTGTTTCTTGCGATTCCTATATGTTCTAGTTACAGAAACAAGAATGGTTGAGTGAGTTTAATGTCAAGAATCTAAAATTTGGGCAACCGACTTTGGGATTAATTTTACGTTACACCCTATACTTAGGGATCAGTTGCACCCAACATCTCATGGTTTCAATTTTGGCACCCAACACCAAAATTTTGAAAATATCGATATTCGATACTAATTGATGGCCAGGATGGGTTTCGATTAAACGGTTATTAGTTTTTTTAAGGATAAATGTGTCTTTTTAGCTATTAAATCTATGCGTCATTCTAGTCGACACCAATTATGCACACATAACCTCTCTATCTCTTTCCTGTCTCTCTCTCTCTCAGACGTATAATGGCACCTCTCTCTCTCTCTCTCAATCAATTGCAACTCATATAAGCTTCTTCCACACGCACACAAACACACACACACACACCACCTCTTGATCTCACGCTGCCATTACACACACAGAAAGACAAGCTTCTCTTTATCTTAATTTCTGTCTTTGTTTCTCCCTCTAATCCTTCGCCAACACCAAATTTTCTAGATCCTTTACCCGAATGCTTTCCGCTTTAATTGAGATTGGGCTTTGAAGGCATCTTGTCGCTTTGTAGGGTGTGGGATTGTGGCTGACTAATTGCGGGATTGCTGTTGACTGACTGAGTGAAGGATTGATGGGTTTTTTATGGGTATGGGCGGTGTAGGTTTGATGATTTTGGGAGT
This sequence comes from Escallonia herrerae, assembly GCA_033070095.1. Classification (NCBI taxonomy): domain Eukaryota; kingdom Viridiplantae; phylum Streptophyta; class Magnoliopsida; order Escalloniales; family Escalloniaceae; genus Escallonia; species Escallonia herrerae. The sequence goes on along the minus strand of JAVXUP010000416.1, from coordinate 208,791 downwards.
GGGTGGATTGGGGTTTTATGAAGTGGGAGAATCGGGGATTTGGGAACTGTAACAATGTGTGAAACTGATTCACAGCAAGATTATTGCACTAGACGGCACACGGCATTAGATCTGCCGTCAACCGGGCTTGGTGTGTGAATTCCGATGAAGTTTGCAGAGTATTGTACTGATGAGTTAGAGTTAGCAAGGAATCCAAAGGGAATGGTGGAGTTCATGCCATTGATGAAAGGATCGATATCGGCGGCAAAACCGGTGCTGATCGGTTGAAAATCTTCTCCATATCAGGCACATTGAAAACACAGAGAGAAAGGAGCAATGTTTTCCTGTAGTTGAATAACAATATGCACAAAAGATAGAGGTGGAGGCAGGAGGTGGAGGCAGGGAATGCAGAGAAAGGAGCAAAACAGAGAATTATATATATATATATAGAGAGAGAGAGAGTGAGAGAGAATGCAGAATCTGTTGGAGAGGCACAGAAATACGATCATTTTACCCTTTAAAAACTAGCATACGTGTGGTCAAAAAGTATTTTGACCGTCAATTAGTACCACTTATTAATATTTTCAAATTTTTTGTGTTGGGTGTCAAAATTGAAACTACGGGATGCAGGTTACAAATAGCGTAAAATAATCCCAGGCTTTGTTACCTGAAGAACCGTTCTAGACTTTCATCAATGTCTTCATGGAAATGTTCAGCCAACCCTAGTTTTTGAATATGATCTACCATTCTGAGCTTGACGAGTCCTCCATCCATGGGATACATTGATGGAACTGCATGGAGAATAGCGTTCAGTGAAACTTCAAAAGTGCATGAAATACACGGTCTGTCCAATAAGAAGAGATCATCTCCCAAAAGTCACCGTTTTTTTACAATTTCTTTTGTTTTTAATAACCCTTCAAATTGAGCATCACACGATTTAGTATAATTTTGAGGGTGGTATCTATTGAGATGTAAATCAGCTCATCTTGCATAAAAAGGTCTAGACCTGTTGCCCGCGCAAGCTCAACCATTCCTGGGAAAACGATAACAAACCCTCGAGGAAGGTGCTGATAGTTTACGTCGACAATCAACTTCGTGTTGGCATAAACAAATGCCAACCCTGACATACGAAAAACAAATCGTTAACTCAATTCTTAAATGAAGGAAATATTTGCTATAAAATTTACTTTGTGAGTGCAAGCCCATCACAATGAAATGGAAGATTTTTTTTTTGGGGGGAGGGGGAGATACTTGAAGGAGGAAGATTCTAAAGGGAAGCAGAAACAAAATATAAGTCGCAAATACCTAATGGCCTAGGCGAACAAGAATAGTTAAGTGGAAGTTGTGAACTAAGGCTTCGTTTGACAAAATTTTTTTTTTGGTTTTCAGTTTTTAAAGAGCAGTTTTTTAAAGAGCAGCTTAATTTTTTTTTTTTATAAAAACAAGTGGGTGTTTGATAACCCCTTTTTTTTTTGAGGTTTTTTTTTTGGTGTTTGGTAACCCTTTTTATTTTGACTTTTTTTTTTTGGTGGTTTGCGGTGGCGGTGGTGGGGCGTAGCGGTGGTCGACGGTGGTGGTGGTGGTGGCCGACGGCCGGAGGTGGCTGCCGGCAGTCACCGGCGGTGGTGGCCGGCGGCCGGAGGTAGCTGCCGGCAGTCTCCGGCGGTGGTCGCCGGCGGCCGGAGGTGGCTGCCGGCAGTCACCGGCGGTGGTGGCCGGCGGCCGGAGGTAGCTGCCGGCCGTCTCCGGCGGTGGTCGCCGGCGGCCGGAGGTGGCTGCCGGCAGTCTCCGGCGGTGGTCGCCGGCGGCCGGAGGTGGCTGCCGGCAGTCTCCGGCGGTGGTCGCCGGCGGCCGGAGATGGCTGCCGACAGTCTCCGGCGGTGGCTGCCGGCGGCCGGAGGTGGCTGCCGGTGGTCGCCGGCCGCCGGAGGTGGTTGTCGGCAGTCTCCGGCGGTGGTCGCCGGCGGCCGGAGGTGGCTGCCGGCGGTGGGAGGGTGGTGGTGGTGGTCGAAAAAAAAAAACCAAAAGTGAAAAAAAAAACCAGTTTTTGGAGTTTTTTTTTTACTCTGCAGTTTAAAAACTGGTTTTTTAAATTGAAAAAAAAATGGTTACCAAACGCTCTTTTTTTTCAATTTTTAAAACTGAAAAAAAAAGAGGAAAATTTTTTTTGTCAAACGGGCCTAAGTTTAGTGACATTGGTCCCACGAAATTTAGCAAGTTATACCTTGTCCAGTGTTCACGTGGGTGCAATTATGACAGCCTAATGTACCTTTTTCTTCGCCTTTATCTGAGCATTCCAGGTTTTCAGGGCAACCAAGCAAGCAAGAGTATCAATGGAGGGTAGACCATCAGCACTGGACACTCCCCAATACCCTCTTCCTTTTGGTTGCTCATCACCCAGTCCAAGCAACCCTTGAACAATGGACGATCACGTTCTTTAGGATCTTGAACCATGGCTAACCACGCGGTGTCATAAGCAGAAAAACGAACGAGTACAGATCATTTTTTGGGTGAGAAAGTTTCAAGCTTGATTTTGGTGACTAGAGCTTGAATGGAGAGAAGTGAGAATTCCATGAATGTAGTGCAGAAGGATATCAACAACACTTCCTATTTTTCAAGAACCTGTGATCGAGCGGGGCAAGAATCAGAACCCTTGCACGCTATTTATCGTGATGTTCTTAGCAGTAGACTTGCCAAAATGTCTTTGAATTTCGAAGGAACCTCACGACGAACTTCCTAGGGACCACACCAGGGGCCAATTTCATTCAGAAGGTTGAACTTTTCTCGACATGATTACCGTTCCCATTTCGAGGTTCACCACCAGGATGTAGGGAAGCCTAAGGGAACTTGCGGCGTTGCATGACAATTTGTGTGCCCTTGTTAAAGTTGGAAGAGAGTTGTACTTAAAACTACTAGAATTGCATATCCCTTAGACCGAGTAGAAGAATATTGTCCACAGAAATAAGGTCAAGAGTGGACCATGGCGAGAGGTCACTCCTAATATTAATAGTTGTGCACGTTGCAATACTAAAAAAATAACCATATTAAGCAAGTCTTTATGATTCTTTAACAAACTGCACATGTGGAGCTCCATGTTAACAAAATATACAGAAAAAAAGATTGGATATGTCTCGAGATGTCTACAACTATCTTGGCAAGCCAACAAGGGTTGGTTAAGCGGTCCCAGGATCCCAATCCAGATTTCCCACTTGGGTTCGAATCCTGCCCGCCGCACTTGTTGGTGGCAAACTTACGTCATCGCCCTGCTTGTGCTCCACACACGGGTCCTTGTGCACTTCGACTCTGACATAGGTGCGAGAATCGGGGGCTCAGATGTATGTGGTGGCCTTGTAGGTCTCCGAGGCGCAATACTCCTTGCCGGTTGGATTAGAGCCTTACGGTCCAGCCTTTTTTGTATAAAAATATCCTAGCAAGCACTCGACTTTGAACACAAAAAAACCGAGTCTGTTTAATCCATAACATGCAGGAGCAGAGCTATGTCATTGGGGGGGGGCCCCCGAACTTTTGGGTTTTCAAATTATATTATATGGTAACATTAATTAATTAAGTTTTTGTTTGTTATATTTTATTCTTTGTATTACTGGCCGTCATAATTTTCTTCTTTCTAATTCTTTACTCTATCTTCATTCTTCCAAAATTTCAATCTCCATATTTAAAAAAACATGAATTTATCAAAGTTAGTTCTTTTTTTTATAGTTTTAATTCTTATAATATGTTAACTTATACTCCCTCCATCCCTAAAAAACTGATCATATTTTTTTTTGGGTCGTCTCACAAAAATTGATTACTTCAAAATTAGGAAAGATTCTGTAGGTAATTTTATATATTTACCCTTTTTATATTTTTTTATTCTATTTCTTTCACCACATTTAATTCTCTACAACTCATTTTCTTTCTCCTGACCCACCACTTTATACTTTTTTATTCTATTTATCTCTCCATATTTAACACTCTCTCAACTAATTTTTTCTTTCATGGCGCACTCTTTTCCCAATATCTTTAAAGGGTAAAAGGAAACAAATATATAATACATAACCTAAATCCTTAATATGCATGCAAAATAAAAGTGATCACTCTTTTAGGGACGGATGGAGTATAATAATTGTATTAGTCAAACTGAGCAATTTATTCTGCATTTAGCGTATTCAATAGTGACGCTAATTATAAAATGTTAACTTATACGTAATATGCTGCTTGTACATAATAATCACATCAGTCAAATTGAGTATCGATGACTTTCGTGACTCTACAGAATACCTAATTTCCTTTTGGACATCGATGCATAGAGTTGATTTTCTTATACTTTTTGTTTTGTGAAATCTTAACGAACTACTTACTAATTTTAATGCTTTTGACATTTTATATTTTATTTGAACTTAAACCTTCTTAATTTGTTTTTATGTTAACTATTAACTTTGTTTAATGTCTTTCTCTCCCCCTCCCCCTCCCCCTCCCCCTCCCCTAGATATTTTAGATCCGCCCCTCATAACATGCATGAACTTACGTGAGAATCCACCTTTTTTGTAAGAAAGAGTAGCGTCAATACTCGGGGTAGGCATCACGTCAGCAGTACTCGAAATTATGACGTGAATATCAGGCCAAACTCATACAAAGGGAAAAATTTTGCATACTGAATTAGTTCTATTTCTCCTTACGTTAGCAAGACTTGATACATAAGGCCGTGTTTGCCTGAAAGGACAGGACATGTGCCGTTTTGGCAAAGAAAAACGTGGCTGCACAGACGACTTTGTAATGATTTTGAGCATTTGACAGAAGCATAGCCTCATGAGTGATTATAGGCTCCGTATGTTTTACTAATAAAAGCGAAGCAGGTTTCATGAAAAAATATCCACCAAATCTTGCTCATTTACGTTGCATTTTATGTGAAAATTCACTTTAAATGTGTCCGCGACATGCTATATGAAATCTCAATTTTAAAAAGGATCGGGCAAAACATTTAGTTATAACTTTTGCGAACATTTCGAGAACCTTTGGTGGTCTTTTTGAAATGTTGTTTCCACCTACTCGGTACATACTCCGAACTTTTGAAATTTCAAACCCTACACCCGATGCTTTCACGGCCATACAGTGAACAAGCTAGGTCAAATTTGCTTGTCAAGGATTTTGCTTGTTCTTGAGTGCCAAGCCAACATCGCGTGGCATGACAAGTACCCAAAGGATGTCGCGTGGCATGAATGCAATTTTTCCTTATTGTAAATGATTTGCTGAATCTAAACCTAAATCTCTGGATTCAGAGACTGAGCACCTCTTCCACCCTGCCAATCTCATCCGTGTTCGTTAGAAGCAACTATATGTTCTTTATAGACTTTGAGGAGCCCTAAACCTTCGCTCCTATGTACAAGGTTCATATTCCAAATCTGTAGTGTGGTAGTGGGATTAACCGCGCAAGGAAGTTGTCTATGCAAGTGATGATCATTACCATAATTCGACTCTTTCAAATTCAAGACAAACTCATGGCCGTTTGGTTAGTATCTGGGCTTGGCTCGTGCTATCAAACATAATAGGACTACGTTTACAGATAATCAAGAAAATGATGTTTATGTATTCCAGCTTCCATGGTTTTTTTTAAACAGTAACTTTTATTAAATCGGTACACAGGAAATGTACCAAAAATTAAAGAGTACAGTCTCGTTGTCAAAAATTAGATTGTCCAAGGCTTATAAAAGTATATATAAGTAACAGACTCAAAAACACCCATTACAGAATACCAATAAAATAGAGTTTTCAAAAACAATTCACACAGCAATAACGGAGATCTCTCTACATTTTTGAATGCTCGGGCTTTACGTTCAAACCACAGTAATCAGAAGATTGTCTCCCGAAATGCAGTAAATAGACGTTTTAAGGATTTTGACAGACCTTGCATTCTCCTAGCCACCAAAAATTCTCTCACAGAATTAGGAAAAGTGAAAGACAAACCAATTAGTGAAAGAGCCACTGCCCATAATGTACGTGCCACCGAGCAGTGCAAGAGTAAATGGTCTACGGTCTCTTCTTCATGACAACAAAGAAAGCATCTATTCGCAAAAGTCCAATTCCTTTTTTGAAAGTTATCAATCGTTAAAATGCTATTCCAATATGTGCACCAAACAAAAAATCTGACCTTACGAGGAAGTAAACAAGAACACACACACACCCCTCATCTCATGTGCAACATTACTGATGCCACATAATACAAGCTTGACTATCCACGACAAACCCAATCAACTACGCCTGTGTAGATGTGCACGCCCGTGTGCTAGTGAGTATTTGTGTTACAAGAGTTTATACTAGGAATAAATATTGTATAATCTTAGACAATTGTTTTGAACCCTTTAGGCCAGTTGGGAACGATTAATGTCATTGGTAAAAATTGCAAAGAAACTAGCATCACAGCGCCGCTTAAGGCTAGAAAAAGAGAGAGTTGCAGTAAAAACTACTAGAATTGCATATCCCTTATACCGTGTAGAAGAATATTGCCCCACAAAAATAAAATCATGAGTGGACCATGGTGATAGGTTGCTCCTATTATCAATAGTTGTGCATGTTGCAATACTAAGAAATATAACCATATTAAACAGGTCTTTATGATTCTTCAACAAACTGCAAATGTGGAGTGTCATATTAGCAAAATATTCAGAAAAAAAAGATTGATTCTGTCTCGAGATGTCTATTAGTATCCTTGGCAAGCACTCGGCTTTGAAGGCAAAAAATTCAAGCATGTTAAAAGTATAACATGCATGAATTTATGGGAGCGAGTTCACGTGAGAAGCTTGATACAATTTGGGGGAAAGTAGGGAATGACCCCCTCTACTTTACACGTTGTGCGATTTGCCCCCCTCCACTTCAAAGTTAAGCACTAAACCCCCCCACAGTTACAGAAAATGGGCACCTTAGACGGAAACCGTTAAATATAACAGCGCGTGGTCAACACGCGCGCTGACTAACGATTTCTTTTTATAAATGACATTTTTGCCCCTTGTCTCTTTTTAGAAAAGAAAATCAGAAAAAAAAACCCTAATTCTAACCACCCCACCCCCCCTCCACCCAACCCCCCTATCCCCCCAACCCAATTCTGTCAACTCCCCCGACCACCCGACCATTGCACCCCTTCATTTCCCCGTCTGCCTCCCTCTTCCCTGTCGCCGCACCACCCTCCCCCTCCCCCTTCCCCGTCGCAGCGACCGCCCTTCCCCTTCCCCGTCGCCGCGACCCCCCTCCCCCTTCCCAAGGCCCCGTCGCAGCGACCGCCCTTCCCCTTCCCCGTCGCCGCGACCGCCCTCCCCCTTCCCCTTCCCCTTCCCCTTCCCCTTCCACGGCATTGATGAAAATTTGAATTGAATTGAAATGGAATTGAATTGAAATCGGTAGTGTGGGTTTGCCAGAGGGCTTGCCGGCGTGGTGGGGTGGGTTTGCCAAGGGGCTTGCCGGCGTGGTGGGGTGGGGCGGGGCGAGTCTGCTGGATGGTGGGCCGAGAGAGGCTGCCGGCGGCGTGGGGTGAGGATGACGCTTGGGCTGCCGGCGGCGGGGTCAGATCTGGAGAAGGAGAAGAGAAACCCTAATTTTCAAATTAGGGTTTTGAAACCCTAATTTTCAAATTAGGGTTTTGAAACCCTAATTTTCAAATTAGGGTTTTGAACCCTAATTTTAAGGTTTCAAAACCCTAATTTTTAAATCAGGGTTTCAAATCCTCTAATTTTAGGATTTCAAAAGCTTAATTTGCAAATTCGTTGTTAATCCTAACGGCAATCGCGGTTCCTTTTTTTTTTTTTAACTCCTTGGTGGTCGGAGAAAAAGACTAGTGGTTGTGTTCAGTGAAGTGGTTGTGCTCAGTGAATCACCAATTGTAGCGGGGTTGACCAGAGGAGGAGGGTCATGGGCAAAAATTGTAATTTAAATTTGAGGCGGGAAAATTGCACACCATGCATAGTACAGGGGGTCATTAGCTAATAAAGAAATAAGGGTATTTTGGTCATTTCACGCTATTCATAACGGATCCGTCTAAGGTGCCCATTTTCTGTAACTGTGGGGGGGTTTAGTGCTTAACTTTGAAGTGGAGGGGGGCAAATCGCACAACATGTAAAGTAGAGGGGGTCATTCCCTACTTTCCCCTTCAATTTGAGAATCCACCTCTTTGGAAAAAAGTGAGGCGTCAATTCTCAAGGTAGGCATCATGTCAGCAGTACTCGAAATTATGACGTAAATATCAGCCAGATTGTTTTCCATTGGAGGCCAAAGTCATACAAAGTAACAAAGGGAAGAATCTGCAAAGGACAGGACAGGCCGTGTTAGCAAGACTTGATACATAAGGCCGTGTTTGCCTGAAAGGACAGGACAGGCGCCGTTGGTAAAGTGGTGCAATCTATGTGACAGAATCATAACCTCATGAATGATTATAGGCTACGGATGTTTTACTAATAAAAGCGAAGCAGGTTTCATGAAACAATATCAACAAATCTTGCACACTTTGGCCGCATTTTGTGTGAAAAATCAATTTAAATGTGTTCGTGACATATGAAAATTCAATTTTAAAAAGGATCTGGCAAAACATACTGTTATACCTTTTAAAATTTTCTTTCCACCTACTCGGGGCACATTCCTAACTTTTGGAATTTCAAACCCACGTGACAAGTACCCAAAGGACGTCGCGTGGCAAGAATGCAATTTTTCCTTGTTGTAAAGTAAGCTTCACTTGCGAAAACCATGATTAGCTGAATTTTAAACCTAGATCTCTGGATTCAGGGACTGAGCACTCTTCCACCCTGCCAAAATAATCCGTGTTCTACAGATGCAAGTATATGTTCTTTATTGACTTTGGCCGAAATTTACAGAAATGCAAATACAAAAATTTCCATAATAATCACATTGACATATTTGTATATATTTGAGATCATGTTTCAATAACAGAGATGATCTAGAGTCACTTCTGCACTCGTGACTTTTTCAAAATCGACGCTTTCATGCACTCACGTCCATACATGCACCGTGAATATGTCACTTAGAGAGGAAAACTCTGTTAGTGTTCTACGCAGCACCAAACTTGCACTCAAAGGGTCAAAGTGCTACTTTTTCTTCCCATTTGAGAGGAACGCAAAAATGTTCTATGGTCCCGGTACGACCATGCAATCATGAATTCATCTGGTGGAAGAGGTGCATACTATCCAATTCTCATTATTGACTACACGGGGCTAAAAAACATACTCACTCTTCTTGCCTTTCCTTGCTTTATAAGCATTGGCAACATTAGAAAGGGATATGCCTCTTGAAGTGGTTTTTGTTGCATGGAAATGTGATGTTTAGGGATGACAACTACTAGTACCTCCAAACAACAAGTGAAGAAGGAAGTAATATAAGGGAGAACTTTCAAGCCACATAATTTTACGGAACACGATCCAATTCATCAAGTAATGAGATTCACGTCTTTTAGGATGGATGACATATCAAATATCAAGGTTCATTTTCTATCTATGACGAACTTAGTTACCGATATGAAGTTTGTCACATAAGCTAAAACTCTAAATGATTCTTTGAGTATAGCAAATGATTGTACCAATTAGAGAATTATCATGCACTCTCTATTTTTTTTTTCAGGGTCAATTGCACTAGGCACCCCCAAATTTTCACGCTGTAGCGCTCTGCATCACAAAGTTATTTTTACCTATCTACCACCACAAACTTTCATAAGTGTGGCTCCCAACACCCTCCGTCCAAATTCCGGCCAATCCCGGACAAAAAGAATTAATCGGCTGAACTTAGGGGGCATTTATGGAATAGCAAGTGAATGAAAACCTAATCTCTATCACCCTTTGCACCGGCGTCCCGCCCTCCGCCGGCACCGCCCCTTCCCCCCGTTGGCGACGCCAACTCCCCCTCTTTCGGCCTTCATCTTCTCTCCCCTGCCCCCTGCGACCGGAACAACCCCTTGCCTCGTCGTCCCTCCTGCAGCATCTCAAACCGATGCCTCTCTCTCAGCTGGCATCGACCCTTCCCCAGTTGGCGATGCCGACCCCCTTTTCGTTCCTCCTTCTTCTCTCCCCCCACCCCCCCGCTACGGCAACAGCACCTTGCCCCGCTGCCCTTCCTTCGGCATCGCATGTCGGCAGTGTCCCTTCCCCCGTCGGTGCCCCCCTCCCCCTTTCCGTCCTCTTATCGCAGCTGCAACAGTGCCTCACCGTCGCCGGCCAAACCCATTAGCTTTTAGATTCAACCCTAATCTCCATTTTTTAATTGTTCTGACCAAAATGCCCTCCTTGTTCGAGTTAAATTACTTCTCCGGGGAGGCTGTTGGCCGGAAAATGGATGAAGGGTGTTGGGAGCCACACTTATGAAAGTTTGGGGTGGTAGATAGTTAAAAATAACTTTGTGGTGCAGAGCGCTATAATGTGAAAATTTAGGGGTGCCTAGTGCAATTGACCCCATAATTTTACGTAACACGATCCAATTCATCAGGTAATGAGATTCACGTCTTTTAGGATGGATGACATATCAAATATCAAGGTTTATTTTCTATCTATGACAAACTTAGTTACAGATATGAAGTTTGTCACATGAGTTAAACTCTAAATGATTCTTTGAGTATCGCAAATGATAGTACCAATTAGAGAATTATCATGCGCACTCTATTTTTTTTCGTGCTGCCATAATGTTGGAAGTGTCACATGCACGTTTCAATTGGATATATTATACAATGTCAAGCTTCACGAGTAAAATCAACTCTGCTTTACTGCTATCAATTCCCTCTATCTAGTGCCGGAACCGGCGGTCATTCTTAAGGTGGAGACACAAAATATATAATTAAGGGAGATTTGTCAAAAAAAAATAGCCATCGGTGGTCAGAGGAGGGAGAAAGAAAGCATGTGAGGTGTGAGGGATAGCCATGTCATTTTTTCGCTATGTGCACTGTGTAAAACGTTACTTTATTTGTTTGGACTTTAATTTGTTCTTTTGTTAAATTTAGTATTTAAAATGACTAAAAAGACAGTTTCTTTAACTATTTCAGATCAAAAAGACATCACCTTTAAACATTTTTGGGTGGACATTTTTGCCATGATGAGCTAAACATACCATATAAATGGAAAAAAGGTTGGAGCAGCAGGTGGGCACCGGCCACTGGTGCCACCCTGTGGCTCCACCTCTAATTGCCTTCGCAATTTCCGGATGTCATTGATTCTTTCTTACGAACTCGCATGGAAGGCAACGTGATCATGCCCTAGTCTCACCCTCTTATCAGAGAGCTAGTGACATCAAAATTCACCTTGAAAATTCGATTTTTCCGTAACAATTAATATCATCTTTCAAATCTTTCCATCCATCTCTTCGTCTATTTCTTTCCGCCGGTTAAGGACAGAACCCCCAAAATTCAGCTCGGATGTATTCATACTGTGTATACACGGTGCCAAGAGCCCAAACTTGTCTTGCAAGTTCGCACCCTTAAACACATGACAAGCTGATTCCAACTTTCTCCACAAACACAACACACGTCTTCCACTCCCATTGTTTACTGAGAAGAAAAATATTTGATTGTGGGTAACGCTTCAAGGAAAGTACACCACCCAATTTTTTCATTGAGGTATGTAAGGAAAATAGCTGTACCAGAGTATTAGCTTTCTTAGCAGAGTAGTTGTCTTCGAAAATTGACGAGGATAATTTCGATCAATATCAATGAAGGCATTATGCTTGTACAATATCTTATGATTGAATTGCTGAAAATCGAGGGCTTTTATATGGACCAAGAGAGAAACATAACAAAAAATAATTAACGAAGGAGATGAAGATTAGTCGATGGAGCGTATAGCAACTAGGGGCAGCTATTTCTACCTCGTGATATGCTATTGCACTACTTATTTATAGCTAAAACGTCAACTATTGTCATTAAAATAAATTTCTAGCAATGAAATAAGTAAAAAACTAATAATATATATAAAATAGTGAAAGTAGAATTCTTTGAAACTAACAATCATAGATTCTTTCAAGACGAGATTCACCAAATTAATTAAGCCAAACACACATATGCATGCATGCACCTTGTGATACATGCCCACGGAAGTGGGTCTTGGCCTTCCCCTTGGGGTCGGCCTTGGCCTCTCCTCAAGGTTGGCCTTGGCCTTTTCCCAAGAATTGGCCTTTGGCCTCTCTCCTTAGCACCTTCTCTTCAAAGGACCATGCATCATCTGCGACCCCCGTCGCCCGGATGTCACTCCATGACCCCGTCGCTCGGACGTCACTCCTGTTGTCCGAACGTCACTCCGCGACCCCTATCGCCCAGACATCACTCTGCGAGCCTCGTCGTCGGAGCCCGGGCGCCGCACTCCAACACTGCAGCGCCATGCGCCGCGCTACTGATATAGTCGCGCCCCCTAGCTCCTTGTCACATCACTCACTCCGCCTCGCCATGTGCCGCGCTGCTGATACAGTCGTGCCCCCAGGCTCTCTGTCACAATGTCATGCCTTTGGCACCATATGCACTTCATCGCGCTCATGCGCCATGATCATGTTACATGCCTCCGGGCATCACTATCATTCACCACACCATGCGCCCCAGCCATGGACGTGGAGCATGCTCCGACCCACTCTCTGGAGTGTGCAGTATTCTGGGGGGGCTCCACTCGTAGTGATCCGGCACAAGGACCCCTCGCAGGGGGATGAGCTCGTTACCACAAGTCCATCGCCATCTTCATTCCGGGGGGTTCGGCTCGTAGTGCTTCCGCACGAGGATCCTTCACAGCGAGATGGGCTGGTTACCACAAAGCCATCGACGTCTTCATTCCGGGGGTCTCCATTAGTAGTGCTCCAGCACGAGGACCCCTCGCAGTGGGATGGGCTCGTTACCACAAAGCCATCGCCGTCTTCATTCTGGGGGGGCTCCGTTCGTAGTGCTCCGACATGAGGACCCCTCGCAGCGGGATGGGCTCGTTACCATAAAGCCATCGCCGTCTTCATTTCAGGGGGCTTCGTTTGTAGTGCTCCGGCACAACGACATCGTAGCGGGATGGGCTCGTTATCATATAGCCATTGCCGTCTTCATTCCGGGGGGCTCCGCTCGTAGTGCTCCGGCACGAGGACTCCTCGCAGCAGGATGGGCTCGTTACCACAAAGCCATTGCCGTCTTCATTCCGGGGGGCTTCGCTCGTAGTGCTCCGGCACGAGGACCCCTCGCAGCGGGATGGGCTCGTTACCACAAAGCCATCGCCGTCTTCATTCCTGGGGGCTCCGTTTGTAGTGCTCTGGCACGAGACCCCTCGTTGCGAGATAGGCTCGTTACCATAAAGCTATTGCCGTCTTCATTTCGGGGGTCTCCGTTCATAGTGCTCCGACACAAGGACCCTTTGTAGAGGGATAGGCTCGTTACCATAAAGCTATCGTTGTCTTCATTCCAGGGGGCTCCGTTCGTAGTGCTCCGGCACGAGGACCCTTCGCAGCGGGATATGCGACTCCTTCGGGACACTATCTCCGTCAGGGTGTCTTCGTGACTGGCCTACGTGCTCTGGCATTGCACTACAAGAAAACATACCTTTAGTGATGGACTTTTAACGATGGATGTAAATCCGTCGCTAAAAGTCTTTGCCGACGGACTATTCCGTCGTTAATTATCTTTACCGATGGAATTTTACCGACAGACTATTACCGATGGAAGTATCTGTCGCTAAAGTTATTTTCAAAATTTTCCCATTTATTCCGTATTTGTTTTCCCCGAAAAAAATTCAAAAAAGGGTTTTCGCGACGGACTTTTAACGATGGACACAATCCGTCGCTAAAAGTCAATATAAAACAATCAAACCCTACTTCTTTCTTTCTTATTCTTCCAACCGTCACTCTCCTCCTCTTATTTCTCTCTCTCTCTCTCTCTCTCTCTCTCTCTCTTTCATCCATACTAGCTTCCGCCGCCCACCTTGTACTCCATCCCGCCTCCTCAGCCTCACCCCGCCTCCCCCTCCCGATTGCACCACCCTGCTGCCCTAGCCCTGCCCTATAGCCGCTGTGGCATTGTAGCCCCAGCATTTCGATTATCAATTATCAACCGATCCCTCCAAACACCGTCATCGCATTTCAAAAGGAAGACGCACCTGCACCAATCAATTGCGCTTTTAGCAGTAGAACTGGAGTCATGTCGTCTGGTATTAATCTTAGTCCCTTTATCCTCGTGTTTCACAAATTTTCTCTTATTTTGCACATCCCTTTCAATTGCACTTTCGGTGGTAGATCTGGATTATATTATTTGACTATTAACTAACATACTTCTTGAAATTGCTTCAAATGAGCAGTGGAGTAACTTGTTTGCTTCAATCTTGATTTTTGTTTGCTAGTTCTTATTCTTTTCAACAAAAGGTACCTTAGATGTCTTAGGTGTTGTGTTACTTATGTGAGTGGAATTAAAATGCTTATTCTTTTAGCTACTATATGCAGTGGAGTAACTTGATTGAGCAAGTGGCAATTTGCATAGTCAAATTGACTCTTTAGCTTTAGCAAATTTATGGTTCATTAATGGCTTGCTTCTAAGTGCAATCATGTCCTAGTGAGGGGCAATTCATTTGCACTCTCTGGAGGGATTCGTTCTGGAGGCATTCATACAGGCTGCCTTTTAAACTTGGGGGAGACCATAGGCACACATTTGCAGGAAATGTGAGTGTGTGTGTGTGTGTGGATGCAATGTATGCACATGCGCGTGCACGATGTGTGTGTATGTACGTACTTTTTTTGCGTGCACACTGTGTTTGTCCTTTCTAATTGACTTTGTAGATGGCTGAAATTGAGGTATTTAGGGAAGATTAGCCATATGAAGAACTTCAATTCCAATCGACTTACTCTCAAATAGGCCAAGCAGGCTCCCATTTCTTTGATACTTGTAGATTAGAAGTTTTTCTTCACTAGAAGAACTGTAACCAATGCTTTTGCAAGAAACATTAGAACACAGGTTATATTTTTTGTTTGTTGGTACATGTTATGTTTTGTTGTCTTTGGATTTGTTGTTTTATGATTTAAGGGACAAAAACACAAGTCAACACCTTTTGATTAGATTCCTTTGAAATGTTCCTAAACAATATTTGTTTGCTGATACAGGTTATGTTTTTGTTGTCGTTGGATTTGTTGTTTTGATTTGTCAAATGATAGTCTTGACCTATTTCTGTAGAACAATTTACTGGTTTAGATGTTGCTACCTAAATTATGATTTGTAAACCCTTGTCAATTTGAGCCACCTTTTGTCCAAATTCAGTTCTATTTTTTTTTCTTCATATAATTGGCCCAGCATTTTGTTTGCAATGACTGGTGGCATGGTTCTCAGTCTTGGAAATCTTGCAAACAATATGCTTGGGCATTTGTTGGCTTATCGGTGGTCATGGTGATGGATTGCAGCATAACGGTTGCTATCGGTATCGTTCGCCTAGATAATTTTAGTTGGCTTTTATTTAGTTTGATATGACCTCCCTGAATGTGTTTTATGACGTGAAGCTGTTACGTTACATGTATACTTGTCTTAATTGTTGTACAATATAAGAGACTATATTCTATTTCATAGAAATTTGGACTATTAATTACAATAAAAAAGATTTGCATGTTATTGCTGCAATGTTGACTGATTATTTGGTCACAGAAGCTGTTGTCTTCTTCTATTCCTTTTGTACATTGTAAATGAATTTGTAAAATTGATCTTTCTTTTCAAATTGTGATCGACAAAGAGAAACAAGCAATTATTGTGGATATATTGTGCAGGCTTCGGAGAGCAAGGATCTTGATTTATATTTTTTTAGTTTCAATGAAACTTTTAACTTTGTTTTTGAGATTTGTACAATATGATCTATTGTATTTAGTAACATGTAGTTTGTTATATTTGGGTGTTTCTTGGTGGTGTATATGATTTAATTTTATTTGTATTTCTTGGAATTTAGTAAAGGATGAATCGTAGTTTAAAGAAATAAAATGTTGTTGGTTATGGTTAATTGTTTGAAACAAGTTTGAATTTATAAAAATTAACTAAAACAAAATAGCCTTTTTTTTACTTTTAGCGATAGAAGTCCGTCGCTAAAAGTGCTTTCATAGATCAATAAAAGTTTTTAGAGATAGATTTTTAGCGACGAAAATTCCGTCGCTAAAAAGTTTTTAAAATTTTTTTCTAGAAAATTTAGAAACTAGACAAAATATCTTTAGCGACGGTAAGCGACGGAATTTACCATCGCTAAAAGTAATTAATTCCGTAGGTAAAGACTTTATTTTTGCCGACGGATCACTAAATTCCGTCGCTAATCTTTTAGTAACGAGGTTACTACCCACGGACTTTTAGCGACGGATTATCCGTTGCTAAAAGTCTTTACCAACGGAAAGTGAACTTTTAGCGACGAAACTGTCCGTCGCTAAAAATGTTTTTTCTTGTAGTGTTGGGGGCTTGCGTCAGCACTCCTATGGACTATGACCCCCGGGTCATTCCGTGACGGGAGCAGGCCTTCGGAAGGCATCGGGCCTAGTCTACCTGGCAGTTGGGCGTCAGGTCTTCCCCACCGCTGCCAGGCCTGTGGGACTCTGCAAGGGCTTGGACTGGTGGCTAGATCAAGGGGATTCTCTAACCACACCGACGTTGTGGGCGCCAATCTTTCTAGATAGATAGAGCAACCCTGTGAGGAGCAGGCCGGGTGAATATGCGATCCGACAGTTCATGGAGCACGGGCACCCGTGGACCCCTCGGTGACGTGTCACTCTCGGGGAGCACCATGTGTCGGTTATGACATCATCATCTCAACCTCTATAAATAGAGGTCTTGAGAATTCATTTGGGACGGTTGGGACAATCTCTGACGGTTGGAACATTTTCAGACTTTTCACTTTCTCACTCTAGAATCCTAGAGAGAGAAACATATGGGACCCTGACTCTGGACTTAAGCATCGGACTATGATTGTAGTCGTGTATTCACCATGCGCATCGCCCTTGCAAAACTACCATCCTCAGGCTTTGTCTGGAAAGTCCTTAGTCTCTGCCATTGATTCATACTTGATGTGTCCTACATCATCATACTTGGCATCTGACTCGGACTTCATTCCTTGTGGCACCTTCATATTGACTGCGAACCCACTTTCCTTGACATCAAATAGAAAGGTTGACAAAAGGTTGCCGTATCGAGCATTGGAGCAATTAATTGTTACCATTTCACATAAAGGTTGGCCTAGCCGGTTGAAGCAATTAATTATTTATTTGTATGGAATTGATAAAGCCCATTTTACATCATATTACCCAGAAAACAGGACAACAAGTACGTTGTTTGTCTTGATGCCACAAAGAAATTTAAGAAGGATTAGGCTAAACTTTGTTACAAAAATACGGAAGGGAGAAGAAAACAAACTTAAGCCTATGTGCAAGAGTGGTGGTGAGCGAGGGCTTGGCCAAAAAGGTCTAAAATTGACACCAGAAGAAGGAGATGGTAGATGGTTAGATGATCCGAATCCTAGAATGTTGTGAATGGAGGACTTCAAAAGGAAACTCACACAGAAAGTAACTCAAATTTTTTTGACTGCAACCCTACTTGTAACAGAGACTAGAATTTCTCCATAAAATGATAATATAATGATCGCTAAGTATAATTTTTTTTTAGTGACGTTAACATATTGTTGTTGAGATTTCTCACCAAATGGTTTTGCAAAATTTAGCAAGCATTAATTGCAGCTATATGATGGGGTTGCAGAGCCAAAACGTATCTGACTTAGTTGCGGAATTAAATTAGCCCCAATTAGGTCTTGACGTATTCAGTGTCTTTGAATTGTGTTATTCTGTAAATTTCACTTTCTTTGGTTTATCAAAGAGATAAAATCCAGAATTTTACTTCAATAATGAGCTTTGAGAGAGACAAGGTTTGTTGGCAATAGAATTGTCGATGAGGATCCTCTGTTCTACAGCTGCTGTAATATTTTTAGCATCAAACAATTGGCACTATAAATATTTTGACACTGATACTGAAATTTATATTGATTGTCAATACTGAAACTTATATGAACAATTTTTTTGTCACAAAAATACATTTAGCAAATTATTTATTACAGCATATGGAGAAATTAGGAGCTTGTCTATAAATTAAAAAAACAGGAAAGAGAATGTCATTCGTCACTAAATGAATTATATTTTGTTATTACTGTACTCTTAGTAGCGAAATAAATGTGTGAAACGCTTTATTAAGGAAGAAGTTAAATGAGAGTTTTGCCACCCCTTCTCTTTCTCTTTTTCGATGCCTCTTCGTCCTTCTCCACCACCTTCATAAACAGCTACAACTAGTTAAGTTCGTTTTGCAATGGCAGGACAAAGATCTTTGAAGGCAGCCACTGCGGGGACGGATGAAAACGAGACAGCGAGCGCTAACCTTCGTCAAGTGGGATATTAGAAGATGGTTCAATTTTATTTCAATTCAAGTATTTTTCAAGAAAAAGAGAGTTTAATTAGCCTAAATATGATTCATTTTTCTCGAGAGAGGGGTTGTTTCGATAGTTCGAACTGATTTCGGTTATCCAAAAGAAGAAACGGAAAAAGAGAATTTACAGATGTATATCGCATTTGGCTTGTAAATGGCATGGGCTAAGAAGGCTACAAAATCTATTAAACATTAAATCAATCGCATAGAAGTAGGATGGAATCTCTCCCTCAGTCACCATACTCAGATGACTAGAAACACCAACATGAGATCATATAAACTGGAGTGAAAAATTGGGGTACAAATTCAAGTAAAAGAATTTTGTCGGCTCTGCTCGGATAAAAATATGAGAAGGTGGGCTTCTGAAGAGTTTGCTGGGGATGGGTTAAGGGTCTGGGGCCATGGCCATCCTAATCTTGCCACAGAGTGTGTGAAATAACACTAACATGCCATGTCAAAACACTGGTACGAAAATCAAGAATTAGTTCTGGCGTGGCCACAACATTCAAGCCATGATGATGAATTTGAAGGTGGAAATACGTAATCCGCTACTTTAGCATCTGTTCATGGTGACAATGCTTTTTTAACAGTTTTCTTGTGATTTCACAATATTATTCTATTGACGTGTGAGGTTCTAACCGAACCAACTTTAGATACAATTTCTACTGCAAACTGTCTGGCGTTTTAAGAATGTGTCGTTTGTGTCCTAGTTTGATTAGGGCTGGTGAACAATAGCAGGGCTACACGCTTTCGTCCTGCAGCCAACGTACCACCCAACCTTGATCAGGAAAAAAAAAAATCCAACCAACTAAGCAAGAAAGATAATGGAACTAATCTAACCCACCAGAGAACTTCAATCGTAGTTCACAGGCTCAACTTGTCACAACTGATTGGGATAGCACAATTTGACACATCTTGGGCACATTGCCTTATTCACACACACTCGCATTACAGAAATCTGTTTACTGTGGAAGCTACGACAGGTGATATAGTTGACAAGCCGAATCAAATGTAGCAGAAGTTAAACCTTGGTGGAATAAGCAGTTTCCTGCAGTCATCTATTGTAGCAAAAATTTTGGGACTTTTGCTGCCATAAGTTGTGAAGGTTCGATTGAAATGAGCATGCACAGTAGAATCTTTTTGGGTGGTTACTCCACGAGAACAACGTCGAGGAGTTATCGGCTTGAGGATCCGGTACTCAGGAGGATCATATATTGCCTTCTTTATGTCCTGAAGTAGTTCAGTGTTGGAGTCAAAACGGTTGCTGGAGTCGAAGAACATCTGAAACACTTTCAGACATGATAGGTGGAGATGCTTGCATGGTTTCGGCAAATCACTTAGCTCGTCCATCAGAACATGCTGGAGTAACTCTTTCCTCTTCTCATCTAATATGTTCTTCACGTAATTAATTGAATCTTCAATGTCTCCATCTGGATTTGCTTTCAAGTGGAGCAGCACAAGGTTCATTTTCCCCTCCTCTTGTTCCTTCTGTGAGTACACGACAGGATACATATAACTGTTTTAGAGTATGGTAGAGAATAAGCAAATGTTGCTGCTACCCGAAGATTGAAAAGAAGACATTGTCGCCTGTCAATGGCTTTTTCGTTAGTAATAGTTTCATTGTCAACATTTTTTTCTAAAATTTGCATCTACATTCGATAGGCATTAGTTGTGGTTACAAATAAAATGCCTGCATATATCAGTAGCAAAATATTTTCTCAGGATACAGAAACTTTGCATTTCCCTGGTCCTTACAAAGGAGGCACAATTTAAAACCTCACCCGCACTGATAAAATAGCATGAAAGTATGATGACTCCTACCAGATTTCATCCCATAGGAAAATAGGGTCCTTCATCAAAACATGAACTCTTCAAGATAGCCAGAAGGTCTCATGCCTGTTAATTTTTTTTTATTAAATTACAAAAGTGAAGGGGTTCATTCTGTCACGCTTTTTAACTTGTGCGGTTATATTTTTTGAAGTGGCATGGCAACACCCTAAGAAGCAGCGAAGATCTTAATAACTCCAGAGGATTTGGATTTGTGAGATACTATGAAAAAGGCTGAAATTTACCTGATAGCTTTGGATGTCATTCAACAAGCGAGCCGTAGCCATGAGCAACTTTGTGATAGTTTCATAGTGGTTGGTTTTGAGTTTGTCATCTGGCAGCCATGGGCTCAAGAAACATGAAGATGGAAGAACTATGGTGTGTGTTGCGATGGA
This sequence comes from Escallonia herrerae, assembly GCA_033070095.1. Lineage (NCBI taxonomy): Eukaryota > Viridiplantae > Streptophyta > Magnoliopsida > Escalloniales > Escalloniaceae > Escallonia > Escallonia herrerae. Next base: position 188,187 of record JAVXUP010000416.1, on the reverse strand, counting down.
TGTCATTCCGACCTTAAGGTACTCATCTGCGGATGGTATGTATCCAGTATTGCTCCATGTAGTTTCCAGCAGCCATGAGAAAAATGTTTCCCGCCACTTTTGTACAAAAGAACCACATATAGCACATAAGTTTTTACCGATAACATGGATAAATTATGCAGCATTTACTCACTCAAGTATGTGTAAACACTTACTATATCTTGCAGGTATCTTGTTATATCACTTCCTTTTTGATGGAGGAACTCTTTTGCAATGGCAGTCACAAAATCAACAAGGGCAGCAAAGATGACCTTACTAGGGCCCCTTAAACCTTTACCATCCCATCTGCCATTCATAGACATTAGTGTAGTAGGTAACATTTTGGGGCAAACTGAATTTTTTTTTTACCATTATAATGTACCAAAAGAAGAAGTTTAATTACCTTTGTACTGCCACAGTCAATTCTTGCAATTCATCAAGAGCACCTTTCATATCAAAAAAATCATCCGCGACTGTAATAAGTATTGCGCTCTTGGCAACTATCATCCGAACAAGAGAATCATGAGGCAAACAACTGCTAGCGGCAACAGCAAAGTAGCAATAGGTAGTCTTTTCCCGACCAAATCCCATGTCGCCAAGGCCAGTGTCCTTTGACCACCTGCCACATCCGTAAGGCGCGCCATGAGTCATGAATTATCACAAAGTTATTAGATGAATTCGTTGTGTTTGAGGACACATACTAGTGGAAGTAAATCTTGTACCTTTTCAGTTCCTCCAATTCGTTCCTATAAATTAGTTGGCGAAACTTGTAATTTTCCATGGCAAGTTGCATGATATTCTCATCCTGGAGACATGTTAACCTAGTAGAAAAATGTTGATTGGTTAAATTCTTTAGGTAACTCACTTCCAACCATGCTTAGATTGAGTAAAGCAGAACTGTAAACATATCGGGAATTTAAGTACAATACAACTCATAGGAGCTTCTACCTGTAAAAGGAGGCCTTCCCAGTCCACAGAGGACTGACCCTATTTTCTTCAATCCACATTCTATGGTCAAGATGATCCAGTCTAGCAATCCACGGAAGACTCAGCTCTTGCTCAATCTTATGGAAACATAACATTCTCTGGTTAGCATGACTTATATGCACGATGCAGTTTCAACATTGTAGAGACAACAAAATGGAACCAGAAAAAAAAAGTATTTTTCTTAAGCAGTTCTCTTATGTTCTTGTTATAATCTTTGGGCATAAAATTTGCATCCATTTTCATCAGACTGGGTCTCTCTCTCTCTCTCTCTCTGCTGACTTCGTCTGGAGTCTGGGGGAAGTCACTTCCTCCAATTTCCCTCCTCCAACGCCCAGAAACAGCAACTAATCATTATCTCTAAGGCCCATTGGTGACACTTCTTGTTAACACTTTAAGCAATACAATTGTTGGTAAAGTAATACAAAAATGCCACAAAAAGACCTCTAGCCACACACTTTTGTTCCAAACATGGGGTTGGAGAAAACTTTGCTTCACACAGGACATATAGGAGCCAAAGTATTACCAAATTTAATTTTGGCCGCACCTTGAAGCCAGAAACTATGTTCGCAACCAGACATTCAAATGCATCATTTAACTACGAAAAGCCACTACAGTGGCCATTTAACTATGAAAAGCCTCTACAGCGGCTAAAATCTCCTCATCGACTACCCATCGGTTGAATAGAGTGAAGGGTATAAACGTGACTTACCACTCCACGGAAACTTGGGAATGTGACAAAACTATCATATGCCATTCTTGATTTCATAGTTTTCTCGAGCAATTTCCTTGAAAACTTTCTTGCCTCCTCTAGTTCATATTCTCCTGCAAATATAACATCTGTGGCTCTATGAACATTATATATCAAGCTTCTGAAATGTTCACAGTTTTGTTCAAGGTAATCCAGGATGTCTTCATGATTCAGAAACCAACAGAAACTCCCTGCACATGCAAAATCAGTTTCAGCTAGTGCATAAGTCATTTACCACAAGACTTTGAAAAACTTGTGTGTAAATGTGTATTTGTGTGTGTGTGTGTGTGTGAGAGCGCGCGCGCGTGTGTGTGTGTGTGAGAGAGAGAGAGAGGGGGGGGGGCGGGGGAAGGGAGGGGGGTTAGGTTTGAAGCCGTACATGGAGTTAAGTTATATCCGTGCATCCGCAGTAGCCGAAATGCTAATGAGTCCTTGTATATCTTTGCCAATGCATCATTGGTTCCCCTTGGTTCCGATAGTTGTTTCTTGCGATTTCTATATGTTCTAGTTACAGAAACGAAGATGGTTGAGTGAGTTATTGTCAAGAACCTAATTTGGGCAGCAGTGCTTTGTTACCTGTATAACTGTTCTAGAATTTCATCAATGTCTTCATGGAAGTGTTCAGCCAACCCTAGTTTTTGAATGTGATCTACCATGCTGAGCTTGATGAGTCCTCCATCCATGGGATACATTGATGGAACTACATGAAAATAGCATTGAGTGAAAACTTCGAAGCGCATGGCAATACACGCACTCTATCTGCCCCATGAGAAGAAACCATTTCTCAAAAGTCACCCTTTCTTTTTTACAATTTCTTATGTTTTGAAAAATATTCTTTGGCTGGTGATTCCTATTGACATGTAAATCCCACATTGGAAAAATAACAATTATGACATACTAAAATATAAGCCTTGGGCTTCTCCCTCATTGCTAGTTGATTTTGTGTTTGCTGCCTTTATATGGTATCAGAGCAGTAGATGCATTCGTTCTAGGTCCAGCTGACAATTCAAAATTAAATCCGCACATATTTGGCGTGATGGATGCTTTGAAAGTATCTTTTTCATGAGATGAAATAATTTCTCTGTTAAAAGGGACACAGAGTATATGGTCATACCGCCATAAGGACATCTCTGAGCAAGAGACTCCAGATAATCCATGCACTTCTGGTTTCCGGTAGCCATATATGCACAAGCAGTGGCAGAGGGTGAGTTGAATATTGAGCCGTTTTCACTGAGATGGGTCACTACGGCTTGTCCATCAATCTCATATGTTGATGGCAGGGCCTCCAGATATGATAAGATTGGGGGATGCTGGAACTTATCCACAAGTTTTTCCCTGTATATCATTCTCTTGAACAACGTTAGATCAGTCACAAAGCTTAACAACGTTAACATATCTACAATAAAAGAGAAGAAGCATTTTACGTCTCAAGAATCCTTTGCCTCTCCTTGAAAATGCTGGAAATGACCCCTTTCAACTCATCTTGCATGACAACCTCTAGACCTGTTGCCCGCGCAAGCTCAACCATTCCTGGGAAAACGATAGCAAACCATCGAGGAAGTTGCTGATAGTCGTCGACAAGCATCTTCATTTTTGCATGAACAAATGCCAACCCTGACATGAAAAAGAAATCGTTACTCGATTCCTATATGAAGGAAAATATCTGCAACAAAGTTTACATTGTGAGTGCAAGTAAGTACCTTGATTTTGGTTTTAAGCCCATGGCAAAAGAAATAGAAGATTTTTTTAATTATTTTTTTTGTTTGGATGCATTATATGGAAGATTCTCAAGGGAAGAACAAACAAATCATAAGTTGCAAATATTTGACGGCCTTGGAGAACTAGAGTAATTAAGTGGAAGTTGTGAAATAAGATATGTGACATGGTATTTTGGAAGTACATTTGTAGGTACTAGTAAGGATCACGTGCTTTACACATTATATAGTAATTTAAAATAAAAATATTATTAACCTTGAAAAACACAATTGAAATTAATTATTATGACTATTATAATTAAATTATAACAATAAATCAATTGTTAAATACTAATCAAAGACTCGAGAAAAGTCAATTGTACAAAGCATGGTCTTATTTTCAAACCGAATCTAGTCTATTACTCTTTGTCCCAAAAAAAATTATATATTTCCTTTATGAGTTGTTCAAAAAAATTGATCAATTTCCAAGTTAAGAAAGATTCTTTAAGTGTTTTTACATGTTTAACTTTTGTATACTTTTTGTTATTCTACTTCTTTATTCACATTTGATCATCGACCAATTCACTTCTCTACTCAACCACTTTCTTTCCCGTTCCGCCACCTCTCTCTCTGTCTCTGTCTCTATAGAATGAAAAACTCATATAATAAGACTTATATCCTAAATAAGCATGCATTCAAATATGATCAATTAATTTGGGATGAAGGGAGTACAATTTTCATATATCTCTTATTTTAGGACTAAAATACGTAGCAAGTCTTTTTTCAACATTTTCTATCTTAAGTTTCAACGTTTGAGTACAATTTATCTAAAATTACGCTTAATCTTAATTACTTTTTTTTTAGTTTTTAATTAAAAAATTTATAATGTACCCTAAATTTTTCTTGATAGTATACTATAGAGCTCTTTTTTTATTTAGCATGACCTTGTTCATTTTAGTAGTAAATAAGGATTTCTGTACATGCGTAGATATATGCCCACCGTTCACGTGGGTGCCGTCATGAGTTATGACAGCCTAATATACCTTTTTCTACACCTGTGTCTGAAGCACTCCAGGTTTTCAAGGCAACCAAGCAAGCAAGAGTTGCAGGAAGAGTATCAATGGTGGGAAGACCATCTGCACTGGACAGTCCCCAATACCCCTCTTCCTTTTGGTTGCTCATCACCCAGTCCAAGCAACCCTTGAACAATGGACGACCACGTTCGTTAGGATCTTGAACCATGGCTAACCACGCGGTGTCATAAGCAGATGGCGAAACGAAGGAGTACAGATCATTTTTGGGTGAGAAAGTTTCAAGCTTGATTTTGGTGACTAGAGCTGGAATGGAGAGAAATGAAGATTCCATGAATGTAGTCCAGAAGGATCTCAACGCTTCCTATTTTTCAAGAACTTGTGATCGGGCGGGGCAAGAATCAGAACCCTCGCAACGCTATTTATCGTGATGGGATGTTCTTAGCAGTAGACTTGCCAAAATGTCCTCGAATTTCGAAGGGACCACACCAGGGGCCAATTTCATGCAGGATGTTGAACTTTCGTCGATATGATTACTGTTCCCATTTCGTGGTTCACCACCAGGATGTAGGGAAGCCTAAGGGAATTTGCGGCGTCGCACCATAATTTGTGTGCGCTTGTTATTCACACGGTGGTGCTTCAATGCCAATTGACTTAGGTTACTGAAGTTGGCCTTATGTTCATCTCACATAATTTGTATGTTCTATGATTTGGCCACGAAAGCGTTGCCTGAGAGTGAAGTATCTGCCTTCTGGGAAACTGAGGTTGGTTCCATCGTGCATGATAAACATGTACATGGACCAGGACCAATATCTTCTGCAAAGAATGTCGTTTATTAATTGCAGTCTGACTGTATTAAATAGCAACCAATAGTAAAAAACCACAAAAAGTTCTTTAACTCTGAAATTCCCTAAAAAAAAAAAAGAGTCGGAAGTCAGGGGTGGACTCAGAAAGTCTAATCAGGGATCAAAAAGTGATTAAAAAAATTAATGACTAACACAAAAGAATTCGCGCTACTATTGAATATGTTATATAGAAGTTAATTGGTTGCTCAATTTGACTACTAATCATACAATTTAACTATTTACAATGATTCATTCAACTTGGTAAAGTGAGTTAACGACAAATTACTAATCTTGAACGAAAGAAGCTTAACTCTGGCACTCAATAAGTACTACTGATGTGATTATTACTTGTACGAGAACAATAAAACATATAAATGAACTTAATATAAGAATTTATAAAAGAGAAGAAGAAGAAGAACTAACCTTGAACTATTCTGTTTTACTTACAATATGGAGATTTAGAATTTGAAATTTAAAAAAATGAAGATGGAACAAGGGAACGAGAAAGATAATGACTATGACGGACAGTGACACAAAAAGTAAAAAACACAACAAAATGAAGCTCTAATACAATGTTATAATATAGTGGCATTTTTGTAAATACTTTAAATATGATTACCCATTATTTATAAAACTAAAAAAAATTCCAAAATTTGGGATGGGTAGTGCCCCCCCCCCCCCCCCCCCCGTCATGCAGGTGGTCCGCCTTTGCGGGAAGTTGCACGCTTCAACCAAAGTTTAAGGATTTTATTTTTCCTGAACTCCGTTCGAAAGAATAAAGAATTGACAAAATATTAATTTAAGTGCACGTGCACGTGTAGAGGGGTGTTAGTCACATATCTAGTAAGCATGAAAATTAAGATTAACTTGTATACATGGATGGACAAAGTAAAGTATCAAAGTTCCATGTGATCCCCTAGCATGGTAAGTGCCACCATTACCTTCATGGAGAAACCATAAAACTTATTCTCCTACGGACAATATCATTTACTATACATAAATGCCCACAACCTTCATGTATCACAGAAAGTGTCGCTGTTACAGAGTCTATATATGTGACTTAAGTTGTCCTCGGAAGCAGGGTATGAATCCTTGCTGAGCGCTACCACTGCATGACTTCCAGCCACTTGCTTGTAAGTTCATCAACAAACGTTGTTATCTTCAATAATTCTCTTGTACACACACGTGTGCCAGCCTGCGTTCACAAGCACAGTGTGCAGGTTGAGAGTGGTACCGTATCAAACACGATTAGTAGTCGTATTGACCTCACTAAAAAGTCCCTACCAAGAAAAAAAAAGGTCTGAAAGTTACTTCAAACCAGAAATTAAGCCCAAGAGTTTTATTTTCCCTGAACTGTCCCAAGAAATAAAGAATTTGCGTATACTAGTTGAAGTGCACTTGTAGGGGTGTTGATCACACATCTAGCAAGCGTGTAAGTTGAACATAATATATACATGAATGGAGAAAGCATCATATCAAAGCTCCATATGATCATCCACCTACATTTAGATAGATCGCTTTTAACCCAACGGTAATCATCCGCCAAATGCAAAACCTGACCTCAAACATCATAAACTATACAAATAAACTACCCACCAACCCAAAACAATTACCTCAACCAAGTTGCCAACCTATAACCTATATCTCTCAAACTGACCAGATCATCAAAATATCACGATCTTCATGCGTATGTACTCATTCACTCACAATAAAACTAGCTTTTCATTGTTCAGTTAACAACAAAAACAACGGAGCAGGTCTAGGTTTTACATGCTTTATGGAAAATTGGAAGAGATGCGGCTCAGCAGCTTTCTCCTTCTATGCATTGGATTTATCTACCGCTCAAGCAATGGTCTTCTGTTTGCCACCACTTGGGTTCTGGAAGAACAAATGAGACATATTCGTCTACTAACAAATTTAAATTTTTTGTTGCCTCAGTTCTCGGATATTGACGATATCATGAATATTGAGGCACCTATTATGTACGTCTTTTGCAGTATTATACCAGACTACCTTTCTGGTAATAGAGTGGAAGATGAACTCCTAAAAGAGGCAAGCTTTCTGTCAGCATTTACTTGCCGAACCAGGACTGGATCAATGATGACTTTTGTAACCAGTCATAATTAGTTATCTGAAGTCGTCATGGACATGTCATGACTAAGTATGTAAACGTTAAACTTTATGTATCATGTGTAAACCTTGTTACAAGCTTTCTATTAACGTCATTCTCAATTTAAGCCAAAAAAAAAAAAAAGAAAGGATGGCTCTATATGATCTCCCTAGCACGGTATCAAAGTCCATGGTGGTAACGTGGACCTTGCACTAGTCTCAGTGCCTCTTGAGGAACAGTAGTTCTTGGCAGAGCAATAAATGACCTCATTCAGTGGCTTTAACGAAAGGGAGAAAATAAATTTCTCTAAAGGTTATGCAACAAACATTGAAATCGATCAATCCTGTTTTTTCTTTCTATCTGGCCCATATCTTGCTTGCTTACGTGCAATAGAACAAGCATTATGGAACCAAAAGTGCAAAATCATACACATCATTGGGGGTATGGGGCCATTGTCACACCAGCAGCTCTGTACATGGCACATGCCTTGTACTAACACCGGCTGTCAGCAAAATGCACATTCGGAAAGTAAAATGGAACGCCTGGGTCACTAACTATTTCCATTAGCGTCATTTCTGAGTAGAACATGTACTTGGAAGAGACCAAAATTGAGATTTGAAAACTCAATAATTGTACACCGCCTCCTTGTATTAAAATCCCCAACTATACAAAAACATCACTAAATATGTTCAACGACAAAAAAATTGCACGTGCTAAGTTAATAATAACGACAACACACTTTCGATGATGGATAAGTAAAGCTAAAAGCAGAGATTCTCGATCCACCCTCACCTCCCTCTGGAAAAACACAGACCCAAAATAAAAAATGGACCTCAGTCCTAACCGGGGTGCGAAAACCAGCACACTTTCAATCTGGGCCACCATTGTATGGCCTGCACAGTGAGGGAAACGTGATTCCTAGCATTGACTTGGATGTACACAGAGCTGCTTTTTGCACACTGGTGATAGCTGTGACCTTATTGGCCATAAGTAATGTTACACTGCATTTATCAGGTCCCTCCAATTTAAGGACAGAGCGGGAGCCTTTCAAGAGGCTCGCCCGACAGCTGAGCCATGCATGAATAGTGCCAATCATCACGGCTTGTAAAATGTTTTGATTAATTAGTGCACATTGTATCGTCTTATTCGTTAATGGTCGGGCAAGCTCTTGCATAGGAGCTTATCTAAGGAGCTTAAGTTCTTTTACTCTCTTTATAAGGAGCTTATCTAAGAAGTCAGTTTAAGGGGACTATTTCACAAGTTGATATCAGATCCTCTTTAGTACAATTTCCAGAACCAGATTTCTTAAAGTTGAAGTGAAAAAAATATCCGGCAGGCTTCACTTAATGACGTGTATATAAGAGATTTTCTTGTCCACAAAGATTTTAACAACCGATCAACTACTACTTAAATGTTTTCTCCAGATATGGAGTTAAACGACTACTTAATGTATTCTAAATCCGACATCACATATGTATAAGCACGGACAAGGTCAATGGTTATTTTTTTTCTTTAAAGTACCATTTTTTAATTGAATTTTTCATAAACGGTTAAAAGTGACTAATGGCGTTTTCAACTTATAACATTTTTTTCCCATTAAATACCCTTTTTGAAGTAGAGACTTATTTATATAAAGGTGTTTTTGACTTCTTATATAATATTAAGTATTTTTTTAAAACAACCCTCATTAAACTATATATACTTAAGGGTTGTTTTGAAGTTTACTGAATAGAAGGGAAAATTATATAAAAAAAACTTGTAAAATCACTCTTTAACTCATGCGTGCTCTTTAATTACTGAAAAAACCTATCAAAACATACCTCCATTCACATTGAAATTAAACTATCCTAGAGTTATTACATCTTTTACATTAAATTCGATTAGAGAAAATAACTTGTAGATAACAGAATTTTCTGAATGATTTAGGCCAAAGGCAATTTTTTACCTTAAACTAAACTGAATATTTTGTTAAAAATATATCCTTTTTAACTTTATTCATATTGCTATGTTGTTACAACGATACATATTTGAATTTGTGTGCATGTATATAGATTTCAATAAAGACATACTTGTATATTGAAGTTATCGTAAAATTGAAGTTTAATTCTAAGTTTTAAATTGTGACATATTGGAGTAAGACAACTTTTTTTTATTTCTTATACAATATCAAGCATCTTTTCTAAACTATTCTCATTAAAATATATATTCTTAATGGTTGTTTTGATGTTCACCGGGGAAAAAAGGAAAAAAATTAATGTGAATGTCCAATAAAATCACCGGTTAACTCCTGCACTCTCTTTATTCTCTTTAATTACTCAAAAAAAAATCCTATCAAAATCTACTTTCATTTACATTGAAACTAAACTATCAAAGCTAGTACATCTTCTACATCAAATTTGTTTAGAGAAAATAATTAACTCGTAGATAATAGAATTTCCTGTAATGGTTTAGGCCAAATATAGGGCTGTAAATGAACCGAGTTGTTCACGAACAGCTCGGAGTTCGTTCTCTTTAAAACTCGTTCATGTTCATTCATGTAATAAGTGAACCGAACACGAACACATTTTTAGGGCTCGTTTATTAAACGAGCCGAGTTTGAACTTAATGATGTTTGTTTATTTATGTTCGTGAACAAGAAGGCTCGTTTACTTAACGAGCCGAACACGAACTGAGTCTTATAAAAGAACATCGGTTCATTTACTCTTTACATTATATTAATACCTACACAAAATATCTTTTCATGGGAAAGTGTGTTGGGACATGGAAGCCTACGGTCCATGTATTTCCCCTCCCTTATCTCATCCGAGAGACAGTCCTCAGTTCACACCCGTGCCCCCTCTCTCATCAAACCCGTGGTCACTCTCTCATCAGTCGTCAGTCGCCGGCCATCAGTCCATCACAGAGCTAGGCACACCGATGGCCAGACCACCCCCCACACTGCGGGCCAGACCACCACCCACACCGCCGGCCAGATCACCTCCCACACTGCGGCCAGACCACCGCCTACAGCGCCTCGTTCTCTCAAATACTTGATCTGTTAAAACACTCTCTGCCCCTCCCCTCTCTCTCACTCTCACACAAAGATCACACAACAACCGCCCCCTTCTCTTGATCTCTCACACAGAAATCACACAGCCCTCATTCTCTCTCTTCACAGACAACCATCATAACTGGATTCAGCCCAGGTCGCCGGATTCAAGTTACGAAGCCGCAAATCCATGTTTCGAAACTACAAATATGCAAAGCCAAGGGCGTGAAAAGGGAGCTAATTCATAAAGGGCATGCATCAATCAACCCGTTGTATATGTCTTCATCGTCGTCGATGGAGATTTCTTTTTACAGTGTTTTTATTTTGCATCCCTCGTTGTATCTGCTATCGTGTACTTGCTTTCTCTTATTTCTCTGTTCTTATTTTTTATTTGCTTGAACGATTGAGTAAATTTAGGGATTTGATTGAGGTTGAACACGAACACGAACTTATTTCTGTCTTCTTGTTTTTTATTTGCTCGAACGATTGAGTAAATTTATGGATTTGATTGAGGTTGAACACGAACGCAAACCGAGTTTCCAAGCTCGAGTTCGGTTCGTATCGTTAAACAAGTTTAACGAGCCGAGCCTGAGTTTTACCGTCACGAACTCGAGCCGAGTTCGAACACTAATGTTTTGGCTTTTAACGAACTCGAGCCGAGTTCAAACATGCCTAAACTTAAACGAACCGAGTTCGAACACACTCATGTTCGGCTCGAACTCGGTTCGTATACAGTCCTAGCCAAATATACATGCAATACTTTAGGGTGTGGTGAGACTAAATTATAACCTTTATGGCTAAATTTAACCATTTTGTCGCTAAAGAACTTAAAAGATCAAGAATGCATTTTATAGTGACAAAAGAATATGAGTTTAACAAAAATAGGTGTGGATCCAGCCTTAGCATATAAAAAATCTCAATGGGTTAATTAGCTAAACATTTTTTCCCTAAAGATACACTTCTTGAACCGATAAGGTTTACAAACATTAAGGGTGTATTTTATTTTTAAAAGGGTAAGACTAAACTAGAACGTTTTTTAATCAAATTTAAGCATTTTCTCGCTAAAAAGGTTAAAGTTTAAGTAATGCATCTTTTAGTGACAAAAGAATATGAATTTAATCAAAAAGGCTTTTGATCTAGCCTCGTCGTGTAAAAATGATTCCAATGGGTTAAACGGCTAAATATTTAGTTTTTAAAAATTTTCCTTTTTAAGTTTGTAAGACTTTCAAATAAAGGGTATTTTTTACTTTTAAAAGGATGAAGCTAAATTATTAGCATTTTTTGCCAAACGTTAACATTTTGTCGCTATTGAGAAAATAACATGAGTTTAACCAAAATGGGGGCGGATGTAGCCCCATCGTATAAATTTGATCTTAGTCGATGCTCACATTTTTAAGAGAAAAAAAAACTGTAATACCCAGAAACTTTTCTTTTTCTTGTGCGAAATTAGTATTTTGAATAAATAAGTTTGTGGTCTTTTGTTAAAATGTTAAGAAAAAGGTTTGAGAATGTTTCTGAAATTTTCAAAACTTTTGAAGTTAAAGTTTTTGAGTTCTGAAATATTTAGTCGAAGGAAAATGGGTTTGCTTTGAATAAAAAGATTTTTGTTTCGAACGAACAGTATTTAAATCGTGTAGAGTGACATTCTAAAGTTTTCATTTGAATTAAAAGTTTTAATTCGAATGAAAACATGTTTTCGGTCGAATGGAAAAAAAAAGTTTCTGAAGAAGTTTCTGAAGTTTTCAGTCGATGAACAGTAACTTTTGAGTTTATGAATAGTAACTTTGAGTCGAATGAATAGTACTTTCAATCGAATTAAAAGTGTTTTCGGTCGAATTAAATGTGTTTTCGGTTGAATAAAAAAAGGTTTTGGTCGAATTAAACCATTATTTTCGGTCGAGTGCAAATTTGATTTTTGTCCTGTATAAATAGCTTTCTTTTTCCCTTTCTAGCTTTTTGGAGTTCTTTATTCCTTTTTCATTACGGTGGAGAGGGAGGGAGAGAGAGAGAGAGAGAGAAGAAAAGGCTTGGGAAGTTTGGGAGTTCAAAGGTGGAGCTTAAGGATTTGTATTTCTCAAAGGCTTGATTAAGGTAAGGGTTTTTTTTTTCAAAATTCGAATTAGCGATGGACCAATCGCTCATGTAATTCATTAGTTTCTTTTTGAAATCTGAACTTCTTTGAATTGAGTTAAGTGATTCTTCTTGTCCTTTTACTTTGAACTTTGTCATGAATAACTTGTTCTCAATGCTATGACTTCTGGAAATCAAATTCTGTCGATTTGTTTGACCTCAAAATTTTTCATAATGATATCGTTCGTTTCAGTGATTAATGATTATCAGTATTTCGTAAACTTTGTATACTGTTTGACATGTTTGATATTTGCTAACAGTTATCTTGAGATTTTGCTTTGGTAACTTTATGAGTCATGTCACAGTGTATGTGACTTATTTCCCACTTACCTATGCAGAGTGAAACCTGGGCTAGCTCAGGGGAGTTGAGCTAGAGATCGCGATCTTACTTTCTGAATCAGCCTCATATGTCAGTGATGACTTATGTGACCACTTTCTGAATGACTCTCTAGTGTCTGTTTCCGTACTCAGATATATTTTGGCATTTGATATTTGGCCTGACTTCTGTTCAGTCGAAATGGGTGTGCCTTTAAAATCTTGTTTTTTAGATATAGTTGACATTTGAAAATTGGTTTGATGTTCGTTCCGTTGAAATTTGTGTTTCCGAAATTTTGTTTCTCAGATATTTTTGCTTCTGTTTGATTTGTCCTTTGAGCGACCTTACTGGGCATTTGGCTCATTCCCTTATTGTTTCTCCTTTCAGGTGATCAATAGGTGGGATTTTGAATTTGAAGGGCTAGCTGTGTGACCAAAAGTTAGCTGCCTTATTCCAAAGTTAGTATTGACATTTAAGTGTATTTAATCAAGACAAGTTAGTATTGCTTAGGTTTTGTTTTGAAACTCTGGGTTGGAGAAATATTTAGATTGTATAAAAGCTTTGGGCCATTATGTCAGATATTGGTGTATTTTGGGGATTATAAGCGCATGCTCTGAATGACCGTTTGGGCAATTTATGATATTGTAAGGTTTTCTGATTTTGTTTAAGAGACTTCTAATAATTTTAAGGTTTCCTCTGACTTTTGATTATTTGATCGTTAATGCTCCGGGAATAAATAATTTTTAGAGCATTACAGAATGGTATCAGAGCTTAGGTTTGAGATTACGTAGACTCCTAAGCCTAAGATATATGCGATTAGAATTAAACCTTGAAAAGGTGGATTAAGTTTGGAGAATTTATTTCATATTAGAGTATAAGATTGGGATTTTGCCATAAACCTTGGATTTGGGTTAAGTATGAAATAGTAGAACGAATGTTAATTACCTTTGGAATTTGAATATTTTAAGTGTTAATTGAAGAGAATGATTGAAGTATAGATCTATAATCTTTGGATGTCTATGAGTAACTCTATCAAATAATTTATTTTTACTCATTTGTTTCGATATCCTTTTGCTAGCATCTAAGTGTTGAAGCTAGAAATTTGAAACATATCTATATGTAGATACCTTTACGGAACCCGGTGACAACCCTTATGGTTTATAATTCTTGCCCCATCAGTATTGATTACAAATATTTAAGAGTTGAGGTAATTTTTTGGATATGAAACACTTTGATGTTATTTTGGGGGTATGGACTGATTGTCTTGTAATAATACCAAGATAGATTACTTTAGAAAAGAGGATAATTATGATCTTCTGACGAATAACTCTGAAAACTAGAAACTATCTGTAAAGGCTGTGACTAAGAGATATAAATAATATGATAGTCTAAAGACTTGAACTTTTGTTGGATGTGCGATATATGTGAAATTAAGAGTAATATGTTTTTCTCTGAAATAAATTTGATAAGGGATTGAGCTGGTTTGCTTTGAGATATCAAGGTGCGCAGCGAAAGCGTGTTGGCCTTTGGTATGACGAGTAAGTGTTGGTTGATATTGGTTATTTTTATTGGCTAAGTCGAAGTAGTATGCTTCAAATGTTATGTGATGGTTTTGATTTTGATGTCAGAATAAAAATTAAATAGGGGGAAATATTGATCATAAGGTGATCTCATATTTTGGTTAGTGAATTGCATAGACATTATGCCATTGCAATTTTAGTTAAGCCTTGGATTTTGAATTTGTGATCTTTTGTAGTTGACAAATATGAGCAGAAAGTTGAGTATAGAATCTTGGAATATTCGATGTTGGTGATTTGATCATAGATAATCATATTTGAAAGTCTAACAGTATGGGTGAAGCATGGGACGGAAAGCGTACCAATAATTTAGTAACTTTAGTTATAAGTTACACTCAGTTTTCAACGAAATATTATTAAGAGTGTATTGAAATGGCTCTATTTGTGACTTGTATGGGCATAAATTTTGATTTGAAGATTATAGAATATAAACCCTTTATGGTTAATGTGAAGATTGGTTCATACTTTTGGTGTACGTTGAAGGTAAGCGTGTCAAGGTTAGGCATTATACCAAGGATATGGTTTGATGTGTTATCATAATGGCGCAACGTGAGCCTATCAGTATTGTATTGGTTTCAGATGATTTGAATTTTAATTGTAGTAACTTAATTCAGGGTGTTTCATTTGTTAGCCAAGTATAAATACTTTGAGGAGCAATTTGAATATATTTTTGGGAGGAGTTGACAATGGAAGTTAAAGACTTAAGTTTGAATTTCGTAGAACACGTCAGATGGGATGAAAAACTTCTTAGTACTTAGTACACCTCAGGCTTGAAGTTAAGCGTTTTATCCAGATTATGTAAAGTATATGGTTTGGTATATTTGTAGAATAGCGCAGTGGATACGTTATGTATTGGTGATTGATTCATTTGTTGAATTTTGAATGTCGTAATTTTAGCTCAGTCCATTTCGTAGGCTAGTTAAGCCATGTATGTTTCGAAGTTAGAATTTCAGTTAATAGTATGAGGAATGTATTGACTCGTGTTGGAAAGCAAGAAGTTAGTTGATGATTAAAGAACGTTTTAAATTCCGATGACGAAATTCCTTTAAGGAGGGGAGAATGTGATACCCCGAAACTTTTCTTTTTCTTGTTCGAAATTAGTATATTTGAATAAATAAGTTTGTGGTCTTTTGTTAAAATATTAAGAAAAAGGTTTGGGATTGTTTCTAAAATTTTCAAAACTTTTGATGTTAAAGTTTTTGAGTTTTGAAAGATTCGGTCGAAGGAAAATGGAATTTCTTTGAATGAAAAGATTTTTTCTTCGAACAAAAAGTATTTAAATCGTGTGAAGTGACTTTCGAAGTTTTCATTAGAATTAAAAGTTTTAATTCGAATGAAAACCTTTTTTCGGTCGAATGGAAAGAAAAAAAAAATTTCTGAAGTTTTTAGTCGATGAACAGTAACTTTCAGCCGATGAACGGTAACTTTTGAGTTGATGAACAGTAACTTTGAGTCGAATTAAAAGTCTTTTAATTAAAAGTGTTTCCGGTCAAATTAAAAGTGTTTCCGGTCAAATTAAAAGTCTTTTCGGTTAAAAGTGTTTTCGGTCGAATTAAAGGTGTTTTTGGTTGAATAGAAATAGGCTTCGGTCGAATGAAACCATTATTTTCAGTCGAATGCAAACTTGATTTTTGTCCCATATAAATACCTTTCTTTTTTCCTTTTTAGCTTTTCGGAGTTCTCTATTCCTTTTTTCCTTGCGGTGAAGAGAGAGAGAGAGAGAAGAGAAGGCTCGGGAAGTTTGGGAGTTGTAAGTGGAGTTTAAAGATTTGTATTTCTCAAAAGCTTGATTAAGGTAAGGGTTCTTTTTTTGAAATTTGAATTAGCGATGGACCAATCGCTCATGTAAGTCCTTAGTTTTTTTTTAAATCTGAACTTCCTCGAATTGAGTTAAGTGATTCTTCTTCTCCTTTTACTTTAAACTTTGTTATGAATAACTTGTTTGACCTCTAAATTTTTCATAATGATATTGTTTGTTTTAGTGATTAATGATTATCAGTATTTCGTAAACTTTGTATATTGTTTGACATGTTTGATATTTGATAATGGTTATCTTGAGATTTTGCTTCGGTAACTTTATGATCTCTGTCACAGTGTATGTGACTTATTTCCGACTTACCCACATGAAGCGTGAACTAGCTTAGGGGAGTTGAGCTAGAGATCGTGATCTTACTTTCTGAACAGGCCTCATATGTCAGTGATGACGTATGTGACTACTTTTTGAATGGCTCTTTAGTGTCTGTTTCCGTACTCATATATATTTTGGCATTTGATATTTGGTCTGACCTCTGTTTAGTCGAAACAGGTGTGCCTTTGAAATCTTATTTTTCAGATATAGTTGACGTTTGAAATTTGGTTTGATGTCTATTCCGTTGAAATTTTTGTGTTTTCGAATTTTTGTTTCTCAGATATTTTTGCTTCTGTTTGATTTGTTCTTTGAGCGACCTTACTGGGCATTCGGCTCATTCCCTTATTGTTTCTCCTTTGAGGTGATCAGTAGGTGAGATTTTGAATTTGAAAGGCTAGCTGTGTGACCAAAAGTTTGTTGCCTTATTCGAGAGTTAGTATTGACATATAAGTTTATTTAATCAAGAGAAGTTGGTATTGTTAAGATTTTGTTTTGAAACTCTGTGTTGGAGAAATTTTTATATTGTATAAAAGCTTTGGGCCATTATGTCAGATATTGGTGTATTTTGGGGATTATTAGCGCATGCTCAGAATGACTGTTTGGGAGATTTATGATATTTTATGATTTTCTGATTTTATTTGGGAGACTTCTAATAATTTTAAGGTTTCCTTTGACTTTCGATTATTCGATCTTTAATGCTCCGGAATAAATAATTTTCAAGGCGTTACAAAATATCACAACTTTATATTAAAACTTGCCTACATCAAAATCGTTAAAAAAAAAAAAAAGAACAACTTAATTTCCTGTAATTTTTAAAGAACCAGTCCTAAGTCAGGTATTATCATGTTTTTTTTATATCTTTTTTAAGGAGGACATGATATTCCCCTTTAGTAACAATCGCCGAAAACTTATATTTATCGACAAAGGCCGAATCAGAATATTTACATGCTGTACTAGGCCCTTTTTTTCAACTCTCATAATATTATGTCATTGAAAAAAATTTCTTTTTTGTTTTCTTTTGGTGATATGGGTCTAATTGTTGTTCTGGTGTAGAAACTATTCTTGATGAATGTAGCAAGTATAGGTTTGTGACCATTATTGTGATCATTTCGTTCGTTATCACTTTCTCAAGTCTAATTTACACCATTCATTTCTTAGAATACATTTCAAATTCACACACACACGCGCACACACATATTGGCCTTTTTAGATAAGTAGATAGATGTAACATTACCATAAATTTGTGCTAAAAATAAAAGTCTTGTGGCAATATATGCTAAATTACTTATAAAATTATACCTATTATGTACCGTAAAGATCAACAAGATCATGTTAAGTAAAAATAAAAGTGAGTTTAGAGTATAGTATCAAGAGAGCTTTAAGTTTCATTATCAAGAGAACTTTAAATTGTACTGCAGACTGTTATTTATATATATATATATATATATATATATATATATATATATATATATATATATATATATAAGAAGGTAACACTAAGATTAAACGTAGTTTTAGACAAATTATACTTGAAATTAAGAAAATTTAATGTTAAAAAAATTGAGAGTGGACTTGCCCTTTAAATCAATCTTTAGATAAGAAATACATAAAAATTGTAATAAGAGTTGATCATTGCCAAACAAAAATTGGGGGGCCAACGATCTATCACTACAAGAATGTGACAATTTGGCGCCGCGGGTGGGCACCGGCCCACTGGTGCCACCGCTAACTCTGCCTATGATTGCATTTGTGCAATTTCTGGATGTCACAGATTCTTTTCGATGAACTCGCATAGAGGATTACGTGATCATCCCTGACCACGACTCCCACGCCATTAGTCTCATTCTCTTTAAAGATAGCTGTTAAAATCAAAATTCACCTTGAAAATTTGAGTAGGTAGAGAATGTCCCATCAGATCATCAGAGTTGTGTTTTGATTTTTCCCTAACAACCAATATGCGACCATCACATCTTTCAAATCATTCCATCCCTCTCTTACTGTGCAGATGCATGATATGTGCCAAGAGCCCAAACTTGTCTTGCAAGTTCGCTATCCTTAAAGACAACACACATCTTCCACCCCACTTTTTTACTCAGAAGTCGGAAGAAAAGTACTCCGTTTTTGTTTGTGGGTGACGCTTCAAGGTGCCTAAAGGCCACCCAAAAATTTTTTGCTACCTAGAAGACTGCATCTGCAAAGGAATTGCCATAAGGTTTTGGTCGTGTCGATTGACACACCCTTTTAGATATCAACAAATTTTGATTATTATTTGGGTGTAGAAATCTTCCTCCAACTGCCTGATTGTATATTAATAATTTCTAAATATTTCTAGTAGTTTTCTATTATCACTTTTAACGACAATTCTTAACAGCATTTTTAGAATTACTAAATATAAGTCACTAAAAATATTTAGTAACTATTAACTGTCACTATATCAGGACTACATTGCTCATATAAGAATGTATGAGTTAAAATGGTGCTAAACTTAAAATTGTAATTATATGTAAATGCTCCTTTATACAAAATTTTTAATAGGGCTTAATTATTGGACTTCTCCCGAGGTTGAATTTAGGATCTCTTCTTAAGGGGGATCAAAGTACGCATCTAAGATAATAGTTAGGACCTCTCAATCATTGAAACTAGTTTTGATCTCGTGCCTTGCACATGGGAACAACCACTATTAAATTACTTATTGAGAGATACTTGTATGCCTAAAGACAATAATAAAATTGGTAGTGACAAAAAAAATTAATTCAACTTTTTTATGTGAGTTCTCCTATCAATTTTTGTCGTTAAAAAAAAAGTTGAGTAATAACCGTTAACTTTTAGTAGCAAATAAATATGAAAAATAGTATATAAAATTATAAAAATAGTCACTCCAAACTAATTGTAATTATAGTGATAATGCTAACAATAATGATCTGTGTGTTGAGATTTGTATTACTTAAGGCCACCAAGAAAAGAGTAAAGATGTATAATAAATAATTAAAAATAAAATACAAGAGTGAATTATGCATATAAACTTGTAATGAAATAAAAGGAACGGGCTTATGGTAGTTAGAGAGAAAAACCATGAAGAATATTAGACTTCTTCACAATAAAAAAGATTTAAGATTAAAAGAAATATATAGAGAATTATTTTTTTGGAAAAATCTAGGAATTAATGGAATTGAAAAGATATGAATAAAATTTTGAGTGGGACATGTTGACATAATAGATAAAGAAATGTAAAATCTATATAATTTGTTGAATTTCAAATGGCAAAAAGGAATATAGTTAAATCAAATTGAATAAGAGAAAGGGACATAGAAAAAAGACATCCAAATCATTACTACAAAAATAAATAAATTCAAAATATTCCTAAAAGTCAAAATAAGAGAGTGTCCACATAGGCGGTGACATGACTACTTTCTCTCAGTTTCGGCTTTCATATACATACTAGTTTTAACGTCGTGCGTTACACACAAGAACATTGTGTAACAATTTTGATGATACATATGTTAAATTGAGTTATTTCAACAATTACTAGCTTTTAACCCGCGCTTTGCATGCGGATAAGATTTATCAAAATTACCACAATTTCAAGCAAAAAAGAATGAACAACAACATGTTTTGAAGTCATAATAAGTTCAACAAAATTTTAAGGAAAGTAATTTGATGAACATATCCATTCAACCCGTAAAAGTTAATATTGTAAGTATCTTCTTCCCTTTTCTCTTTTAGGAGATGGAAGAAAAAATTCTGAAAAAATAGATGCTGCAATTAGGCAAAAAAAGATCATTAATCATATTAGACTCAAGAAAATATTAGATTTATTGCTGAGAAGCGGTTTAGCTTTTTGCTAAAGTAAAGTGTGTATTGATGCTGATTGAACACCTATTTCTGAAACTATATATTATTTTGGCAAAAATTTTGTAAATTCTGTCATTACGACTAGCCAAAAATATGTAAGCAAAGCAAACCTGATATAAGCCATTAAATCAAATAAGTTTAACTTAACTTTATACCTTTGACTTAAGATTCAAAATTAATCAAAAGTCAGTCTTTAGGCAATGAAATGGTAAAAAAGCCGATAAATCGGTATAAATTGTAAAATCATGAGCAAAGTTGATTCTTCAAACTTTTACTGTATATAACTAATAACACTAATATCAACTCTACACAACTTAGAGAAATTGATGTAGAAAAGAGCATACACAATGTTCTTATATAATATATGGTAAAAGAATAACAAAAATGCAATGCTTGCCATATCGTTTATGAGAGATTCCACACAACATATATGTCTTCATTTGTAGAAAAATATAGATTTCATTTCGCATACGTGCCTACATCTGAAGTTATTTTTATTGTAGGACATAAGATAATCAATATAATACTGGTCAAAGTATAAATCACGGCATTAAGAAAATGGCCAAAAAAATATTTAAATGCATGGAAGTGATCCATAATTTAAGCATGATATCTTTGTAATCTTTTGCGCAACCTAAAAGCTTGCTACAATAGCAACCACAATAGATTAATAGGTAGAAATGAAAGTACATCAAATTGAATAAGGTCACCTAAGTACGTCACATAAGAAAAGAAGTATAATATGACAGAAAAAATTCTTTTTTGTTCAAAGATAGAAATATTTTACCCAATTAAATGCTCAAAAGAATAAGAAAAAATTCAAGTATAAGTGTGCAAAAAATAGAAAAATCTATACTTGTTTTGAGTTGAACCTGCGTATAACAGAAACTAAAGTAAAAATGATTGGAATGAGGAGTTGCTAAAATTTTTAGTAAGAAAATAAATGTAAAACTTTATCATTGTATTGTGAATATGCTATGAAAGGCAGCAATGTACTTTTCTGGAAAACCAGTGCCAATTCCTGGAATTTTTCAATATTAGCAAACAACATCCTCGATCATCCAAAAAAATATATCATGAAAAAGTAAAAACGGAAAGCAAAATCTAGAAGAATATTAATTACTATAAACAGACAAAGTGAATATATGTATTAGAGATAATTTGGCGTGGGACTATGTGACTACTTAGGGACATATCTTTTACAGGCTGAAAGAGAGAAAAATCAGGAGAGATTTAATAATAACTTTATTTGAATCTTGAATTAACACTAAGGATGACAATCACATAATTAATTAGATGGGAGAGAGAAACATTCGAGTAAATTTGCTCCAAAAGTTTAGGCTAATCAAGTGGGCGTGACAGAGGCAATCAATGCCTTCAAAAAAATAGGAATGCAATTAGTTGATAAGGTAGGATGAGATAAGTTGTAACATAAACCATTAATGTATATATATAAAGAGATAATTATGTAACAAAAGTAGATGATTTTGCAACAAAAGAAGATTTCAAATTCAAATTAGTTGATAAATGAGAGAAATATGTGACAAAAAAGGAAAAACAAAACCTATTGAATTAAATCTTTTTATTCATATGGCAAAAGGAGAGAGTGTCCACGTAGGCGGTGACGTGAACACTTTCTCTCATCTTCGACTTTCATATATATATATATATATATATATATATATATATATATATGGGGGCCGATCCACATCTACCGGTGGGAAAATAACAATTTTCCCACCGAACCGCAGGTAAGAGCAGCGGTTGGCCACGTGGACGGAAAAAAGGACGAAAAAGACCAAAAAGGACCAAAATGGCACGAGAAATTCACCAAAATATCACGAGAAAATGAAAATCTCGCGAGAAAATGGGCATAATGCCCAACCGCGTGTGGGAGTTGCGGTTGGCATTAATGCCCAACCGCAACCCCTACA
The DNA here is from genome assembly GCA_033070095.1 of Escallonia herrerae. Classification (NCBI taxonomy): domain Eukaryota; kingdom Viridiplantae; phylum Streptophyta; class Magnoliopsida; order Escalloniales; family Escalloniaceae; genus Escallonia; species Escallonia herrerae. Next base: position 165,789 of record JAVXUP010000416.1, on the reverse strand, counting down.
TGCGGTTGGGAATTATTTGCCAAGTTGCATTTTTTTTTAAAAAAGGACACATATATATTATAATAATAATAATAAAAAGGACATTTAAAGGACACATATATATTATTATAATAATAAAAAGGACATGAAGGACAATGGAGAAAACCCCAACCGCCACACTTAGTGGCGGTTGGTATCATTGTAAATTTTTTTTTTCTGTGGCTAAAAGTGAAAACTTAATTAGACAGTTTTTCACGAATTTATAAAAAAATAGCTAGAGCTAGATCTTGCCAAATTGCAAAAAAGAGACCATAGTTATTTTTAAAAGATCTATATTAGGGAAAATTTTCAGATTTTTCCAAAAACTGGAAAGGGGTTAACTGAAATGGGGAACCTTGTAACTTTGCAGTATAATTTAAAATATCAAGCTAGCGCGATTTCGTGCGAAACTTTTATGAGAACCCTAGGATGTTAGGAAGTTCTATTTTCCAGGATTTCGGGCCATTCCGAAGTCGTTAGCTAATTGTTTGGCCGAACGGGCTAATTTTTTTAGGTCCATTTCCCAAAAAATTGCACCGTTAGGCCAAAAAATTAGCTAACAATTTCAGAATGGCCCAAAATCCTGGAAAATGAAACTTCCCAACATCCTAGGGTTCTCATAAAAGTTTCGCACGAAATCGCGCTAGCTTGATATTTTAAATTATACTGCAAAGTTACAAGGTTCCCCGTTTCAGTTAACCCCTTTCCAGTTTTTGGAAAAATCTGAAATTTTTTCCTGATATAGATTTTTTAAAAATAACTATGGTCTCTTTTTTGCAATTTGGCAAAATCTAGCTCTAGCTATTTTTTATAAATTTGTTAAAAACTGTCTAATTAAGTTTTCACATTTAGCGATAGAAAAAAAAACTTTGCAATGATACCAACCACCACTAAGTGTGGCGGTTGGGTTTTCTCCATTTTCCTTCATGTCCTTTTTATTATTATTATAATATCCTTTCATGTCCTTTTTATTATTATTATAGAATTTTTCATGAATTTATAAAAAATAGCTAGAGCTAGATTTTGCCAAAGTGTGAAACAGAGACCCTAGTTATTTTCAAAAGATCTATATCAGGTAAAAATTTCAGATTTTTTCAAAGACTGGAAAGGGGTTAACTGATACGCGCAACCTTATAACTTTGCAGTGTAATTTAAAATATCAGGCCAGCGCGATTTCGCGCGAAACTTTTATGAGAACCCTAGGATGTTGGGAAGTTCCATTCCCAAGGAATTCGGGCCATTCCGAACCCGTTAGCTAATTTTTTGGCCGATCGGGCTTTTAAGCGCTCGATCCGGACACCGGTTCGGGATTTTTAGGCGAAAAATCCGTAAAATACTTTTTAGATCAAGAATGAACTCAGGAAGCTTTAAAATAGCTTTTTAAAGAACTTTTGATATTTTCTCATGCCATGGGGCATTTTGGTAATTTGCCACCCCGCGAGGGGTGTTCTGGTAATTTTACCGTGTCAAGTTTTTTAGTCCAGAAATGTAAGTAAAACATCTGAAAGGTTATTTTGAAGCTGGTTTGATGGGCGTTAGGGTGACAATGAACCCCCGGGGGCATTTCGGTAATTTGCCCGCAATGACGGGGGCTATTTTACTAACTGAACCAGCTTGAAAAATTTCCCAAATGATTTTTAGTTATAGGATAGGGGTGTAAGACACCCGGAAAGTTATTTTGTTCCAGTTGTTCTGAGATGTTTGTTGGGGCGATGGCTGCCAGGGGGTGTTTTGCATACGTAGCGGGGTAATTTTTGTTAACGCATTCCCTTTTAAATCTTCGGAGGAAATATTTGGTATATAATTGATGTGATACATTTAAAAAGTAGTAAGCAAAGCGGTTTTGAGACTGCCTGTGGTGTAGCCGCCATATGGGGCGTTGGGGTGATAATGAACCCCCGGGGGAATTTCGGTAATTTGCCGCTCATCGGGGGCTATTTTGCTAATTTTACATTACACAAATTTGTGCTTAAAATAACTTTTAGTTCATGAAAGGGTGTGAGACACCTGAAAAGTTATTTTAAAGAGTGAATTCAGGAAGCTTAAAATCCCGTTTCAAAGCTTAAAATCCCATTTCCGAAAAAAGTTGTAATTTTTTTTGTCACGTTTTTTTCGCTCATTGCACCTCAGACACGCTAGTTAGCCCATTTGTAAGAGTTTCGGCGAAAAACGAGACACATTATTTTTTGGATTTTCCTAGGAAGGGCCTATTCGGGCACACTTTAGGCCCCAATTGATAGCTTCCGAAAAAGTTGTAATTTTTTTTGTCACTTTTTTTCGCTCATTGCACCTCAGGCACGCTAGTTAGCCCATTTGTAAGAATTTCGGCGAAAAACGAGACACATTATTTTTTGGATTTTCCTAGGAAGGGCCTATTCGGGCACACTTTAGGCCCCAATTGATAGCTTCCGAAAAAAGTTGTAATCTTTTTGTCACTTTTTTTTCGCCCATTGCACCTCAGGCACGCTAGTTAGCCCATTTGTAAGAATTTCGGCGAAAAACGAGACACATTATTTTTTGGGTTTCCTAGGAAGGGCCTATTCGGGCACACTTTAGGCCCCAATTGATAGCTTCCGAAAAAAGTTGTAATCTTTTTTGTCACTTTTTTTTCGCTCATTGCACCTCAGGCACGCTAGTTAGCCCATTTGTAAGAATTTCGGCGAAAAACGGGACACATTAGTTTTTGGGTTTTCCAAGGAAGGGCCTATTCGGCCACACTTTAAGGCCCAATTGATAGCTTCCGAAAAAAGTTACAATTTTTTTTGTCACTTTTTTTTCTCTCATTGAACCTCATGCACGCTAGTTAGCCCATTTCTATGAATTTCGGCGAAAAGCGAGACGCGTAATTTTTTCGAATGCGTCATATGAAAGGTATATTCGCGCACATTTTAGCGCCAAATTCATAGCATGCGAAAAATTATGTACATTTCTTTTTGGTACAGTTTTTTGTAACATCACAGCAGCTAGCCACGCACGTCAGGATAATGGTAATGAAGGCGTCTAGCTTCATTCTTTTTCAACTCCCAGGCTATCCTATACCTAAAAGTCAAGGCATCCTTCCTAGTCCACGAGGAGTGTTTGAGCACTTCTGAGCGAGCAATGTAGTCCATGTACTTGAGGACGTAAATCCCGTAATCGTAACCGTTATATTGCTTTGGTCGGTCCTTTATCATCACGACCGTCCAAGGGTCCCCCTGTGGCCGTTCGCACGCTAGCGAGAGGACAGTAGTCTGCATCCAACAATAAAAACGAGAATCAAGCCTATGAAACAAGAACAATATACTATGAGCCAAGGTCAAAAAATAAAAACTAACCACTAAAGTGATGTACTCGTTGTACATCTGTGCCAGCAGCTGTCCAGGCTCGTCCTCCCTTAGGCTATCGTATATGTGAACTGTTCTGAACGCTGGATGGAAAACTAATAGGAACCAGTGGTTTGCATGATGACAAGGTATCATGATAAGGTTCGCATCAGCAGCGGGACATTGATAGTCTGCGTTCATCATGCGATAAATTACCGAAATGCCCCTGGGGGTTCACTATCACCCCAACGCCCCCGAACCAGCTTCAAAACAACATTTCAGGTGGTTTACTTACATTTCTGGACTAAAAAGTCGTTTGAAAAACTTGGCGGGGGAAAATTACCAAAACACCCCTCGCGGGGTGGCAAATTACCAAAATGCCCCTGGCATCAGGAAAAATATCAAATAGCCTTAAAATGCTATTTTACGCCTCCTGAGTTAATTCTTGATCTAAAAAGTATTTTACGGATCTTTCGCGCAAAAATCGCGAACCGGTGTCCGGATCGTGAAAAAACTGTCTAATTAAGTTTTCACCCCTAGCGCCAATTAAAGGGCCGTTCGGCCAAAAAAATAGGTAACGGCTTTGGAATGGTCCGAATTCCTGGGGAATGGAACTTCCCAACATCCTAGGGTTCTCATCAAATTTTCGCGCGAAATCGCGCTAGCTTGATATTTTAAAATACACTGCAGAATTACAAGGTTCCCCGTATCAGTTAACCCCTTTCCAGTCTTTGGAAAAATCTGAAATTTTTACCTGAGACAGATCCTTTAAGAATAACTAGGGTCTCTTTTTTGCATTTTGCCAAAATCTAGCTCTAGCTATTTTTTATAAATTCGTGAAAAACTGTCTATATTTGGCGCCCTAAAAAATCGCTATTTTGGAATCTATAAATGTAATACGCTGATTTGTATAAACCTAACATTGAATTATAAGGAAATTCAAAATACTTACTTGTTGTGACTTGATGTATTTAAAGAAAAATCTACCGATCTTCTAGCGGTTATCCACCGATCTTTTTCCCAAAAATTTTTTTGGTTTGTATTGTTGTGGAGATTATGTAGGTGAGATATGAAGTACGAAGGAAGTTGGTAAAGATGATAGAGTGCAGAAGAAGGGTTCGGGGGAGGGGATTATAAAGAGAGAAAAGTGAGGAAGAGAGAAGAAAAAAGACAGAAAAAAGTGAGGAAGAGAGAAGAAAAAAGACAGAAAAAAACCCGTGATTGAGCGGTCAAAGGCTGCGGCAAAAAAAAAAATTTGGCAGAAGGACAACACGTGGGGCATCATGGGGGGAGGGGGGCATCACCGGGGGGGGCGCCACGTGGCAGGCCATCGCCCCCAACCGGGGGTTGTTTATGCGGTTGGGCCACGTGGCAAGGGGAGGGGCCGCCACGTGGCAGGGCCATCGCCCCAACCGCGGGTTGTATAAGCGGTTGGGCCACGTGGCAGGGGTGGGGGCAGGGGCCATCGCCCCAACCGCGTATACAACCCGCGGTTGGGCCACGTGGCATGGGTGGGGGGACGCCACGTGGCAGGGGCCATCGCCCCAACCGCATATACAACCCGCGGTTGGGGCACGTGGCATGGGTGGGGGACGCCACGTGGCAGGGGCCATGCCCCAACCGCGGGTTGTATACGCGGTTGGGCCACGTGGCAAGGGTGGGGGACGCCACGTGGCAGGGCCCATGGGGTTGGGCCACGTGGCAGGGGTGGGGGGACGCCACGTGGCAGGGATATTAATGCCAACCGCTGCTTCTTCATGCGGTTGGTGTCCTTTTTCTCCTTTTCGCCATTTTCTCACCATTTTCTCACCATTTTCTCATGCCTTTTTTGCCATAAATGCAGTGTCAGTACAACTTTTTCCCAACCGCTGCTCTTACCCGCGGTTCGGTGGAGAAATTGTTATTTCTCCACCGGTGGGTGTGGATCGGCCCCCTATATATATATATATATATATAATTTGTTTCTGCCCAACATATTTCAATCTTACCAAGACTCTTACGTAGATAGATCTAACTTTCCCAGCATGAAAATAGCCATATCACAGGCTCAATTCCACTAACGCCCTATCTGCAAAGTGAAATAAAAATTATAACTTTTAGCAACAATAACATAAAAATCTAAAGGGATGAATATGCATATAACCAAGAAGATTAATTATTGAAACGATCAAAAGCAAAACTAAGAATTTGATAATAATTAGCAAATTTTCCTTTGAGAGGCTTACCCCTTAACTCTAAGTCCATGTGACTTCAAAACTTGTGATTTTGCTGCTGCACCAATTGAAGCATAAAGAAATATATGGCAACATAAGTGAAATATATCATAAAGAAAGAAAAATGGTTGCTCTAAGTAACTTGTTGTGATGGGCAAGTGATTAAGCAGTTATCTAAAGTACGTACATCCTAAAATTTACGATAGACAGTTTTTTTTGAATTTGAATAACTTGAATTTTGAAAAGGCAAAAGAATTGGAGGAAAAATAGGCTACAGAAAAAGCTAAAGAGAATGTCTACATGGACAAATGAAGAAATGGCAAGATTTTAGGGGTAGATAGAGGAGATGGATTGAGAAATGGCAAGATTTTAGGGGTATATAAAGGAGCTGGATTGAGAAGTCGCAAGATAAAAGATGCAACAAAATTTTGAAATAATTTATATTGAATTAAGTTTGTTACGTTATCCACGTGGCAAAAGGAGAGAGTGTCCACGTAGGCGGTGACGTGGCAAATTTCTCGAAGTTTCGGCTCTATATATATATATATATATATATATATATATATATATATATATATATATAAATATAAAAGAAGCCGATCCACATCTACCGGTAGAAAAATAGCTATTTCTTCACCAATCATTTGGCTGTCCACGTGTGATTGTGAACGGCTCATATTATATCTTTTTTTAAGCCAACCGCTACAAAGAGTAGCGGTTGGCTTTTTCTCACTTTTGCCTCCATTCTTTTCAGATACATAGACCCTCACTTTATCAGTCCATCTCTCTCTCTCTCTCACTCGATCACCCACTGCCCAACGACGATGCCGATGCCCAATGTCGCCGCCGATGGACACGACGACAACGGATGACGACGTCTTTGGCCCAAGCCGTCGCCATCGCACCCAAGTTGCCGCCCATCGCTGCTGCATCTGCCCACCGCTACCGTATCCCCATTCTGTAGGGTTTTTTTCCAGATCTGTCGCCACTGCCCAACGACGACGCCGGTGGACAAAGACGAGGATAGATGGACAACGACGTCTTTGACCCAAGCCGTCGCCACCATTACCCAACGCCAACCGACAACACCACCGGAAGGATGACGCCGATGAAGACGTAGACCGACAACAGATCCGCAAGCCTTCGCTGTCCTTCGCCAAGCCGTCACCGCTCCCTTTTTCGTTCATCGTTGATGCCAAGCTCAAATCCTACACATTCTGTGGATCATCTCAGTTATTGTCTCTTTGGTTGTTTAGGGGTTTTTGTGTAGATAGGTACTGGTGTAATAATTTTGTTGGTTTTAATTAGAACTAAATTAGTGTTAGGGAAAATGATTTTTTGTTTCAATTGGTTGGATTTGCAATTCTGATTGTGATACAATTGAGACAGAAACAGAGTGAGGCAAGAACAACAAAACGAAAACAGACAGAACGAGAAAGTGAAGGAAGGCAATTCTGGAATATAGCCAACCGCTACTAAGAGTAGAGGTTGGCTTAAAAAGATATAATCTGGGCCTTTCACGATCTCACGTGAACGGCCAGATGATTGGTGAAAAAATATTTATTTCTTCACCGGTAGATAGAGATCGGCTCCCACACACACACACACACACACACACACACACACACATATATATATATCAAAACTTAACCAAGTTGATATGGCATAAAATCAAATTAAACTTGGTTAACATTGAATAGAACATATGCGTAAAATTGACAAATAATGCGAATGAAAAAATGAACCCAATTGTTATGGCATTTGCATTGAAGTTTTAACTTTAAAGTCCAATTAAGATATATGAGGAGCCCCTTGATTTAAGGATAGATACAAAGGAAATCTATTTTTACACAAATTTAAAACAAGCAATTTTCAAAGGCAAATTGCATTAAAAAAAACTAGATTAATTAGGTCAATCATACAAGTTCCAAGATTTTTTAGGATTATCATGGCCCGACTTGCCACCTCTTACATCCGCCACCGTGAACTTCCCTCTTCAATCTTTTACTAACTCAGAAAAGTCGTTTCAAATATGAGGAGCATCCAAACCGCTTCTTTTTCTACGAGTTTCTTGCCATAGTGTTCCGGTTTGAACTTTAAGCCAAGAAACTCCATAATGTTGTTTTGTTTGAGAGATACACCTCCCCTATGAATTCATAGTTTACACGGCAAGGAAAACGTTGAGTGTGAACTTCACGATCAGTTCTCACGGCTTTGGCTCATGTGCAATGGCGAGACACAAATACCAGCCTATCATTTTCAAGACCAGCTACATGCGTAGCAAAACGTTGAGTGTGAACTTTACCAGTTCTCTATCTCGGCCGATGTGCATTAATGGCGAGACATCAAGCTTTGGTTTCCAAGGTGACAAATACAAACCTAGCATTTTCAAGACCGGAACTTCACGTGCTGTGGAAGAAAATTAGGCTGCAACCAACGTGTTGCAAGGGTACACTGATGAGACTGTGTGACGTGCGTGCAAAGTTAATTTTTGTGATGTGTTGAGATTTACATTTTGATCTCATTGGTTGTTTGGTTATTTAACCAAAATGAGAGCTTAAGTTTAATTTAAAACCTTGTCATCTTCTTCTATGGCAGTACCTTTACATGAGTGGCCATTTCCTTCTAAATACAAAGGCTTGAGTCGGTGGTGCTTGCTTGCAACCGCCAACTTTGTTATTTGAAGCAGTGGTTTTGTTCTTGAGTGCATCTGCCAATTTTTCGGAGGCATATTAGCTGGAACAACAACGGTTGTTACCGTTGTTTGATTGAAACGGTGCCATGCCATTTGTTTTTCAGATTTGAGAAGCCAAACGGGAATTTGTGACCGTTGCACAGCAACGGTCACTGCATCTGCTTCTTTGAAGAGGTGTTGTCCGTTGCTTGTGCCTGTAGCTTCATACATATACATGCCCGTGTTTTTGGCAGAAGATTAGAGATATGTTCTGAACAAATTACCCACGCATAAAAACAAAAAGTGTGTTTCAGAAAAATCAGTTTTTTGCTCTCTCAATCTCCCAAAGTCTATCTACAATTGTTTCACAAAGATTTTTCGGATATCTTCGATATTGCTAATCGCAGTTCTTCTCAGGCCTTGTTGTATCCTGGGAATGAATTTGTCTGCAACCCATTAGTAAACTCTATCTTGAGTGGGGGCAAATAACGTTCTAAAGAAAGTGTCTTTAGATACGCCTCAAAGCCTTTTTCGTTTCCATTTCCCAACAATTTTTCCAACAGTTTTAGAACGCTATTTTGAAGAAGTAATAATATAAAGTAGTGAAAGTAGTGAAAGTAGCATTCTTTTAAATTACCCTGCCACTAGCTTGAGATAAGGAGAAAAGACCTAAGGCAGCTCTAAGAGCCTACACTTGAAAGAGACGGTCAATAGAATCTTGGACAACATTTATATCAAGCAGACCAACATTAATTAAGTCAAACACGCGCATGCATACACCCCATATGATACACGCCACAGTACCGCAGTACCATGTGAAACATTAACACTTGAAGAAAAAAAAAAAGAATGAAGCAATTTTCTGCCCTAACATAAATTTGGCTGGATTAAATTCCTGCAATCTTCTCTCAGCGATAAATATTTGTTATCATAAGTTTTGAGTCGAATTTTTTACTGCACTTTAGCGACAATAGCAAAATTAATTAGCGCCAGAGTACCGATGCTACTAATGAGCGGTGGCAAGAATATGTTTTTGCTGAATAGGGAGGTTGGCGAAAGGTTGCCCTACCGAGGGTTGGAGCAATTATTGTTCATTTGTTTGGAGTTCATAATCCCATTTCGCATAAAGGTCACCTAGCGAGGGTTGGAGCAATTAATTATTTATTTGTATGAAATTGATAACCACATTTTACATCCTTTTACCCAGAAAACAGGGACTACCGAATACGTTGTTCGCCTTGATGCCACAAAAAGAAACTTAAGAAAGATTAGGCAAGACTTTTGTTAAAAAAAAAAGGAGGAAGGGAGAAGAAAACAAACTTAAGCTTATGTGCAAGAATGGTGGTGGGCGAGGGCTTGGCCAAAGGTCTAAAATTGACACCAGAAGAAGGAGATGAGAGATGGTTAGATAACCCGAATCCTAGAATGCTGTGAATAGAAGACTTTAAAAGGAAACTCACACAGAAAGTAACTTAAAAAATTTTGACTGCAACTTTTTAATTTAGAGACTAGAATTTTTCTAAAAAATGATAATTAATGATCGCTAGATATGATCTTTTTTAGCAACCTTAAAATATTGTTGTTGAGATTTCTCCCCAAATGGTTCTGTACAATTTAGCAAACGTTAATTGCAGCTATGTGATGGGGCTGCAAAGCCAAAACGTATCTGACTTAGCTGTGGAATTAAGTTTGCCCCAATTATGTCTTAACGTATTCAATGTTTGTGAATTGCGTTTTCTGTAAATTTCACTTTTTGGTTTATCAAAGAGATAAAATTCAGAATTTTACTTCAACAACGGGCTTTGAGAGAGACAAGGTATGCTGGCATTAGAATTACAGATGAGGATCCTCTGTTGTTGTACAGCTGCTGTAATATTTTTAGAGACAAATGATTGCTACTATAATTATTTAGGCGTTACTTAAACTTATATCGGCAATTTTTTGTCGCTAAATTATATTTAGCAAATTATTTGTTACAGCATATGGAGAAATTTTAGGAGCTTGTCTATAAAATAGAAAACGGGAAAGGGGAATGTCATTCGTTACCAAATGATTTATATTTTGTTGTTAATGTACTTTTAGCGACGAAATAAAGTTGTGAAACGCTCGTTATTAAGGAAAGAGTTAAATGAAAGTGGCCACCCCTTCTCTTTCTCTTCTTTCAATGCCTCCTCTTCCTTCTCCACCATCTTCAGAAGCAGCTACAACCACTTAGGTTCGTTTTGCAATAGCAGGGCATAGATCTTTGGATGCAGCCGTTGCAACGACAGATGACAACGAAGACAGCGAGCACTAACCTTTGTCGAGTGGGATATTAGAAGATGGTTCGATTTTATTTCAGTTCAAGTATTTCCATGTTTTGAACATCTTACACACGTTCACGGCTTACAACAATATTTTCTTTATGTCCGATCCGCATAATGTAAGCACACACAAACCGAGATTCATAGAACATATGAACAATAACACACTAAACAGAAGGCATTAAAAATAAAGAGCGACCATTAATTGTTACTGGACGAGGGATGGGAAACTTGGGTTCAACCATATAGCCATATTTGGGCCGCTTGCGTTTGTTACAAGGCCGGATCTTATCTGAGTCGGCTTTGCGATCCAGCTTGCTGGAAACTTGGGTTTAACAAGGAGGATCTTAAGGTGGGCCAACACCGACACAGACTATATGGTTGGACTTCGGAAACTCCCGATAATAACGGTCCCAAGTCTGTGAATGTTCAAACCCAAACGCAGCCCATGAAATATTGCTGGAAATACGAGATTAAAAATCTGTGTTGTCATAGCCCAGATAATACCTACTCACGGCTCTGCCTCTATGTAACCCTCAACTTTCTTAATTTTTTGCTAATTGACGGGAGGGGACGGGAAACGGCGGATCTTTACGACTTTGATGGTGGAAGTCATTTGAGTTTTTAGGTAGGTTTCTCGTGACAGGACGTCGAGGGCGACAGGATATGGTGTTCTTTGCTACATATTTGATGGTGGATGTCATGATTCCGGTGGTGGTTGTGCTACATGATGGTCCCGTGTGGAAGAGCATCGCATCGGCTGATGGCGGTGGACCTACAGGTGGTTTTTAGTTACAGATTTGGTAGTTGTGTTGGACTCGGTGATGATTGTGTTGGATTGGTGGTGCCGTAGAGGAGCTACCAACTTGGCTATGGTCCAGATGCTGCTAGGAAAGGGTGATGGCTGATGAGTATTTCCAAAGTGGAAACTTTGTTGACGTGAATCACCACAATGGTGGTTTCATGCGACTCAATTGGGTTGTAATACCACGTCATTGATGGTGACTTGGTATCACTGTTATATTACATTTTTTCTTGGTGGATAAGTTAATTGAAATGATGACTATGATTTGGGAAGTGACTTTGAAAAGAGAAATTGACCACACTTCAAGGAATTGCATCAAAGAAGCCCTTTACATATGATAGAAAGAGTGAAAGGAAAGATAATTGTGATAATGTGTCTTGAATAAAAAAAACTCGAAATGTGTGAGAATCTCACATCGGTTATTTAGAGAAGGTAACAACTTAGTCCTAAGTATATAAGCCTTGTTCCACATTGGTTATTTAGAGAAAGTTACTACTTATTTCTGAGTATATATGTTGTCTTATATTGTATTTTAAGGACAAGAGAAAAGAAAGGTCAAAGAAAGAAGAGTCCTTCTTTCAGTATGACAAGAGAGGAGAGAAGAGACATTGTTTGAGGGTTTGTAGAAAGAGACAAATGTTTGTAATCTCCAATGACAAACATAGTAAAATCGCTGCTACCACCGTGGAGTAGGCTTTTAGCCGAACCACGTAAATCATGTATGCCTCTATTTTTTTGTTATTGTTTTTTGATTCTCTGCTTTAATGCTTGGTGCGGAATCTAGTGTATCATTTTAACAATAATTATGTTATAGAGCATTAATAAAATTGAGTACGATGAAACGAAAAAATTATCCTATCAGAAACAGAAAAAAGAATCCTATATAAAATAAAATAAAAACTCTAGAATACTTTAGGATATAAGAAGGGAAAGATAATTATCATATTAATATATCTAACAACATAAATAAACAACGATTCGTCTAATGAAGTGACCACGGAGAAAGCGATTGGCAAAGGTTTTCAAAGGCAGACTCCATAATTGCAGGGACAGCCGAGCAGAGGGAAAAAGAGGAGGAAAAGAGACAGAAAAAGAGAGGAAAAGAAAGACGAAGATTATTTCCTTAGAGAGAGAACCGGAGGTTTCAAGAGAAAAATCGTACACTCTGAGCTTATGTGTTTGAATCTCCGGTACGACGACAGCTAGGTGACAGGACATTCTAGTTGATGTACTAAATCATATATATATAGTAATATATATGCACCACGTAATAAGTAAGATATTATAACTTGTCCCTCTCCTCTTCTGTGTTTAGATGTTTTGGTTATTTCTATTTCTTCAATCAGATGTTGTGCCATTATATTCTGGGATGTAATTAAGAATTGACCTCTGGTCAATTGAAAGTTTTGATTCCAACTTATAAAGAAAATAGTAATGTCTTATACGGCATGTAAAACTTGTCTTTCATTAAACAATAGAACAAAAATTTTGTCAACGGGAAGGCTATCTCGTAGGTGATGAAGTTCCATGGGAGCAAGGACAAATAGGGGGCATGTGAGTTCTCAGGTAGGTTTTTGGTGACGACGACGCCCTGGATGGAAATGATAGTGCAAAATTCTGCCCCATTATTAGACAATAGCGTGGAAAATTTGTGACAAGAATGCCATCCCTAAATCCTAATCCTTCTCCAATAATAGAAAGAAAAGAAAAACAGCACCAACCACGACCCACCTCTGGATTAGGAAAGTTTTGCGAGTACAATTGAATAGAAAAGATTTACGCAACTTGGATGGAGGTGGACCAGTTAAGTGCTTATTGGGGGACTCCAGAATTCTTACACATGCCATTGACCACTTACATTATTGAAGTTCATCTGCAGAGCAACTCACGACGGAAAGCACCCGTCACAGAGAACCATTCAAAGACAATTCCACCCAAGGAACTTGATCATTCAATCCTGTTGCAGAGGCCAAGATTCCAAGAAACTGCAGACCATCAACAGTTCTTCTACTAACTACTGACTGCATCAGAGAATAGCCATCTAAAATGCAAGTTCGTAATAGCAACACCTTTGGGAAGTTCTGCTAAACACTACCAGCCCTTTTGCGTCTAGCTTCGTTCTATCCATGATATCTCGAAAGAAATTCAACTAGGGACGTTGAACCGTGACGGTGCGAGTTATCAAATAGTTAATAATGTTAGATTCATAAAAAGCTTTAGTTTAACGTTTATTTAAGTTTTGAGAACCTCAAAAACTATATTAGCCGTAAAGTATTAATCTTTCAGCAACATTGTATGATGGTCTGGATTCAAACACTGTATCATGTTTTTGAGAATGAAGAAGAATGAAATGAAGCCAATGGTACTGGAATTCCAGCCGAGAGAGAGAGAGATTTTATTGCTCATATGGAAAAAAGAAATGTACTTTTACAATCCTTTTCTACAAAATAAAAGAATCTTGAAGTATTAATTGTGTTAGCCGCCTTCATATCTTTCTCCTGAGGCCTTTACAACAATGAATGAATCAGGTTAAAACTAAAGAAAGCAATGAACGAATGAATGTAAGCCAAGTAAGTTTCAACGTAACAGCTTTGCCATGTAGCATTGATCCTCCAAAAAGAACTTTCAGATTTTTTAAAAGTTTTGTCCCCCATCTTGCTCCTCTTCTTCGACCTCGAGCAAATTCTTCACTATGGCATCTGTTGCACTCGTCAAGAAATGTGGCCAGTCCCTGCATACCCGATCAACACATACATGAGTAAATCTTGACATTTAGCAACAAAAGAAACGCGGAATTAATTGAAAGAGCAACATAATTTAGCTCGTCCTGTATTTTTATTTATTCATTTTACTTAGGCTAACCTCTATATGTAAATATAGCTGTGCTTCAAAGTATTTTACGCCTTGATTCCATTAATTTGGTTGGATTTTAGTTATTCAACATTTTTTTCCATGATATGTGTAAATTAAAGTCAAAAGATGTCAACTTTAATCCAAGTTGATTGAAAATGACATGGCAATGTTAACGTTGTAATTGCATTGTTTATAACCTTTGAACGGCAATGATGAACATCATTTTGAAAAACAACTTTTAAAACTATGTTTTAGTTTCGTAAACATTGCTCGTGGATTACCACGTGCAATAAAATGTGGCGCTTTATGTGCCACAAAAGAAAGAGGGTAGGAAATAGGAATAAACCCTTATTTCTAAAGCAAAACATTTCTTGCAAAGTAAGAAATAAACTTGAAAATGTTCACTTTTGAGGCTTTTAGGTAACTAATGTTGTACTTGCTTTGACACTACGTGATCAGCTCTGCAAATAAGAATTTTCAAGGTTAGCTCCATAATCATTATATGGTGGAATATACTGATGCACTTACCCTCTTGAAGAATCAAAGTCTAAGCCGACCGTGTACTTTGCCTCCTCAAGAGCCCATCTAAACCTTCGCAGATCCTTAGCTAAACAGCTTCCATTGTCCTTAACACGAAGCTCAGATGGCTTTACATCACAAAAAATAGGGATAACTTTCTTCTTAGTCTCCATGATGAGAGCCAACTCGTGCAGGCAAAAGTAGGACTCACAATAACGCGGCGAAAACACGGCAACCCCCACTTTGCAACCGTGTATCGCCGCGTCTATGTGATCGAACAATTTGTCGCCCGGCTTCATATTCTTGCTGTCCAAGAAAGGTCTGAGCCGAAGGCTAGCGAGTTGGTTGTAAAGCAAACCGGCTACGTTCCTTTTCGTGTCAATCCCACGGTGGTTGATGAACACGTCGCATGGCAGTTTTCGAGTCGTTTGGATTTGATTCCGGCGGTGGAGAATTTTCTGGCAGGAGTTTCTGCCTGCAGATGATGCACGTTGCATGGTAATTTTTTTTAAGGATGGCTTTTTCTCGTTAAGTAATGTAGACTCCTATTTTTGCTTCAAATGGATTTGCATGTATGTTAAACCTTGAACAAGCTTCATCGGGTATTTATAGAACCCCCATGATTTGATTTCACTTCACGACCATCTTGAATTCTGGTTTTCAAGGAAAATTTTGAATTGTACACTGTATGGATCAAATATTGGACCCTAAGAAAATACTTGGTAATAGGTTTTGACTATTAAGAAAACAGGGAAAAAGAGTAAAAGGGTTTGAACATTTTGACTCTCTAGGCCTTCTGTGGCAGAGTGTTTAATCCTTCAAACACGCTGATTATTATGCTTAAAATACAAACCTGCTGCCATTCTCAGGTCTTTAATTGCATTTCAAGGCTGAAACTAAGCGATAACGAGTTCTTCTCTCAAAACTTTGTTTCATTTATTGTGACAAGTTTTTTAAGTTCGCAAACTTATTTAGTTACATGCATGAGGTTACCAAATTCTTTTCCTTTTAGAATGATAATTTCCTCACCATCAAAAAAGAAATTAATGCTCCCTAAAATTTTCCATCCTATTGATAATAACATATAAACATGTGCTATTTTCCCATGTGCAATTAATAAAAACATGTAAACATGACCCCAAAAAATAATAATAAGCACATAACAAGGGAAACGAGTTTAATATGGAAATGAAGACCGAGAGGGAAGGAGCAGTACAAATAGAGTAAGATTATTTATTTTTATTTATTATTTTAGTTAGACCACCCAGTATCCTCCAGATTGGGAGTCGACTAATCCGGGTTTGAGTCGGGCAGGACCACATGGGCAGCAAAGATTTTCCTACCAAGTTTTAACACAGCTGCATTTTCAGAGCTCAAATCAAAGACCTTTGGTTAAGTTAGGACAACCCCCCTGACAGCTAACCTACATGTTTGGTGGTAGAGTAAGATTATTTGACGGTTGAAGTAAAGGGGATGACGATAGAAGTTTTAATTGTAATGGGGTCGAGCAATTATATATTGAATTAATGTTGAATTTTTTTGAAAAATGACCTAGATTATCTTTGTTTTAATAAGAAGTTACTATATTTTGAAAGAGTACATACAGTTGAAAGTTTCAAAAAGGTTTTATCACAAGGATGTATCCCTCAATAGTATACTATATATAAATATCAGGGCAAAACCTACAAAAATACACTCTAAAATCGTATCCTAGTCTTTTGATCTCACTAATTTTTTCTTTCTTCTAAATTATGCTTTCTTCAAAGCATACATGCACATCCATCAAATGAGTAACAACAATGACCTCAGACATAGTTTTAGGTTTGCCAAGTTCCAGCGTGTGAGAAGAAGAGTATTCCCTAGCTAGAAGAATGAAGAATTACATATAATTCTGCCCTACAAAAACAGTATTTCAAAGCTGCTAATATCCTATTATATACAAGCTTCTGCTTGTGCATTGTCTGTTTCGGTTTCCAGCTCCAGCTTTGGACCAACTCTGGTAGACGAGGTTTCCAGTAATAGGAGCAATTAAATTAACAAGTCCATCCCATCATAGCAACCTTCTCATCATTCTTTTTACATCAACATATTCTCGTGACTTGGCCAACTAAGAATTGTCGCATCAAATGAAGACAAATTTGAAATACAGCATGATCTTCTTTACATATATATTGGATTATCATATGATCGGCAAAGCATTTCATTGGGAATATAGTTTAGTGTGAAATTCTGACTCTTTGGATGCACAACGTGATATTTGACTGGTTGAAAATGGCAATGGTAGGGCATTTTACACTGGTCAGCCCTTTATGGTGACAAAGCCTGTCCACCTTTTCTTGGAGGTTACATTACCATACAAAGCTAGCTATAGTTAGGCTTTGGATTACTTTTATTTTATGTTTATTTTTTTCTCTTTTTTACTAGGTCAAATGCATGCTCGGATTTCCAAATTATAAACACCAACTCAAAAAATCTTTTTGTACGTGCAGGCTAATATTTTGGATGTGGATTTTATTCAAGACAATAATGACGAATTTATGTGGTGAATTCAATCACAACCATGCAACCCTCAACGATGACCCTCTGAGAGGGGTTCGACATTACCCCCATGCAAAATTGTAGAACAATTGATGAGAAAAATATGTTAAGCCACAATAAATTTATTTCTTACAAATTCCCTCAATCAATCATAAGCAGCATGTTTTTTACATGTCCGAAGCGATGGATTGTTGCAGTGCACAGGAGCTACCCTGTTGGTTGGATTAAGCATATCTGATATCATATTAAAACATCTACTCGAACTCCCATTCATCGAAGTGCTATATAAGCTAAGTCTTCCTGATTTGATTTATGTTCAACATAATATTGAGAATCAATAAAAATGTGTTGAAGTCATAGAAATTAATTTCTTGCAAACCTCGTAGGTCGATCATAGGGCACATGCCTTTGATCTGTACAGGGAAGTAGACTTAGGCTCTGTTTGGTAACCTTTTCGTTTTTTCTTCAGTTTTGTAAACTGGAGGGGAAAAAAGGGCTAATTACACCTATATCCCTGAGGTTAAGGTGTAATTACAGGTAAAGACAATAGTTTAGACAAAATATAATTATGTCTGTTGACTAGACAGAAAAGACAAATACATAACGATTTGAAAACAAAAAGACCAAAATGCCCATGATTTAGGAACTTAATTTTTCAAATGCCATTCAGTTATTTCTTCCCCAGTTTCTCTCTTCAAATTAGGATCAAACCCTAATTTTTCAATTAGGGTTTTGAAATCCTGAAATTAGGAGGATTTCATACCCTTACTTTAAAATTAGGGTTTTAAAATATTAGGGTTTGATTTTGAAACCCTAATTTTTTAAGTTGGGGTTTGAAAATTCTCCTAATTGTAGGGTTTCAAAACCCCAATTTTCAAAATTACGATTTTGAAATTAATTTGGGCTCAAATTAGGGTTTCAATCCGAAGCCCTAGTGGTTAATCCTAATCCAAAGCACCCTTTTTCTATTCACAGAGAGATCCAATCGTCAAAATCAGCAAATTAAGTTCAAATGATTGTTCGCAATGCAAATTCGATTACGAAAGCAACTTGGATCTCGTCCCCATTGGCGGTGATCTTGAGCATTTTCTATAGGTCTTGTATTCCTATGTTTGAAAGCAAAAAAACATGAACCCTGCTGCTAGAGCTACCGGCGTCAGAGATGACGGCGTAAGAGGCCAAGGATCGATGAGCTCAGCGGCTGATGGAGATCTGTAACCGATTGGCCTGGGGGAGGAGGCCAAAAAGCTGCCGGCATAGGGCGATAGAGTTGTCGGCGGCGTGGGGCGAGGAAGTGGGCTGCTATGGGGGAGGAGAGAAGAGATGGAGTCGTCGGCAAAGGGTTTCGACCCCGACAAGAGATTACACCTTGTGGTTTGGGGTGGCGTCGGCTTGAAGGGAGAGGGGAGGGGCGTTACCTTACCTTGCTCTTACAAGGGAGAGGTTCTCGACAGCGGGTAAGCCGTGAGGAAACCCTTATCAGTGGCGACAGGGAAAAGAGGGGGGCAGAGGCATGGGTAGGGGTGGCGGCGGCGGGGAGAAGAGAGTTGGAGGAGAGACATGATAGGGTTTAGAAGAAAAAAATAGTAAGATTTTAAATTTGTGAAAAAAAATAGAGTTTAAATATGTATTAAGGGTAGTATTGGTATTTTAAAAATACATAACGGATGATATCATCAAAATGTACGATTTTTTAACGGATGAAAGACAGAAGTACACGGCAGATACTTTTTGAAACTTAGTGTCATTGACTGTAATTACTCCATAACCTAAGGGACATAGGTGTAATTAGCCCAAAAAAATCGTTTTGCACACATTTTTCATATTTTTTCCCTTCATTTTTTTTCCTTCAGTTTTGAAAACTAATTTTTAAAACAGGGTTGTTTTTGAAAACTTTCATTTAGGAGTTTTGATTTTTATTTTGAGACCATCACCTCCCATCGCCTGCAACCACCGCGGGCTACGAGTAGCCTCAGTCGGTGATTGCAGGCATCTGGCAGCCACTACTAACGACCGGCAACCACCGCCAACCGTCGTCGGCCACTGTCACGCCCCACCACCGCCATCGCAAACTATCACTAAAGAAAAAATTCAAAATAAAAATTGAGTAATCAAACACCAATTTATTTTTGTAAATAATAAAAACTAATTGATTTTTATTTTTTATTTTTTAAGAAATAGAAAATTAAAACAAGGACTGATTTCAAATGTTACTTTAGTATTTTGCATGTTAGCTCGTAACTTCACCTTACTAACGAATTTTCAAAACGACAAAAGATATGCACAAATTAATACATGCAAAACATAAACCTCAAAACTTTTATTTAACGCGAGGCGTCTTCATTGATTATCCCATTAGCCATCGCGTGACTGAGCGGGACCCACTCACCCAAGATTCTCTCATTAATGACTCCTCCACCATTTAGGGTAATTTTCAGATGGTCCAACTAAGCTTGGCAGTGCAGGAAATTTCTGTATATGCACATGTCACAAATGTAATGTGGAGGAAAGATCGTGATGCCGTGGTAAGCACCTTCGAGACCACTTTGGCTCCGGTTCAGCCGGCCCGAGCGACAGCAGATCCGGCATTTAAATGGACACCGTGTTTAGGAGGTCTGGGGACTTCTATTGACCATCCCACCAGAGGTACTTGATACGCTCATAATTTCTAATTGCAATATGAAAACAAAGATCTTGTTCTTTTTTTTTTCTTTTAAGTAAATAGGATATATATATATATATATATATATATATATATATATATATATATATATATATATATATATATATATATAGGAGTCAATCACTGTCTATCGGTAGAGAAATAATTATTTCTCCACCAAATCTGAACCGTCCACGTCGCATAATTATCGGTTCAGATCAACTGTTTTGTTCCAAATTTTTGCTTAACCGCCTATCTTAAGGAGCGGTTAGTCACTTTTCCATATCTGCCCTTTAATTTCATTTATCATTTCCAAGGTAGGATATATATCTATACTATCTATACTATATATAATGAGAAGACATTTTTTGGTGTCATACCCTTTTGGTGTTACATTAAGAATGTCTGTGGTGTTGACACGTGTCCAAAATGAGAGTAAAATCGGAAAACACATTTTTGGGTGTTACATAACTACCTACTTATAGTGGTGACAAGTGGCATTCCAAGAAAAATTATAAAAATTGACAAAATAAAGATCTTAATTGGTAACTAACTATCCATAAAATTTATATTTTAACAAAATTTACACTATTAATTTTATTCTTGCACACGTATCGCGTGTGCCACCGTCACTCGTTTATATATAGAGAGCCGATTCATATCTATCGGTAGAGAAATTATTATTTCTTCAACTGATTTCTAGCCGTTCGTATCACATATCGAACGGCTCATATGATTTTTTTTATTCAACTTTTCACTTAACAGCTACCCTTTTGCGGCGGTTAGCTTTTTTTCATCTTTTTCCCAAATATGCCCTTGTAACAGAAATAAAGCAGAGTTAATTAACTCCGGTTTTCTCTCGTCTCTCGTTCATTTCTCCCTCTCCCTATCTTTCTGCCTCTGCCTCTGCCGGAATCCTTCTTACTTCTACAAATCGATGACCGGGTTACCCGATTGATTGTCTTAATTTCGATGTTGAGCCAACCGATGAATTGGTTATGGTGGTGTTGATGGGTGAGGCCCCGGTGCAGTTGGGTAGTTCCTGAGGTGTTGGGATGTAAATAGGTGTTCAGTTGTGTGGTTATTGTGGTGTTGGTGGGGCGGCGTGGGGTGGGTTACGATGGGTCACGGTGGTGAGGTGGGTTGCTGGTGGGTCGCGGGATTGCTGGTAGGTCGCGGTGGTGCGGTGGGGGCCTTATCCATCGCCGCCACCATCCTTCGCCCAAGCCACTGCCGCTGCATCTATCCACCGCCACCGCATCTGCCCCCACCGTCCTTCTCTGTGGATAGTTTTTTTTTTCAGATCTGCTGTGTTGCGGTTTAATCCTTTTATGTTTCCTGCAATTGATGGTGTTGGGATTTGATAGTTAGGATGATGTAGTGAATGGATGTGGCATTTGATGGGTGTTGGTGATGGCGATGCAGCGGTGGTGTTGGTGGATATGTTGTGGATATGGTGGGCACGGCGGTGTTGGTCCGACTGACGACTGAAATAGTGTGGTAGCTGGCTTTGAAAATGACGGGTAATGGTGGGTACTGTTGCGACAGTTATGGTGGTGTCACCGGCGACGATGGTGGCTTGGGTGGCCGAATTAGTCTTGATGGGATAATGGAACTGGGTTTGGTGATTTTCTTCTCTGTTTTTTCAGTTGTTAAAACTGTGCAGACGGTGGCAAGTATTATGGTGGAAGCTGTTGGTTATGTTGAAGGTGTGTGGAACCACGGTGGTGCCGAAGATGATGGTGGCTAGGTTGGCCAGTGGCCAGTGGGTGGTGATGAAATAGATTATAAATCTTAAGAAGGAAACACAGAATCCATCAGAAAAGACCAGAACTAAAGAAGAGAGAACAAACAGAAACTGATAAAGTGAGAGGAAGATATGCATCAGAAGAGAAGGGGGCAGAATTGACAAAAAGCTAACCGCTACTCTTTGCAGCGGTTACAGCCGGTTGCACTAAAAAACAATTAATCTCGGCGTTCACAATCAGACGTGGACGGCTAGATGGGTGATGGAGAAATAGTTATTTCTCTACCGGAATATATATATATATATATATATATATATATATATATATATGTGTGTGTGTGTGTGTGTGTGTGTGTGTGTTCCATGGTTAAGAGAATAGGCTAGCTACTTTTCATGAATAACAAAAGTTAAAGAGTAATTTAGAGTTTGCAAAAGATTACAACGGGATCGAAAATTCGACTTGAAGAACAAACATAAATACATTCAGAGAAAATGATAATCAAAAGGTCAGGGAATGATAACTGAATTTCCTGTGGATTTGCGGTTATCACTGTTGACCGTGTATTTAAGAGCTGCTCTGCTTTGTTCGTTACTATTCTGATCTGGTCAACAGTCATCTGTACAATAACCGTACAATAGCTGATCTCGATAAAATGATAATCTTCTAAGCAAAATGAATATCCTTTACCAGACCATTATCCTACTGACTAAGGTGCTGCATCTGTGAAAGAATAAGTTTGCCATGAATTAATAAATGAGTTAGGGATAATCTGCTGCGCCAAAGCAAGCTGATAAGCAATTCTTTAAGGCCAGCTTTAAGATGACAGTCCGTACAAAGAATTCATGTAAATGTATGGATTGGACTTTGACCGGTAAGATTATGTACTGAGAGAAAAAAACAAGATCTTGTTGTTCGAACTTAATTAGTCGTATGGTGATCATTTTGAATAATATTTTGTCAATTAAATTTGTATTAAGGCTTGTCGGAGGCTTGGAAACTGTGGCCAAGTAAACTTTCGGATCGAATAGACTTGACGGAATATAGGGAACGGGAGCGAGATATCATTTCTCTTGCACTGAAGATATGTGGGTTCCCCTTGACTCTATCTAAGGTGGGGCTCATGTATTTATATGTCTATCAATTACATGAAAGTACATAAATACCCATAGACATAGGGTAATTACAAACTAATATTCAAGAACATATTAATATATACACTAACAATCAACTTAAACAATTAGAACTTGACCCAATTTTAGGTGTGATATGTTCTTGACTATACATACATTTTCACAGATAAACTGTTCCAGGCTAATTATTGTAGATACTCCCCCTCCATTTGAGCAGGGTTGAACAACGAACAGATTGGCATTCAACTGATAAAACTTCATAGTAGATAAGCCTTTTGTAAATATGTCAACAAGCTGATCAGAAGTAGATACATAGCGAACAATCACCACAAGAATAAAGACTTTTAGCGACAGACTGTCCGTCGTTAAAAGTCAGTGGTTGAAAAGGCCGTTGCTAAAAGATTTGCGACGGAAATTGATGATCCGTCGGTAAAAATTAAAATTTTCCAGACGGAATTAATGACTTTTAGCGACGGAATTTTTCGTCGCTAAAGATATTTCAAAATTAAAAAAAATCATTAGTGACGAAATTTCTATCTCTAAAAGTACATTAAAGTCTTTTAGCGATAAATGATTCGTCGCTAAAAAATCATCAAGATCTGTTAAAATGACTTTTAACGACAGAACTCCGTCGCAAAAAGTATATTGCTGTAGGTAGAAAAAAAAACTTTTTTATTTTCATTATTTCTTCTAAATCTATACCTATTTTTTAAAAATTAGACATCTAAAGCATAACCATCAATGTGGAATATTATTAACCACATTTTCAAGTATCTGTAAAATAAATAAAGTACAAACTCCTAACATCATGACTACTAATAAAGTACTATCGCCACTAGATAACCACAAACATTACAAGGTCAACCAAATTCAAAACTTGGCGACTAAAGTTACAACGTCTGTTTTTATATATACAATCGCAGGAAGTGATGCTCAAGAGTGGTCTCATTGGCGTGCTGGGATGGACGGCAACAGCAGCTGAGCCAAAGTTACATCATCTAATCTATACAAAACACAAAATATAGTCAACATACATTTATAAGCCAAAACACATGTCTCGTAGAACAATTTTTTTACATGTATAGATACATATGCATAAAAAATACGAGAACACAAACTTCTAAACTAGCGAGAAACTGTAACAGATCAAATTGAACAAAACCCATTAAATTTACAATTAGAAGTCAACATTAACAGTTAGCGTCATGGAATTCACAAATTGACAAACAACAAACTAAGAACCTAGAACATTATTAATTGGGCAACAAATTAGAACCCAAGAAACGTTCATAAAGTTCAAGCTGAAAATGGGCATCATCAATTAAAGCAAGATAATTTGTAGATAAGCACAATTGCCTTCTATTAATACATGACTTCAAGCTCACCTTCGAACAATAAAGACTCCACAAAATTTCTTGCAGAAGTCGACCCCAGTATATACTGATCCTGTTATAATGTCTCAACAAATTGTCAACAATATACAGAGCATTTCTGATTTCTCTATCTACTCGGGTAAGCAGTTCAGTAATATTACAGTTAGGTAGCTAGCCTTTAAGCTTTTTGAACCAGTTCATATCAACATCCACACACACACACATAAGCACAAACACCATATGGCCTCAAAAAAATAGGGGTTCGCCTATAAAGAACATTGTCACTGTTAGTCCATCGCATAGGAAGCGCCTTTCATGTCATTGCAAATGATGGCCCCCCTCCCAAAAAAATGGGGAAAAAAACCTACATCGAGTTCGCCATAAACTATGGCCTTGAACAAATAGAACAAGCTTAGGAAATTGTTCTATGGGTTTCGAAATACAACTGAAATGGTCCTAGTTACTCTTCATGATTGAGGAGCTGAACAAAAGAGACTCCAAATGAGGACAAGGACCTATTGACGGAAAACCGATTGTGGAGCATAGGACATATATGATTTTGCATATTCCTTTCCCATAGCCCAGGTTTCTCATACGCCAGAACAATTCAAAGTCTTGAATCGAGAGCACGATGAGAATAATGTACGGAAGAAATGTGGATAAATCAACCATCTCCTCGAGTCTCTATGGTTTATTTTCTTTTCTTTATTCTGTTAATGCTAAAGCACTGTTCTCGGGTACTGTTCGCAGCATCCTAAACAGCCCAAAAAATATATCTTCTACGGTTCCTAAACCGTAAACCTAGCTACTAAATTCTGATCCTACACCCTAGCCCCCCACACCTGAATATAGGATAGCCTTATATAACTTTTCTAAGGCATCATCCTGGATCAATATGTTATCTAAGGTTCACTAAACTGGAGCTTTTAGTTAGGTCAGTATTTAGCATTTCTTTCATATTCCCATTGCATATAACATTAACACTCAAAAAAGGACAGATGCTTTGCAATACAAGGTAAGCCAGATACATCATCACGACTATAACTGTGTATGAATTGTGGCCATAAGCTTCCATTGCACTGCAGCAAAATCATTGTATAATCTTGTGCTCTATGCAGAGTGTGATTTCTGTTGAACTCCCAAACCAGCCCGTTAATGCAACATCAACCACTTAAGCGAGAAAGAGAAACTACAAAGCGATAAAATTATAGCCACAGCCAACTTTGACGAGGTAAGAAATCAAATCAGTGGTTTGAGCAAACTTTAATCACGAGAAGAAAAGAAAAGACACAAAACAAAAACCACTATTAGAAATCACACTGCTGTTGAATTTCTCTAAGCATACCTGTTGGAGTGACTACTTGCTTCTCAGTAAATGGTAAATGGCCAAGGCCATGCTCCACAACCTGGAAGTTGAAGTTATGATAATTACGATTTAATGTAGCGTAAGAACATAAGAGGCTATTACGTTTTGATCAATTGTTAGGGTGCAGTACCAGACGAATAAGGCGATCTGAATAAAATATGAAATCATGCTTTGATATATCTTGATCTTGAATCAGTGTGTGCATTCCTCTAATCTGCAACATGGGTTCTCGCTGTGAGCATACAACCACTATAAAACATGTAAGACTGATGGTGAAGCATAAACGACATTGCATTTGACACCACCGAAAAGAAGTTAGAATCAAGGTAACGCAAACCAAGAATCCAAGATATAAAATTGAAAAGAATGAAAGCAATTAGATGAAAAAATAAGCAAAAAAATAAAGAAGAAGAAGAAAGAGTGGGGATTGAGATAGAGCAGACCTGAGATGAAGCCATTGTCGGAATTCTTGAAGTCTTGACCCCCAGATCTCTCCATATTTACCACACACATACACAATCACAAACCCACAAATCAAAACCCTACTGAAAGATCAGCAAAAAAAGAATAAAAAAACTCGTTGGAAGGCGAAAGCCCTAGCCAGCACGTCGCAATCCCCTACAGGTGGGTGGCATGGGCAGCGAATGAGAGAGAGAAAAAGGGTAAGGCGAAAGTGGGGGATGAGGGTAGGGATGTGGAAGAGGGGTTTGGGGGGACGCGGCAGAGGAGCTGGGGTAGTGGCGTGGGAGGTGGGTATGGGCGATTGGTAAACAGGGTGAGAGAGAGGGGCCAGGAGGAGGGGATGTGGAGAGAAGAAGGGGAAAACATGTGTGTGCGGCTGATTAGAAAGAAGAGTAGGGTTAGGGCTTCTTTTTTTCAAGCATAAAGACTTTTACCGATGGAATGTGTCCGTCGGTAAAAGTTCGTTGCTAAAAATTATTTTTTATGAAAAAAATTTCCAAAATAGTGAAAAAAATACGTAAATTACAATTAACGACGGATATTTCCGTCGGTAAAACTCCGTCACTAAATGTCTTTATCGATGGACAGTTCCGATGGTAAAGACATTTAGCGACAGAGTTTTACCGACGGATTATTCCGTCGCTAAAAGTGACCTTTAAAGAAGGATTCTTGTCCGTCGCTAAAAGTCCATCGGGAAAGACCCATTTTCTTGTAGTGAATAATATCACTGCTGGCAACTTTTTCACGAACAAAATGGAAACCAATTTCAATATGTTTTTTACGAGCATAAAAGACCGGATGTTTAGCAAGGTATGTAGCACTAACATTGTCATAATAAACCACAACTGGCTGTGTGAGAAAGACATCAAGATCACGAATAAACTGACATAACCAATAAGACTCAACGACAACATATGCAACAGAGCAATATTCAGATTCCGCAGTGGACCAGGAGACAGTGGGTTGCTTCTTAACATGCCAGGAGATAATAGTGGAACCGAGAAAATTAATAGAGCATAACCGAAAGTAAAGCGGTGACTATCAGGACACCCTGCCTAATCAGTGTCAGCATAAGCAACCAGAGACAAATTAGAGATGGGGCACAAGGCCATGAGTCAGAGTGCCTTTCAAGTAATAGAAAATTCTCTTAACCGTTTACAGATGAGTATAACGAGGACAATGCATGAACTGACTAATAATACTAACTGAATAAGCAATATCAGGGCGATTCATGGTCAAATACTGAAGAGCACCAACCATACTACAATACATCATCGGATCATCCAAAAGATCACCATCATGTAAAGACGGTTGCATTTTTAAAGACGGTTACATTTTTTTAAGACATTATGATATAAACAGAATTGGCACTCAACATATCAAACCGGTGAAGTAAAGTAGCAATATAATGATTCTAAGTTCAAAATAAACTAAAATAGTCAAGACGAGCCTCAATTCCCAAAACGAAATGTAAATCACCAAGATCCTTCATGGCAAAGGGAGAAGGGAGTGTAGAAATAAAGGAGGAGAGTACCAGAGGATCTCTGCCCGTCAAGATAATATCATTAACATACAGAAGCAAGACAAGCATAGTAGAGCCAGATTGACGTATAAACATGCATGTGTCAGCCCTACTCCAATAAAAGCCTTCTTGAAGATGAAAAGAACTAAAATGTTAAAACCAAGCTCGAGGAGCCTACTTTAGACCATAGATAGCTGCAACTTACAAACATGGTTAGGATAATGAGGATCAATAAAGCCCAGAGGTTGTTTCGTATAAAGCTCATCAGTTAATTGATCATGTAAGAATGTATTCTTAATGTCCAATGGTCGAATAATCCAAGAAAGAGAAATAGCTAAAGTGAGAACAATGCGAACAGTTGTGGGTTTGATGGCCGGACTAAAAGTTTCATTAAAATCAATACCAGCCTGTTGTTTGAAACCTTGAGCAACCAAACGAGCTTTAAAGTATTCAATAGAACCGTCGGAGTGGAGTTTCACCTTATAAATCCATTTAAAACCAACAAGATTTTTTGTCAGATCTGGGCACAAGAATCCATGTATGATTGGCTAATAAAGCATTAAGCTCATCAGCCAGGGGAGCATGTCATCTTGGATCCTTCACTGCTTGACTAAAACAAGATGGTTCCCTATAGACAAAAAAAGTATAAAGAGAAAGAACGTGTTTGGGTTTATAAATATCAGAACGCAACCGAGTAGTCATAGGATGAGACTGAGATGTAGACACCAAGGTAGAAGATGATATCAAGGGTAAGGAAATAGGTTGAGATGAGACATCAACAGAGGTGCTAGAGTGGAGATGGTGGATTCGAGCATGATGGACGAGCTAGAAGACAGGGGAGGAAGCGACGTAGATGGAGGCATAGGCAATAAAAATGAGAGATAGGTTGTGGGGATGGAGAGGACAACATTGACGAAGGAGTAAGCAAAGGAGCGGGAGAAGGAATAAGGACCAGGGAAGCCATGGAGGAATTTTGTGGACTGGGAGGTAAAAGAGAAGCATATGGGAAAGAAGTTTCGTTAAAAATAATATGGAAACTCATATAAACAAGCACGGATATGGGGTCTAGACAACGATATCCTTTATAGTTGGTGGCGTACCCAAGAAAGATACACTTATAGGAACGAGGGGCTAACTTATGGGAAACCCGAGCAGTTAAATTAGGATAACATTCACACCCAAAAACACGCAAAAGAGAGTAATTGGTGGATGAGCAAAAAGTGCTTTGAACGAAGACTAGTCATGACAAACATTGGACATAGGCAGACGATTCATAATGAACATTGCAGTAAAAACAGCATCAACCCAATATGAGAGGGGCATATTTTCTTGAAGAAGCAAGGCACGGGCCATTTCACTAATATGGTGATGTTTACGCTCGGCCACCCCATTTGTTGAGGGGTGTCAAGACACGACATACGAAATTGAATACCATGAGTGTTTAGGAACGACTTAAGGGAGAATTATCATATTCACGACCACCATCACTTCGAAAAATTTTAATTTTTGTGGAAAAGAGAGTTTCATCTAGGGCTTTGAAAGTGCAAAAATGAGGAAAGACTTCAGACTTGTGTCGCATAAGGTAAATCCTTGAGAAACAAGAATAATCATCGACAAACACGACATAATACTTGAAACCACAAGTCGAGTAAATTGGAGATGTCCATACATCAAAATGGATTAAAGATAAAGGAATAGTACTACGATGATCAACGCGATCAAAAGGTAACCGGTGAGACTTTCCTAACTGACAATGAGAACAAAAATGTAATGATTTGGAGAAAAACTAAGTTCTCCTTTATTACGCAAAGACGACAAAGTACTCGAGCTAGAATGATCAAGACGTTGATGCCAGATATCTCCAGTGACTCCAATGGCTACCAGACCATCAAAATAAGACAAAACAAGAATGGTGGAAATAGGATAGAAATCCCCATCAGACCGAGTTGATAGAAGACGAGTCCTTATATTGTTGTCCTTACTCACAAAAAAGTCAACAGAGGAAAAATTAACTGAACAGTCATTATCATGCCATAAATGACTTATCGAAAGCAAATTACGTGACAAATGGGTACATGCAAGACATTATTCAATTGAAGAGGACCTCGGGGTGTATGCAAGATAGAGGAACCAACTTGTTTCATAGTAACCAGGGCACCATTACCAACTAAAAATCTTGTTATTACCAGTATAAGGTGAGGAATTGAAGAGCATACCATCATTGGGTGTCATGTGCATAGATGCACCACTATCAGGGTACCATTGTGTATCAGAAGTCTCCGCAACTACCAGAGAAAGAGCTCGGAAAGTCATCGGAAGCATATGAATGGTTGAAGCAATTATAACATGCCAAAACTGAATATCCAATTTTTGAACAAATTTGACAAATAAGAGATGATCGGGTTTGTGTTGAAGTACTAGCACAAACACCAGCAGACAGAATTGGTAGCAAACCATGACCACGACCACTATTTATGAACCATGTGTGAACCTGGTGAGCGGGAAAAGACGCAGTAAATAACTATCAAAGCCACGATGCACCAACTGTCCAGCAAAAAATCTAATGGAGTCATCAAAAGAGCGAAATAGGGGACCATCCGGGGTGAGCTCACCATGACCTTTGCCACGGCTAATAAAATCATGCCCACAACCGCGGCCAAAGTTAGTGGCAACAAAAGCAGTGTCATTTCGAGAGACACCATGGAGGTGATGTAAGTGTTGTTCTTGATAAAAAAAAAAAACTTGGTTCGAAGAACATCAAAGGACAAGATAGTGTTGTTATCAATCACCGTGGTGATGAAAGATTCATACACCGAAGGGAGACCAGCAAGAGCATAAATCACAAGATCTTTGTGTGAAACAGGAGAGTTAATGGCGGTTAATGAATCAGTAAGAGATTTGAGAGTGCGAAGATAAGTCGCCACAGATTGAGTGCCTTTCTGGCTTTAATTGAAGCTCTTTAGCAACGGATTGATCAAGAAAAACAACGTTCTAAAGTGAGCCAAACATCAGGTCAATTCATGAACTTCTTGAAGAATGTCTTTGGTTAGAGTGGCATTAATCCAAGAAAGTAGGCTTTGATCAGTGCAAACCCAGGCTGTATAGGCCAGGTTAACAATCGCTTGGCCATTAGAATCACTGAAATATTGAGGAAGACAAGGAAAGGTGCCGTCAATATAACCTAGAATGTCATGACTGATTAGGACACACAAGAATTGGGACTTCCAAAATATGTAGTTGGCAGCATCTAACTTGAGAGAAACAAGATGTGTTATATTGGGTGCATTCAACATAGGCGTGGAGGGAAGAGAAGAAGCAGCTGCAGGGTGAGAAGATGTGGAGTGTGATGGGGTGATAGGGGTGGGATAACTGTTTGGTGGAACGAAAAAAGGGAACGGCGGCGGAGGTGTTATTGTGTGGGAGGGAAAGTAAGTTTGTTGTGGAACCGTGGAGGCTGAAGAAGGACGAGTCCTGTAGGGAGAAATAATAGATTGTTGGAGGAACGACAAAGTGGCAGAGAAATTAAGGACCAAGGGGCGAGTAGTGACAGCAAAAAATTGAGTGATGGCAGAGGTGGAGGAGTCTGCGGCGGCCGCTGGCAAACTCGTGACTGTTCCGGATGGCTATGACAGGCCTAAGGAAGGCTGAGCAGAAGTTTGTATAAGGAAGAAGAAGAGGCCATGGCAGCAACAAAATAGAAGCAGAAGGCGGCAGATAAGTGGAGCAGAACCTGCTCGTGATACCATGAAGATGTGTGGGTTCCCCTGACCCTAATTAGGGTAGGGCTCATGTCTTTATATATCTATCAATTACATGAAAGTACATAAATACCCATAGAGTGGATAATTACAAACTAACATTTTAGAACATATTAATGTATACACTAACACGCACGAAATTTTAATTAACACACTAGGCGTATACTTTATGTGCTTAACCAAACAAGGTCTTCACATAATTTTGAAAACTAAAGGAAGTGTCAAATCGGCCCCTCTTGAAGACAAGTTTACCCCCAGAAGACAATCTCCGGTTTGGCTTTAAATGGACCTTGACTCCTCCTCCTCTTAAGCTTTTAGTTGAATGTTGTTATTATTGCTTTTTAAGGTGTTGTTTATTGCTTGTATTTTCTCACCAACGGGTGCCTGTTTTTGATCGAACCATGCAATCTTGTTGTATATCTGCAATTAGCTTTTTATGATAATAATAAAAAAATAATGTTGGCAGCGGTTAAAATCTATGAAGCTCTCTGAAGTTAAGGAAAATGATTAAAATTGTCACATCAACTAGTTGTCATGGTACAAGCTATTGTGTGACGTGTACAAAGAAAAATACATTTTGCCTTTGAAATAGTTGCAATAACACGGCTTAGAGCATTGTTTTCTATGGAGTAGTACGTCTCTAACTCTTATAAGTTAGTTATTGAAAAGATAACTTACGAGGCACCTCAAACAGAGGAGTGTCCACTCCAGGCACTTTTGTTGATGCAACACTTGGCATGTGCAAATTCTAGATATTGCGTCGTTCAGTATTATTGATCGCAAATTCTTACTATTTTTGGGGAAGGAAAAAAAAAACATCCCTAATTCCCGTCTCAAATTGGCCTAATACTAGTACCTTGTACATAACGATTTCATATGTACCGCTTTTCAACCCAAAACAAGAAAAAAAAAAAGTAAACCTCATCAGGGTTTAGAGAACCCTAATCTGGAAACCCACAATTAGACAAAGACAACCCGGACACACAAACACATGGTTTGTGAAGGAAAGACTTTAGGTCTATCGTATGGTTGGCTTCACATCCTATGCTAGTGGGTAAAGGATACACAAACACATGGTTTGTGAAGGAAAGAGGGAGAATTATGTTTGGACGGATTTTCAGAATAAAAATTAGAGGAAGGTGGGATTGTTTTAAAAGTTAAAAAAAGTGGGGTGATTTTTTAAAATTTCTGAACAAGGGATAAACTTAGAAAAAAATGAATTTTTTGAAATCCTTTAATTTGGTCTTCCCAAATTACCCCTCCGCCAAAATTGTTGACCCCTATTCTGGTACAAGTCATTTTCTATAAAAATGTTAATACGGTTATGCGAAGATACTTATTATTTTGTACAGATATTCAAGTCGATTCTACTGTTCTAAATGGTGCATTTCTAAATTTGTCAAATATTGGTTTGTAATTATTTCTGAATCACTCAAGATGCTTTTTTGTTTTTCAGGCTAACCCACAATTTGTTTGGAACATAAATCTACTGGAGAAGCTCATTGAGAATAAGGTTTGAACCAAAATGTTGCTTTTGTTTGGCAAGAGTATTATTGGGTTGGTACTCTTCCAGTACTTTTTCTCTGTTGTAGAAAATGAATTTAGATACTATTATTTATTAATTGCGGAAGCAATCCTAAATATTTGTCGAATATATTGTCCAGTTACTGATGCGGACATATGAGATACTGAAAGAAGAACCATAAAAATGTCTACTATCAGTTTACGGTATCCCATTAGTTGACTAAGTAAGGGCACTTGCGTCTTAAATAAACTTGTCAATTCCTACATTCGGGAGATACTAAAAGAAGATAGTTCTTCTTTTACATCGTCTATGACGGACTACAGTTCTAATAAGGGTCCAAATGTAATGAGACATGGGATATAAGTCACATACTTGTAGATTCTAAGCAATCCAGAAATACTACTGCAACAATCTTTTGGTAAAGAAAAAAGAAGTAACAGATCTGCTCTAGATACTCCACATGAAGACATAGGGATGCAAACTATTGAAAAAGTTAGAAATTATCTAAATCCCATCTGTTTGGAATAATATCTGCAAAAATGAGGAGTGAAAACATCCAAACTCTTGCAGTTGTTCAGTTGCAATAAAGTTAGTAGTATATCTCATTCTTGGTTTGCTTCTCTTTCTCCAGATTCTTGCACCTATGCAGTCGTATAAATGATTTCATATAGCTAAGTCAAAAGTAACAAAGAGTGACGAGCAATCCTCAATTACGTACTTAAACGTCGTGTCCACCTCGTTGAAATTAATGTGATTATCGCAGGTACACTTTTCAGCTTCAGTTATCCAGTCTGAAAGCTTAACTCTTGGTTAAGGGAAGCAACATATTTTTTGGACAGAAAATTTTATTAAAATTATCTCTAATCCCCGATTAATGAACACATATGAAGGCACATACGCATGCACACACGTAACCACTCACATAGGAAAATGATATTTCCTTATAACAGAGGCATAATGAACCCATCAAGCTGTATTAAGAAATTGTAACATATGAGATACAAATTATATTTGAATGAACAAGTATCATATAAGTAACCAGACAATATATTTGAAAAGCATTTAGGGGGTGTACGGTTATGTTTTTCTGTACTCAAATTTTGTAATGACGGCAAAAAGATACTTTCTTTTTTCTTGTACTTTTACCATTTTGGATATGTATTTTGGATACAAAATCCAAGTAGTACTGAAAAAAGGGAAAACACCTTAGAGGTGTTTTCACCTTTTTCCTGTTTTATCGGACAAAAATGAATCCTCTGTAAGAGAGTCACCCCAGCCATTGTTTACCCTTTTCCCCTGTGCATCTGTTCACCCTTTCTCTCTCTTCAGTTTCTTGGTTACAGAGTCCTCACAAAAACCTTCTGGCATGCTTCAAGAGGACGATTTCATTCTTTCACGACCCTCTTCTACATTTTTCATGATTGGGTAAACTAGTTTAGGTAGGAATCAATCGATCTCAAGAACAAATTTATCTAGAATTTCATAGTTTCGCTCAGATCTATTGCCTAGATCTTCATCACGAAATCCGGATTTGACCAAAAAGAAGCGACGCTATGGATACCATGACCGATCACCATGGATAAAGAAGAATCTTTCTAAATCACTTCGGGTCAACAGGGCCTTCAAGCATCCGAATTGGGTTCTTGCAACGCTCTGTTCTTCTTGGCCTTACCACGCTTACTCTTGAGGCTCTTCTTCATCATCTCTTCTTCAGTTTTGAGATTAGGGTTTTTCTCAATCACCGCCATGGCCGCGCCCATTACCAGCTTCCCTCTTTTCAAGTCAGCGATAGGATTTCTAGGGTTTTGTCCAAAAAACCAAAAAACGCAATATGATCAACACTTTAAGCCCGAGGTACAAAAGGCTACCGAAAGCTGTTCTCCTTCTCTTTCGTCGAAGCTTTGTTTCTCATCCATACAGGCTGTTCACCTACCGGACGTCACAGGCCGTGATCGAGTCGATGCTGACGGTGGAGATTGTTGAGAGCCACACAGTGATTGAAAGTCTTGTCGTGGCTTTCCATGTGAAAATCGTGCCCATTTTGTTGACATAGAGGTTGCCCCGGCGAGAAAAGCAGAGGTAACGCAATTGGGCTACGTAATCCTTGGGATCAAAACTTGTGATTGGGAATTTATTGGAAATAGGAAGATCTAGGTTGCAAAAAGAAGACCTACAAAGAACAAAGAAGTTTGGATCTGAAAAAGGTGAGGCACAACGTTGTCTCCGGTGAGGGTAATACCGAAAACATGGGAGTAATAGTAATAAAAACGGAAATGAAAATGGTAAACTTACAAAAACAATGACACAAAAAAAGTGGTAAAAAAAATAAAAGTACACAACCATAATTTGTGATTGGATACGAAAATATTGAAAACGAAAAACAATACAAATACACAAAACGAAAAGTGTAAACGTACGGGCCCTTAGGATTGCTTCTGCAATTAGTAAATAATAATAGTATCTAAATTCATTTGATACGAAAGAGGAAAAGTACCGTGTGTACCAACTCAATGATACTCCTGCCAAACAAATGCAACATTTTGGTTCAAACCTTATTCTCAATAAGTTATCTAGTTCAAAATGAATCATGGATCGGCCTCGAAAACAAAAAAGCACCTTGAGTTAACTAAAAAATGATTACATACCAATATTTGACAAATTTAGTGTTGCATCAATTGAAAGAGAAGAAACGACTTGAAATTTTGCACAAACTGACAAGCATTTTTTATTTTTTGCATAAGCGTACCATACTTGTATTCTTGCATAAAAAGACTTGTGTATCAGAACATGAGTCAACAATTTTGGGGGTAGGGTTAAGTTGGGAAAACCAAATTAAAAGATTTCAAAAAACTCATTTTTTTCGAAGTATATTCCTTGTTCAGAAATTTTAAAAAGTCACTCCACCATTTCACAATTTTTCGAAAGAAACTCACTCTTCACTGAGTTTTAATTTTAAAACCCCTCAAAAATGAATTTTCTCAAGGAAAGACTACAGGTTTATCATATGGTTGGCCCAGTGTTATTAAAGGCGCAGGCACACCTAAGGCGCAAAAGGTCCCTAGAGCCTAGGTGCAGGCACGCGCCTTTTCGAAGTAAGGCGCAATATTAAAATATATAAAAATAAATAAATAAGTAAAAAAATTTAGAACATGACAATTAACAAACTTCTAAACATTAGAGAAAGTTTCAAATACCAACATTCTAATTTAACAAGTTTCCAACAATAAAAATAAATTCTGCTTTTAAAAATAAGATCGATCTCAATGGGAATGGGCATAATATAGGGACTAGAAATTCAAATCTTTTCTCAAGACTGAGTTTTGGCCTTATGAACAAGATAAGTGAAGCTAACAAATCAGTTAGGTCTCCTAATTTAGCCATGTGTGCTCTGTCTTCAACAGCTTTCACAGAAAGGTTAACGTAGTTGGTGAGCAATTAGCGATAAAAAGTGTTTTATTGCTAACAAATTAGTTTGGTTTTATATTTTTGTCTTAAAAAAAGTGTTTTGACTTGGTAAAGACAAAAAGGGTAAAATACTAAAAGAGAAATCAACGGTCCACGTGAAGACAAGAAGCCAAATCGAATGGTTACACATCGTGCGCCTAGCTTTGTGCCTCCCGCCCCGCTATGCGCCTAGCGCCTGGGCGCACAAGGCGCGCGCCTTATTGAAGGCGCTGCGCCTAGGCCTAGGCGAGGCGCGCTTTGTGCGCCTAGGCGCGCCTTTTATAACAGTGGGTTGACCTCACATCCTAGGCCAGTGGATAAAGGATACACGAACACATGGTTTGTGCAGGAAAAACTCTGGTCTATCATATGGTTGGCTAGTGGGTACAGGATATACATATATAAATATGTCAGCATGTGTACGTACAAGTGGAGATGTAAAGGGCTTCAGCTACTTGAATGAATCCCCCCCCCTCCCTTCCTTTTTGTACTGGAAGAAGTGAACTCCCGTCCTCATTGAATGGAGGGTTCACATGTAATAACCCGATTTTTTGCTAATCATGTGAACACTTATTAGAAACAATAATATAGTAATATGTTTTAATTTAGAGTTAATTAATGAATTTTAAAAATTTTGGTTGGGAACTCTTTTAGTAACGAAATTAGTCTTTGGTAATATTTGGTGGCTAATGTAATTAGATTAGATATAAAAAAGAAAGAAATTTTTTTTAAGTTATATTGTGATTACATTAGTAATGAGGATTTTTAGTTGCGTTATAATTACACTAGCAATAAAGATGGTTATGTTGAAATATTTTAATAAAATAAAATGTACATTATAGCATTGTTATTATATTGTAATTTATGGCTATATGTATTTACTTACATGTAAATTATGAAATGAGTTACAAATGCAATAATGAATATTATTAACTCAAATGTGTTTATGGTGTATATAATATACTTTATTATTTGGCATTATTGAGAATGGTTATAATTATTTTATAAGTTACAAAGGCTTTTAATCTTACTTATGTGGCCAATAAATGAATTATGTTTGACTAAGTATATAAGGTCATGGGGTGTGATATAGAAGATTTGAAGCAATTATACTTTCATACTTAGTGTTTTCTTCTTTACTACCACAATGTTTTTCCTCTATAGCTATTTTCATATTTTATACTTGGACAACATGATCGTGGACTTGTTCATACCGTCTTCCTGTGGACGTGCATATGGAGGAGGCATAGCTGCGTCAATGGATTTTATCTTGGAGACATTATCTGCCATCAACACCTGCACGTAGGGAGGCGATAACGTCTTTAGGACAGTGACTCTATCACGACTCTCACGGACGAGCTATTTTATATCCTTTTATTAATTTAGATTACTTAATTTTATCAAGAGTTCATATAGAATTACTTTTAATTATTTGTTATTATTTTGCTATGTTTAATCTCTTGATATTGTTAATATTTTGTTGTGAAAAATATAAATCAAAGCCTAAATCTTTCAACAACTAAATACGTTATTGGTTTTGATTTGTATAGCTTTAAAATTTTATTTTCTGGAGGAAAAAAAAGATGAAGAAAATCACGAAATGCACTTCCCTATTTTTTTTTTTAAAAGAAAGCACACTTTTGTTTGCTTAAAAGGAGTCCTTTTTCTCTGTCTTTGTTTTCCAGCCCTTTTCCTTCATGGAAGGTGGAGCTGGTGGTTTCTGTTTCTTATGGGGCCTCCAAGGTCTAATGGAGACATAAGAACCACCTTACCTATAGAGATATATATAAGTGTGTGACCTGGACGACTATCATTATCCCAACTAGCATCACCACTTAATTATTTTTATTTATATTATCACAGAGAAGTTTCATCGGCTGCATCCCAACGAGTGTCCTTTTATACAATGTTGTTGTAATGGCTCTGATATTTTCTTTTGATATATTCTATTTGTCATCTCGCTACTTTTTGTTAAGAACTCTTTGGTGGATAGTGTTCCCATTACAGGCAATAACATTGCATGGTGTGAAGCTAATTCTGTTTGTGGCAGTCACGCCATCGCAATTTCTATAATTCTTGTTTTGCCTTATATTGATGGGAAAGGACGACTCTACTGAACGATCATTCAACCGTTTTCTTGGTGTTATGCATGGTCGGTAGAGAAAAAAAGCAGTGTCGCAAGAGATTGACAACTATTGGGCTGTTGGCACTTATTGTGTTCTTGCTTACACAGTTTCACATAGATCAAGGTTTGCCTCCTATCGTCAGTACGAGGGTCGAGATACAAGACGTCGAAGTCTTAGATACAAAGTTCAGATTGTGGCACTTGCTAGAAAAGATCACTTAGGTTGGTCATAGTAATCTCTAAACGCTATAAAATTGAATATTGGTACAAGACTGTGATATTTTCATATCACCTTGAGGTAAGTTTTAACTTCTAGTCAGCTATTTACATACTTGATACTTGCAATAAAATGAGTAATATATATATATATATATATATATATATATATATATATGTGTGTGTGTGTGTGTGTGTGTGTGTTAGCCCTAGGGTTGGATAACTTAGGCTTACATCTTATTTTGATGATAACTACACATTGATTATGTTCTAAAGTGTGCTTTGAGTGGATTCTTATTAGATATATACAGACACTTATGAAGACACATTTGAGAAGTTGGATAGATGGATTGAAGCCAAAGAAGCTTAAAGCTATAGTGGACATGCTATGGAAGCTTCATCAAGTACAATGTCGAAAAACAACAAAGAATGCATCGGCTAAGTTACTATCGATTATAATTGATCTTTACTATTATGTAACTAGTCTTACTTTGATACTTGGATTGATGACTATGATCTAAAAAGACCTTAGGACACCTTGTGCATTGCATGAGAGTTCATAACCTTTCACACAAGTGTGGTTCTTAAAAATTAGTGACCTTTGGAGCTCACTCATATTTTCTCAAAACATATTTTGGTGCTAATCTTTTCATATCTTGATAAAAAATTTCATTAGCTTTCCAACGCAAAAAACGGCACCTCAATCCAATTTTTTTAGAGAAAGTTATGCCCAAAATAGGAAAGGGGGTTCCGTGAGGCAGCTGATAGGCAGTAGGGTAATACAGTCGACTGTATTTGAATCCAGTCGACTGCATTGGTCAAAATTCAGCTCCAACGGCTATTTTCGAGGACAAAACTCCAACGGCTATTTTAGAGGAATTACAGTCGACTGCATTGGTAATACAGTCGACTGCAATGGCAGTTTTGCTCACTTTTTGCCTATAACGGCTATATTTCATTTGCTCTCTATATAAATGGTTTGGGGCTTCTTCATACAGAATGGAAACCACATTCTAAGCCTCCATTCATTAGAAAAACATCAAGGCTCATAGATTAAACTTTTCTCTCTTCATCTTCATGATTTTACATCATTAAAGAGAGCATCTTTGTGAGCGATTCTTTGATTGAGAGTGAGCATTCTTCAAGTCATCAATTCTCTCATCTCTCTATTGTACTAGAGCTTCATTTGTACTCATTTTCTTTCAAGAAGGTTTCTTTGTACACAATTGATCTTTGTAAAAGGATTGTGATCAAGGCTTGGGTTTGTCAAGTCTTGGGTGAGCTTTGTGGATTCAAGGCTTGTGCTTGGTGTAGGGATATCACCAAGTGTTGTAAGGGTTTTGATCTTGACCCGGAAGAAGATTGTTACTAGTGGATTCTAGTGCTCTTGCAAGGGACTTCCTTGAAGAGGTGGATGTAGGCTTGAGGGTAGTTCAAGCCGAACCATTTACATCTCCTTGTCAAGTATCTCTAACTCAATCTCTTTACTTATTGGTCTATAATTGCCTGAGATTGTGTAGGTAGCATCTTCATTGAAATATTGCTTGGCTTGATTAAGTTTCATGATTGTGTTTTGTTTAAGTTCCCCATTAATTTTTAAAAATCATATTCACCCCCTCTAGGATTATTTTATTGGTTTCATATATATATATATATATATATATATATATATATATATATATATATATATATATATGCATACCTTATGAGTTATGTTTTTAGAGCGATAAAATTATGAAATAAAAAATTGGGCTATACATCTCATGAGGTTCCATTGTGTTCAATTACTATTAGGATCATTATTTTGGTATGCCAGTTAGAAGATTAATAATAGTTCTAAAAAAAATTTTAAGATAGTAGCATCCCTATAAAGATGTAAGATTATCAAGAGTTGGTAGTTTCACAATTTAATCAAGAATATAAATGCACGTTATATTGCAAAGGAAAAATTAAGAGTGTAGGGGTTATCTACTATTATGTGCTTGTGCAAGTTGTTTTAGCATGAATAATATTGCTTGTGGCCCTATTATTTAATTATATTTATTTGAATTGACACTATGTGATATAATGTGGGTGTCTTGTTAGTTACTATACATGCAAGTGATTTTGAGTTACTAAGTTTAGTAGCGTGATGAAGAGTTTTATGGTTAAAAAAAAGGCAATTGATTTGAGTTCTTGAATCAAGACGCTTTTATGTGATACTTGGTTTCTATTCAATTTTGTATATTTGTATTTGTGCCAATATTTATGGACTTCACCTTTGTGCTAATGAGCTCATTTTGTAATGTCTGAAAATTACGTGACAATTTAGTTTTCACGACCACCTTAAAAATAGTTTATTGCAGTTGTCATAAAAGGGACATTTTCGTTTTGGTAAAATATTTTATTTAAAAAAAAGAGGCTTCATTAAAACCTGATTTAGTGCTAGTTAATGTCAGGTATAATGCTAATAGTGTGGTTTAAAAGATATTACGTTTTATATGAAGGAGTAAACATTTTATAAGTATGATGAGTGTACATCTCTTTCTTGCATTGGATGTTTTATGAGCTACCACTTTCATCTAGCTCTCTATTTTGTGGATATCAAATGGAGAAAAGCAAAGAAAAATTAAATGAACTTTTGCTAGATTATTATGTTTAACCGTAAGCAGTTGTACTTCAAAAGTATTTACCTTTATTTTTTTTTCTGATACATGGCTTTGGTTTAAAAAATATAAAAAAATTGAGATTTTACACATAAAGTTATAATTGGGTAAACTACCTAAAGTCAGTTTATGGAGTTCTCTTTTAAAATAAGAAAATTTTCATGGATTGCCAACTTTTGTAAAATAAGTAACTTGAAGCTGATTTTATTTTGCTGAGTGTGTCTATGAAATTAATTGTTTGATTGATATATGGAACTCATTATTTCAATGTTAAACTCTTTGATAAATACATGACTGCGAAATGTAGGGTACATGATTTGAAGATAATTGTGATTTCTCGAGTCATGAATACACAAAGAAAATTAGCGACGTAAAGAACATCTATATATAGTATGTTCTTAATTATAAGTCTATTTTAGTATGCCGCGTGCGTAGTGAGATTATTTGATATATCTCATGCATATATTTATGTTTCTTGCGCTTAGCTTTGCTAGTTTGGATCTCTAAGCATGTGTGGTTGTTCAGTATAGTTGTGCTTAAATCTTGGAAGAAGAAGGAAAGAAAAAAAAATTGCAAAGTGGATATTGCCAAAGTCTAGCAATTGAAATTATACTCTGGTGAAGATGTTAAATTATGATAACCAAAGTCTTTGATTTCTGATTATTTTAACTATTTGACATTTTCATAGTTGTGTTACTTATATGGCATCTAAGTTTCTAAAATATGAGTTGCGTTGAAATTTTAATATTTTAAGTCTTGGATACCATATATTTGTCGCATATTCGAAACAATATTTGCAAGTGGATTTTATTTAACTTTTGCAAAGCTTGAAAATTGAAATTCAAAATTCTTGAAACTTATCAGAGGATTTTTATAAAGTTGCTATTTTATGTGAGATTATGTTATGCCAAACATGACGCATATTAAGGAAAATGTGCTCCTAGTAGATGAAAGACTACTGGTCACAATATATTAAAAGACTAGTTCCTAGTAGTAGACTATTGATCGAAAGTTTGATTCCTAGTAGTGAGGCTACTAACTAGTATCGTCATTGATACTAAGCGAAGTGGATGTTATCACTCGAACTTGATTTACTTGATGAGATCCATAATGTTGCTTCGATGTGCACTCTTGGACTCTTAAAATTCTTTAGATTTGTGACACTTCATCGATGAGAAGAAAATAAGTTGTAGAGGCTTCATAAAAATTGCGCAATTTGTCTCGGAACTAGCACACAGGCTAGATTTTTTTTCACCTGAGGCGGATGGGGTAAGCCCACAGGGAGTCACCAGTGGGAGTAACCCATCCTTTGTGATTGGAGATCTCATGAAGAAGGTTCAATGGGTAGAAACAACCCGTAAAGCGTGACTCGTGATAAAAGTAGCACCATTTTGTTAATAGGAGAGTGTCTCCTCCCCATTCGTGCGGTGCTTGTGCTATTTAGTGTGACGTGCAGGAAGGGGATTTCCCTGAATGAACTCGAGGCGAATATTTTCACAAGGTACATGTCAAACGTACCCTTGGAGGACTCACCTAAGTGAGAGTGGTCGTGAGGCCGCGACTGTGGGAACCATATGGGCCATTCCCTAAAGACTGTCATGAGAATCAAGATAAGAGCGCATGGCCATTAATAGCGCTAACCCGCGAATTAAATCCCATATCAGTATTGTGTGTGTGACAACTGAAGTTTGGTCAAGGGACCTAATTCAAGGCGAAGTCCATTACGGCTCTCTCAAATGGAAGTTGTCAACACTAAGTGTTGGTTCAAGCCCGGAAGACACCAACACCTATTGCACAATACAAGTTGCCCATCTTATTTATGTATTTTCTATTTTTTACTTTATGAGTTTATAAGTTAAAAAAATGAGGTTTATGAATTTATCATGATTTTCTTTGATGTGGTTTTAAATGTTTTAAACTTTGTTGGAACTATGAGACTTTATATACATTTCACCAGTGGCTTTTTAACTATTTTAGATCATCATTTTATTTTATCAAAAAAGTGGGGGATTGTTGAAATAGTTTAATAAAATAAAATGTACATTATAGCATTGTTATTATATTACAATTTATGGCTATATGTATTTACTTACATGTAAATTATGAAATGAGTTACAAATGCAATAAAGAATATTATTAACCCAAATGTGTTTATGGTGTATATAATATACTTTATTATTTGCATTATTGAGAATGGTTATGATTATTCCATGAGTTACAAAGACTTTAATCTTACTTATGTGGCCAATAAATGGATTATGTTTGGCCAAGTATATAAGGTCATGGGGTGTGACATAGAAGACTTGAAGCAACTATACTTCCACACTTAGTGTTTTCTTCTTTACTATCACAATATTTTTCCTCTATAACTATTTTCATATTTTATATTTAGGCAACGTAATCGTAGACTTGTTCCTACCGTCTTCCTATAGACGTGCACATGGAAGAGACATAGCTGCGTCAATGAATTTTATCTTGGAGACATTATCTGTCATCAACACCTGCATGTAGGGAGGCGATAACGTCTTTAGGACAGTGACTCTGTCACGACTCTCACGGACGAGCTATTTTATATCCTTTTATTAATTTAGATTACTTAATTTTATCAAAAGTTCATAAAGAATTACTTTTAATTATTTGTTATTATTTTGCTACATTTAATCTCTTGAAATCGTTAATATTTTGTTGTGAAAAATAC
Organism: Escallonia herrerae; assembly: GCA_033070095.1. NCBI lineage: Eukaryota > Viridiplantae > Streptophyta > Magnoliopsida > Escalloniales > Escalloniaceae > Escallonia > Escallonia herrerae. The sequence goes on along the minus strand of JAVXUP010000416.1, from coordinate 121,890 downwards.
AAATTAAAACCTAAATCTTTCAACAGGTTAATTGTGTTAAAATTTCACTACTAACTGGGACTTCAAGTCATATTAGAATTAAATTAGTGAGCCAAGGAAAAAGACATAAAATTCATAAGAGTCTTCATATTTTGAGACAAAAGGAGAGAAAATAGTTAGTACATTCTTTTGAGGTATTCAAATAAAAAAGGTTGTGGTTGATCTAAGATAAAGAAAAAAAATTAACGTTATATTCGTTACTTTGAAGTAAAAGATTTTATGTTTTTTTTTTCTCTTGTGTTACACACCCATGTTTATTTTTGTGCGAATTCGATATCCTTCGTTCAATTATCTTTTTCTGTTACCGTTAAGAGGACGATTAGTTATCTGTTTTGAAGTTATTTATAGTAAATTAACGTTAATCTCGTTGAACCGTGAGTTGTTATTATTGTCAGCATAGTTTTTATATATGTATATGGGCGGCTTATGACAACAGCCGTTCCATTTTGTTTTTAAACTGACAACCGTCCCTTTTTTTTTTTTAAAGAAAGAGCAGCCGTTTTCTTGCCAGCCATTCTGGTGGCTTTTTCTTTTTAAAAGTTTTTATTGATCTTTGTGCCATTAAACTTTTATCCGAAAAAATTTCTTTTGCCGGTATCTCACTCATCCGATTTCTGATTGATCTGATTTTTATTTCGTTAGACTCGTATTTCATCCTCTTGATTTGAGCCTACAATGACTATTTTTGAATTTTGAATAAATATTCGCTATATTTATTAATTACTTTGTAGGTGATATTTGTGTTTGATGTCATTTTTAATTACCGTGACTTATATGTGACACGCCGGCTGTGATATTCGACGTGATCTAACCATAATTTGTGATACTTAATATAAGCAATTGTGTACGTGACACCCACAAATTTTGATAATAGTATTTGAAATTCGACTTATTGGTTATTTAACCACATTTTGGTATCGTTAGTTATTCGTTTGTGAAATTTTATTGAGTTATCTAAAATTTTTATTTGCTGGCTGTACTTGATAACTCAAATTTAGTATTCGTTTTGGACCACCTGGACGTAAAATCTTTTACTGGGCAATTCATGCTCAGCCTTTTGTTTTCTTCCCCCTCTAGGCCCAGAATAGCACGAAGGGTAATATATTAATACTACAGCAGAACTTGCTATTCGCAATTGGGAGCATTAGACGGTATTAATTTTATTGAGACAAACTCTAAGATTAGTTCGTTCTTCTTATTATTCAGATTAGTCATAAAGATTGTAATAACTTTTGAATCATTTTGGACCCTCAGGTTCGGGACGTTACATCACAAAATTTGTCCCAGGTGATTATTCGGGTCCATTTCCCAGCTGAGTTTTCATAACTAGAACTAGGGAAATAATACTGACAAGAAATAAAAGGAAGAGGGCAATCGTGTTGGATTTGGCTGGGATGGACTGACTACTTGACCAGCTCCTCTAACAAGAGAAGAAGGTGTCAAGTCCATGGATCTGGTATTGAAGCTGATAGTCTGTTACTAACAGAATCGTAGACCGAATTTGACATCTGAGCAGAGGCAGGGTAGCCTTACTCCCAGAACAAAGTAGGCAAAGGTGTCACACCAACAGAGAAAGAAAGCCGGCTGGTTTTTGAAACGGAATAGATATGCTTGGTGCTTATTTCGTTCCCCCACCTAGTCTTGACGGCTTTTGAAAAATGTTCAGATGTTATATTTTTCTTAAAGAATCTAACTTTGCGATAGGTGAACTTGTTTTATAATTACCTCCACATCTAAATTTCAGAAAAATTTGCTGTAGCAAAGGATAAATACTAACCAAAAGCAAGAAACTAGAATCACTTTAATGCCAAGGAAAGTGGGTTCGCAGTCGACGTGGATGTGCCACAAAGAATGCAGTCCGAGTCAGATGCCAAGTATGTTGATGTGAGACACAGCAAGGGCGGAGCAAGGGCAGAGACCAAGGGCTTCCCAGACAGAGCCTGAGGGTGGCAGTGCTGCGAGGGCGATGGCGCAGGGTGAATACACGACGATAGTCACAATCCGATGCTTATGTCCAGAGTCAGGGTCCTGTATGTTTCTCTCTCTAGGATTTCAAAGTGAGAAAGTGAAAGTGTTCTGGAAATGTCCAACCGTCAAAATGAATTCTCAAGACCTCTATTTATAGAGGTTGAGATGATGATGTCATCACGTGACATGTGGCGCTCCCGGAAGTGACACGTCACCGAGGGGTCCACAGCTGCCGGTGCTCCACGGACTGTCGAATCACATATTCACCCGGCCTGCCCCGCACAGCGTCGCTCTGTCTGTCTGGAAAGACTGGCTCCCACAGCGTCGGTGTGGCCAAAGAACCCCCTTGATCTAGCCACCAATCCAAGCCCTTGCAGAGTACCACAGGCCTGGCAGTGGTGGGGAAGACTCGACGCCCAACTGCCAGGCGGACTAGGCGTGATGCCCTCCAAAGACCTGCTCCTGTCTTGGAGTAACCCGGGGGTAGATAGTGTCCCGGAGGAGTCGCCTATCCCGCGGGTGAGTCCTTGTGCCGGAGCACTCAGAGCGTGTCAAGGCAGCATCCCGGAGGAGCCGTCTACCCGACGGGCCAGGTAGCATCCCGGAGGAGCCGTTTACTTGGTGGAATGAGAGTGAGTTAAAGAGCTCCCTGACAGAGATAGTGTCCAGGAGGAATCACCTATTCCGCAGGCCGAGGTAGTATCCCGGAGGAGCCGTTTATATGGCAGAAGGGGAGTTGAAAAGCTCCCTGGCGGAGATAGTGTCCCGGAGGAGTCGCCTATCCCCGTAGGTGAGTCCTTGTGCCAGAGCACTCGGAGCGTGTCAAGGTAGCATCCCGGAGAAGCCGTCTACCCGACTGGCCGAGGTAGCATCCCGGAGGAACCGTCTACCTGGCGGAAGGGGAGTTGAAGAGCTCCCTGGTAGAGATAGTGTCCCGGAGGAGTCGCCTATAGCCGCAAGATGTTGCACACTCCGGAGAGTGAGTCGAAGCATGTTCCACGACCAAGGCAAGGTGCGCATGGTGTGGTGAAAGGATGGATCGATGCAAGGAGCATGGTAGTGTGATAGAGAGCCAGGGGGCACGACTATGCTAGTGGCGCAGCGCACGGGCGCGATAGAGTGAGTAAGGTGCCGGGGGCTTTCTGTGTCAGTGGCACTGTGCATGGACGCGACAGAGTGCGTATGGTGCTGAGGGCACTATAGTGTGACAGGGAGCCCAGGGGCATGACTGTATCAGTAGCGCGGTGCAGGGGCACGGCGGAGTGTGTATGGTGCCTGGGGCACATGCATGCACGGTGAAGTGTGTATGGTGCCCAGGGGCACGACATTGTGACAAAGAGCCACAGTGCAAAGCTGTATCAGAGGCGGACGCATGGGCGCGGCATAATAAGTAAGGAGCCGGGGGCACGTTTGTTTTAGTGGCACGTCTCATGGGCGTGACGGAGTGCGTACGGTGCCTGGGGCACATGTCATGGAGATGGCGCAGCGCATGGGCCCGACATAGTGCGTATGGTGCCAGAGTCACATGTCATGAGAATGGTGCACAGGCGCGACGACGAGCGTCGTGGAGACAACATTTGGTGTCGGGGGCACGTATCATGAGAATGGCACACGGGCGCGGCGACGAACCTCACGGAGACAACAATTGGTGTCGGGGCACATGTCATGGAAGTGGCGCATAGGCGTGGCAACGAACGTCGCGGAGACAATACTTGGTGCCGGGGCACATGTCATGGAAGTGGCGCATGGGCGCGGCGACGAACGTCGCGGAGACAATACTTGGTGCCGGGGCACATGTCATGGAAGTGGCGCATGGGCGCGGCGACGAACGTGGCGGAGACAATACTTGGTGCCGGGGCACATGTCATGGAAGTGGCGCATGGGCGCGGAGACGAACGTCACGGAGACAATACTTGGTGCCGGGGCACATGTTATGAAAGTGGTGGGGCGACAAACATCGCGAAGCCATACTTGGTGCGGGGGGCACGTGTTAAGAAAGTGGTGCGGCGACGAACGTTGCGAAGCCATACACTTGGTGTCAGGCCACATATCATGAGAATGGCGCACGGGAGCGGCGACGAACTTCGCGGAGACGGCGCACGGGCACGCGTTGGGTGTCCTGAAGATGGGATGTGATCTGAGTGTACCTTTCATAACAAGATGATGTATGCAACATGTAGTAATGACAAAGTCGGGAGTGATGGTATGTGGTCGTTGACGACGGGTCATTCGGTGGTAGTGTGTGACTTTGGGTGATGGGCATCGCGGGAGCGGTATGCGGTCACGGACGACAGATGTCACGAGGTTGACGCACAACGGACGTCGCGAGGTTGATGCACGAACGTCCGTAAACATCATGGAGGTGCAAAGATTCGAGAAAACAAGTGCGTGCGGGTGGGGAGGCCGTAGGCCCAAAATTGGGGGAAGGCCAAGGCCACCACCCCTGGGGAGGCCGAGGCCGACCCTAGGGGGTGGCCAAGGCCAATGGCCAACTCCCAAGAAGGGAGGCCAAGGCCACTCCCCCTTCTTGGTGAACTTCGGGCACGCCGACGGTAGGTGTTTCGATGGGCAATGATGAATCCGGAAGTTGCGTTACGACGAGCGCGCTGACGTGAATCATACCCATGTGACGAATAAGGTGTCAAAATCACATACAAAGCGTACGAAGTAAAAAAAGTGCAAAAAGGACTTTGAGCGAAAAGTGAAGAACCGGGGGGAGAAGGCCAAAGCCGACCCATGGCCTTGGGGGAGGTCGAGGCCGACCCAATGGGTTTGGCCAAGGCCTTTGCCCCCCTGAGGGGGTTGCTCCGGTTGTACCGCCGGTCGATGTTTTTGATGAAAAGGTGCTTGGGTGGTCGCAGTGCGACGATCGTGCTACCGTGAGTTGACGTCACATGAAATAATTTGTGACTAAGTCGCGCACGAAGCGCGCGAAGTGAGAAACACGTGTGACTTGTGCGCGCGCACTTTGACTTGTTTGATGCGTTAAAAAAATGACTGTTGACAATGTCGACGTGTTCGCGTGAAAGACCTCTAGTGGTCCCTTGGGTATTACCAGAATAGGTTGGGAATACACTTGAAGCTAAATAAGTCATGGGCACGACTGGTAGTCAAGGACATGTGCTCTCTACATTAACTTCTTAGGTTCAGGCGAGCACCCAAAGAAAAATATTTCTCATAATGCACCAAGTCGATGTGGGCTTAAGATCATCTAAGGATGTAACTTAATTTCGATTGACGCTAAAGCTGACCCGAGAATATTCTTCTGAATACACTCAGCCGATATAGGAGGTGCGCCCTTATGATTGTCTGGGAATGGAACTTAGTCTCGGTTGATATTAAAACTGACCCGAAGATATCCTTTACCATCCAACTAAAAAAAAGTTATGAGCAAGATATGAGTTAGTAGTTTTTAAACTCCCGAGAAAGATTTTATAAAACCCACGAAGGAGACGAGCTTTTGCCCGAACTTTATACCAACCTTTGACGACAAGCAAAGCTATCTGTCATGTTTTCCTTCCTATTCTTCTTAGGGCTACTTTGTCCCTTTTCGTTTACCTTTGTTTCTTTTTTTCTCCTTTTTCTTTGGGAGTCGAAGTTACCCGTGGTATTTTTGGGCATTTATGTATAATGTTTGATCTTTGCTTGTGGAATATGGGTAACCAAGGGACCTGTGTTTTTTCTGCACTAAACTGGTAAAAAGGGAAATGCATAGGGTCTATGACTTCTCAAAGATTATGCATTTGTTTTTTTTTTTGGATACGATTATCTTGTTTCGTTTTCTGTTTTTCAGCATTTCGCAACCGATTTGAGTTCTAGATTGGGGTTTCATTGATAATTTAAAAAATTCCGATATATGATGCAGACTTTTGATGTACTTATGGATTTTAGGAACTTTTTAGGGTTTGCAATAGATTTGAGCGGTTCTAAGGTATAATTTATACAACCAACGCGTCAAACGATCTCTAAACTGGATTGGCGTCAACTGCTGGTGACTGGCCTCAAAACATACTTAATCAATTCTGTTATGAAGTTTGACTAGAAAATATTGGATGGCCCCAAATCTATAGTCGAGACCATTTAGAATCGTCTAATATATCGTAAAATAACATATGTCTCTTGTAACCTATCATATTATTACACACGTTCTCCCTTATAAAGCAATCATAAATTATTCATATGCTCTCCCTGATCGAGCGATCATAAATTATTCGTGGACCGATGCAACATCTTCTCAAGTCCCACCCCAACTAGTAAGAGTAAACCATTTTGTTAAACAAGACTTCTCGAATGATGAGACTCAAGCTACTCACCTATTTTAGACTTATCCTAAACCTTTTCCAACCAGAATAAGACCATCAAACCGGCATCAACTAAACTAGACCCGAAAAAATGGGCCCACGACCCGTTAACCCAGCTGGCGGTCCCATCAATTAGCAGGACGGGTCCATTTTCGTTGAGCCCGTAAAATTTGACCCGCGCCAGGGCCGGCCTAATTGCATCTTCTGTTTAATTCCTACGTGTATTCCCTCTCTGTATGTTATCCAAATTAGGATTTATGGTCTAGATAGAGTTTTAGTGAGTAGGTGACCCAATGGTGTGTAAAGCCCAAATGGGTTGGGCATGGGTTGGGTTTTTAGGCTCAATATGAATCGGGGGTCTTATGGTCCATAGCCCTCTTATCCCATCACCCACTTACACCCTCCTCAAACCCGCCCGACTAGCCTATTTTACCAGGTCTAATTTAAAATTTTCAAAACGGGCAATCGCTTTTTGGTAACCAATTTAACTATCAATTTCGAAAGCCTACTGCTATAGACTAACGTTACCAGAAAAAATTGATCGGTGGTTACTTCATACCGATACATCTTTTTTGAGGGAGGGCCTAACAAATGAGCGATTTTTACTTTTATTTGCAAAAGGAATTTGAGCCGATTTCTGATTTTCTGAGATGCATCCACTTAACCATAGCACCAAACTGACATTTCAATTGGAGCTATCTTTTATTTATAAAATCCAACAACAACATAGACTGCCCAACTAACCTATCCCCACATTTCAATCATGGACTGGCGGCTTGTCTGGCCATCTCTTGAGGCCAATCGTTGTTTCTCAAGAAATGTATCCTATACGTACAAAATACACTACTAGGGGCTCCATTTACAAGTGGGTTAAAAATTAGAATTACGATTGTATTTCAATTGCAATTTTTTGAATATTTGGAGTTGCAAAGGGATTCATATTAGTTTGAGTGTACATATCATATCATTCAGACATGGATTCCCTAACAAATTTGAATTGTGTAGCTGTTGGAAGGAAACCTAGTTTACCCTCAAATTCTTGGGTTATTTGATAATCCGTTGACCGGCGTCAGGCATCCAACAGGTCCAACTTCTTCGTCGAATAATTTGGATTGCAATTTTTAGGTGTGGAAATGTTCTAATTGAGCTCAACAAACACGTCATTCCAAAGGAATTGAGCTCCGATTCCAGATTTTAATACTATCGCCTTACGAAAAAGAGGAGAAAATTTGAATTTTAAAAAGGTTTGGTTGCTACCTGGATTGAGGAATCTACCTCCTACCCCTCATATAGCGACAATTAATAGTCACTATATGTTTGTAGTGATTTTTATCTAGTGACGCTATAAAAATAAGGTTAAGAACTGTCGTTGAATGAAAAATAACTAGAAACATTTAGCGACTATTAATTGTCACTATATACGGGGTTGGACGAAGATTTCTACAACTCACCCGAGTAGCACTCAAAGTTTGTTCATTTAAATTTATCCAATCCTATATCCAAGCTCAATTCCATGCCCATGGTTAAACGACGTAATTTTGATGAATCCAATGGAAATTATCAAAATATACGACTATTATACATACATAACATTGGAAACATAGATGTATTTTGGAAGACCTAGACCGAGTTAGCAAAGCGATGCACAATGTCATGCTTTAGAACCATAAAGAATTTAGGTGAATGTATATCTCTTGGGGTGTTGGATTGCAAAACTAAGCTTGGAATTGGCATCGTACTTGTTTGTTGTTTGGACACTCAGATTTGGGATTGTGATTTCAATTTTGCTCCACTTTCATGGAACTTATTTGATACTAGGTCCATTGTAATACCTAATATCTATATAGTTGAAACGAATAAACAGTTCTAAGAAGGATGAGCCTGACCAACCAACGGGGCCCCCATTAACCACCGTCGAATATTGTTGGAAGCACGCAAGGTCACTGTTGGGCTTCGAAGGAACCTTGCCCGACCACCAAAGGACGTCATCGAAGTTCGACTGTCAGTGACCGAAACCTCACCGAACCATCGTCTGATGTCGTCGAAGTTCGACTGCCAGTTACAGAAAATTTATAATTTACCCAAAAATTTTGATGGGCGGTCCACTGCCAAGGATTGCGTTGTGTTTGGCCCGCGAATAGAAAAAAGAACTATATACAGAGTTTGGAACCTTGTAGTTTTTGTGCACTTTTGAAAAATGTTGGTAAAGAATTCATTTCCAAAGCTTTCAATGATTGCATTCAGGAAACAAAATTGGAATTCTTTTTCAATTCTAATTCTACTGAAATTGAAATATTATTTCAAATGTCACTTCAATTTCCTCCTACCAATGGAAGGTGAGACAAAATTTAATGAGTTTGTTCAATTTTTAGAGCCGAATTATTAATTCCTTTCTTTATTGCAACAAAATCTGGAGGGAGGAAGAAAGCTCACAAGCGAATTTGTACAGTACAACACAATAAACGATGACACGCCGGAAGGGACAGGGTCCAGCAGGGAATCTCCGATGTCTAAGTCAGTATATAGAAGAGGAGAGTTCAATGTATGAGACGCAAAATTATCTTTTCTCCAAGTCTGACATGCATATTTCAAAATGAAACTATAGTAATAAGGTTAAAACATATCACTCTTGACGGGAAGGCCAATTAGTCTACTTAAGTACTTACTATATGAACAATTATTTGAGGCAAATAAGTAGAACCCGACTATAAATCATGCATGGATATTAGGGCTTCCATAAGATTTTGCAGTTTTTATGATAACAATGTTAATTTTTTTGTTTCACACAATGAAACTTTTGTAGACTCACATGTAATAAAATCATGGGAATCACTCAAATTAAGAACAAAAGATCGTTGCTTTTCATTCCCTAAACTTAATCTAAGCCATAACGCTCTATCCATTTATTCATGCAACGCAACTATTAATCACATCAAACAAATAAGAAGTACTTGTGTTGGATTAGCATTACATTAATACAAACGTTTAGCCAGGAGAATAAATAAGGAAGAAGTAAAAAAAAAATCTTCGATTTACTCAACGAAAAGTATTTTCAATTAACCCTATACATAGAATAAACAAATTTGATTATTTGTTTGTTATTTTTATTTCGTTTGTTACTCACTTGCGCGATGACGTTTTGTACAATAATGTGTTATCACAAACTGTACGTAACGACGCGTACATCTCATTCAATATTACCTAGAAGATGTGAAAGTATTATTCATCCGCAATCATTTTCAAATCACCAGTCATTCTCAAATCACCAAAATCTAAGGTAATATTGTGTTTATTCTTCAATTATTGTTACTTTTTGCTAGTAAGATAGAATAATTATGGTTTAGAGTACTGAACATCATTGGGAGAGAGAGTGGGGAAGGCATGGTTGGCGGACCCCACATTCAAATCTTCAAGAAAAATGCTCTCAGCTCACAAACGCTCTTCCACTCTCCCTACCCATGTGCATTGCTTCATCAGCTCCTGCTGGCTCCCTCTCATCTACAGTTCAGATCAAAGGGTTTGTGAAAGAGACACCCCAACAAAAAGGGAAACATGAAATTTCCGTTCGGTGAGCTAAATCCATCAACTTCATAATCCCTCTCTCTTTCTCTCCACCTCTTTTGGGTATGGATCCCGAGACTGTTCTTCAATACGCCCTGTTTCAACTCACACCAACTAGAACAAGGTACATGTATCTTATGCGTAATGGATTTGTAAAGATGGGGTCTTTTTGGGCTTTTCTTGGAGAATGATAAAGTTTGTCTTATTGGGTTTTCCTGACATGATGTATACAGATGTGATCTTTTGGTATTCTCCGGAGGCATTCATGAGAAATTGGCCTCTGGGTTAGTGGAACCCTTCGTTTCTCACTTGAAATTTGCTAAGGATCAGATTCCAAAAGGTGGGTATTCGATTACTTTGAGTCCGCCCACCACTGATGCCTCCTGGTTCACCAAAGCCACATTTCAAAGGTAATTCTTGATTTGTTACAGTTCTCGGAATTTTTTTTCTGAGATCTATTGCAGTATTTTGGTGATTCTCATCACTTCTTCGACATAATTCAAAGATTCAGCAAATCCGTTCTTCTTCTCAATGTACAAAATGGAACTTGTGTCGATTTCTTTATCGTAGTGGCTAATGTGAGTATATCCAAGCATTGGCAGATTCTGGTTTAGGTGGCAATGTTTTTTAAGTGAAAATCAGCAGTTTGTTTACCTCCAGAAAAACCCCTTTCTTCTGGACTGATTAAGGTTGCATTCTGTCTGCATCTATCACCAAATTACTTACATTTTATGGAGTGTTTGTTAGCGTACCGTTACTGCATTCCATGACTTGCCGGATTCTTTCTACTATTTAGTGGTCCGTGATCCATCAGATTCGATAAAATTAGGAGGCATGACATATGTTAAATGTTATGTTCATTGAACATAATAGTTGGGAGTGCCACGTGGCAATGGTATGGCTCCACTAATTGATCTTTGATGATTATGGGAAAATAGAACCTTACGTGATACTTCGTAAGCACCTTAGTCATTATGTATTAACTGAAGTGTCAAACGTTACCCAAGTTCCTTCTCCAAGCTTTACACATACATTCCACCAATTAGTTTTGGATTCGTCTCGTTTTTGCTTGTTATGTGCTGTATACTTTCACCCAAAATGACTTCTGAAATCAAATCACTCTGATGCCAAACTATTCCAGATTTTTGTCATGTTTAATAGATTAGTAGGTCTAGTATTCTGATCAACCTTGAAAGTACTTTCTTCTTGTTTTGGTGTTAGATCAGCATGCAATTTGTTGACTTATTGAGTAAAGAGTTAGATGGGTGGATATAAGTAAGATGATACTTGACTGAAGCTAATCTGTTTTGTTCCTGCCATTTCCCTTTTTGTGCAGAGTTGTTCGCTTCATAAGCACGCCTGAAATTCTTGAGAGGTTTGTACGAATAGAAAAAGAGATTGTGCAGATTGAGAGTTCTGTTCAATCTACTGAGTTAACAAACACCAATTTAGCAGCTCATGCAGAGCAAGGTATGCTTGGAGCTTAGTTCTATTAAAAGCTTTAGTCTGCATTGTTGAAATAAATTGACTTCCGTTTTGGCCCAAAAATCCATCATTTTTATTCTGTTTGAGTTTATTAATGAAAAACCTTGTAAGCTCACTTTTCAATGAGAAACCTTGACCTTTCTTAAAAATAAGTACAAGTACAGCAGTACATTTCAAATATTTTCCTGGTGAACATTGTGCATCTCTGATTGTTTGCTAGTCATCCCCATCTTATGCATCCCAAATTTAAAATGCATCAATTTTTTTTTGTTTAGTGGGAAGCTTGCCAGCTGTTGATGCGATCACTAAGAAGTCAACCGATTCCTCAAAGGTACTGTTTGTGCGTATTACAAATTATTTCCTATGTTTTTATGAGAATCCATATCAAAGTAAAACTTACTGCTTGATGTTCCTCTTAGTTAAAAGACGAAAATGGAATCAACGACGTTGCGAAAGAAGAAAATTCCAAGTAAACCATCTTACCGTTGAATGATTGCATTTGTTATTTATTTTTTCTTAATTGCTCATCAAGTTGTCTTTGCTAGGGTTCGCCTTCAACGTCTCTTGGAAACTCGAAAAGCATTGCTCCGGAAAGAGCAAGCTATGGCTTATGCCCGTGCCCTCGTAGCTGGGTTTGAAATGGAGAATATGGCTTATCTCATTTCTTTTGCAGATTATTTTGGGGCGTCACGTCTAAGGTATTACTGGGTAGCTGGTTCGAACCACCTTAAGCTTGCCTTAATTTGTGATTTTTGCATGTTTCATAAATTTATCATCTAACTTATTTGCAACAATCAATTTGCGTAACAAACAGAAGTAGTACTAGCATGAGATTATGGACCTTCTATTATTATTGACTTTGAGATAAATGAAGCTCAAGTCAAATGACGACAAATAAGGTCCTGTCTGACCCAAGTTGAGTTTCTACTCTCGAGATCACCTTTTCTGTTCGGTTTATGTAGGCAAGCGTGCACTGATTTCAAGGAACTGTGCAAGAAGAAGAACACAGATGGTCTTTGGATGGATGAATTAGCAGCAATGGCAGCATGCTCTCCTTCAGAACTCTCGTACTCGGGGACATCTGGAATTATACTTACATCTGAAAGTAGCGCCCCAAGTCATATTAACATGTTAAATTTTCACAGTAATGGTGTCTCTACTGGCACGCTTGTACCAAATGGCTCTTCTGATGACTCAACTCGGGCCAATTTAGACGGCATCAAAGGTAGTATTCACTTTTTCAATCTTTGAATATTCTTTTTACTTGTATGTTTTGATTGACTACGAAAACTAGTGGGGAGAACGACGCTGCAGCCAGCATGCTTGGTCATATTCTAGGGTCGTACAACCTCTCCTATATAAATATTCATGTCCAGCTAGTACATTTTCTCTACAAGAGGAAAAGAAAAACAAGTTCTGATTTTCCCTTCCTGGCACGTCTTTGTTCAAAGTGGCCAAAGGCATCGAGTATAATCAGTTGCTTCTGCATCATTTTTAATTATTATCCAGGTCATGTGAAGAGCAAACCTCAGGTGCTTCATTTATTTATTCAGCTTAAGGTTTCCTTTATAATAAACTAACAAGGACTTTTCCAACATTGTTGGTATATGTTTGTGGACCTCTAAAAAAATGTGTTTTAACGGTCTTGGAAGATACTGATAGGTGACAATTGCGATGGTAGGGTTCCTAGAAATTTTGTGCTGTCACGCCTGAAGCAGCTGATTTAAGTTTAAAGCCATACATGATAACCTCCAAACTACATTAGAAAAGGGCGTAATAATAGAGAGGAATCCCTCTGTGTATTTTCTCTAAACAGAAGTACTTGAGGCTATTTTGTACCAGTTTTTGTTTTCCCATTGCTCTGAGATTGCTGGTCCTCTTCAGAATACAATATGCTTAAATTGTCTGTTTAGATGCAAATGTTCATTTTCCGTCATCATAACATAGGTCATGCAACAGTAATTTTCATGCTTCGTATGATTTAAGAGCATGTTTGGCTTCATACTTCCAACATATAATCAGTTTCCTGTAATGCAAACAATTTAAATGCAGATAACGATCAGGTACCACCTACTCCAGCAACAGTCCAGGCGCAGATGCCATGGCCGAACCAGATTCCCCAGTACGTGTACAATTTTCAGAGCCCTGTGCAACAAATTCCTCAATATCAAGGTTTCCCTTTTCCTGGTATGCACCCTGTACCACCATATTATTCAGGGAACATGGGTTGGCATCCACATGTGGATGAATCTGGCCATGGTCCTCGACACCATAAGTCATCTTCAAGGAAAAAGGACAAACTCCCGAATGGCAAAGTAGGACCTGAGCCTGCTGAAGAAGATCAACAAAATGTATCCAGCGACTCTTACTCTGGAAGTGATTCAAATGCCACTACAAAACATGACAGAAAGCATTCCTCTAATAGGAAGAAGTCCTCAAAAACAGTTGTGATCCGTAACATTAATTATATTACCTCAAAGAGGAGAAACGGAGAAAAGGACGAAGTACTTGATGACTCTTCTTCAGTTGAGAACCAGTTGAGTGATGAAGATTCCATTGAGCAGACAATAAATGATGCAGTTGAATCTTTTGGAAAACACCACAAGTCCAAATCCCACTACAACAAGAAAAGAGGATCAAATGGTTCTCCCAACCACGATCTTGAGAAGGACCTAGCTTCAAATATATCAGAGGGAGGAAAAGAAAATGGCGACTGGGATGCTTTCCAAAATCTTCTGATTAGGGATGAGGAGTTGACTCCTGATGTGGTTAGAGAGCAACAACCAATGGATAGTCAAGACGAACATAGTGCGATGAGAAGTTCTAATGATGGGGTTTCAGTTGCAATGGGTCACGCTGTTGACTTGGAAGATGAAAAAGTCGCGATGCAACGAACAAGTAAAGCCGACTCCTTTGTTGTGACAGAGAGAGTCGAAGGGAATGAAAGGCGGATTATCTTGAATGATTTTTCCAATGGTGAAAACTTCCGTCCAAGTACAAAGATGAGGGATTCCGCCGATGCCCAGTTGATTATCTCAGGCAGATTGGAAGAATCAGGGAGCAATTTGCAAAGAACCGTATCTGATATTGTGCCAGAGTCATCCATAATCAGAAATAGTAATGGTGAAGATTGGTTTGTAATCAACCACTCAACATCCATTGAGCGAGCAGTTTTTAATGGAAATCATTCTTTATCAATGGAGGGTGACCGCTCTCACTCACAAACAAGTAAAAACGTCGATCCAATAGATGATTCGTTTATGCTACAAACCCAGTCGTCCATTGATGATCAGTACGATTCTCAATGGAAAACAGACATAAGCATGGTTGCAGGCGTTAGTCCAGCTCCTGAAACTGGTTTCGCAGATGTTTCACACGTCAAACATGGAGTAGCTGATGTTAACGAGCCTGATGACCTCTGCGTGATGCTTGCACGGGAATCAGGAGTGGAGTCTAGTAGGGCATCTTGGACACCGGAAATGGATTATGGAATTGAGGTTTCTTTCAGAGAAGCTGATAAAAAGTCTGCCCCTAAAGAAACGAATGATGACACAGAGGAGAAGGTTCCGGTGAATAGTAGAAGCAATAAGAGTAAGAAGGTTGTAGGTCCCGGAACAAATAACGTGGCAAAAGGAGCGAGATCTAATGTTTTGCGGGGATCTTTTCCAACAAGCAGATATGACATTTTGGCTAAGAGCAAGACATCATCTCCATCTGCTAAAAGTAGGCCCACAACTCAAAAGAGCAAACTGGAAAAGGTACAATTAACGCTGTCTATGCCTTGCTTGCTGTCCTTTTTTTCTTTTGTACTTGTATTGATGCATACCTGTAAGCAGGAAGAAGAGATGCGAAAGAAAATGGAAGAACTAGTCATTGAGCGACAGAGAAGAATTGCTGAGAGAAGTGCAGCCAGTGGTTCTACTCCTGCAGTATCCAAGAGAGTCCCGATGGGAAGTAAAACAGCACCTTCAAATTATGACAAGCATAAGCCTGTGAAGCAAAAAATGTGAATGCAGTATCAAAGATCTGATTTATCATAGCAAGGCCTGACGTGATTGTTGCCGTAAATGCTTAGGCCCCATATCAAGAATTTTATTGCAGCACTTTTTTGGAAGGCATTGACGACTTTAGAGTGATAAAAATCACGCCTGGCTCGAGGGTTCACCACTATAAATGAATGGAAAGCGAGAAGATTTGTCTATGAAGAAATCAACTCCAACATCAAAACCGTAGTCCCGCTACAAAAAGGTTCCCAATTTTTCTGCGAGTTTGTTAGATTATTGTTCATATGCCATTGTTTGATCTCTGCGTAATAAAGCGTACTTGGGTACTGCGCTCTTGCTTTATTCTTGTCTGTTGAGCTTTATTGTAAAGTTGATTTGTTTTCTACTTCTTGGAGGAAAATAAAACTACCCTCCCGGTTCCTGTACAGGGAGTTGCCTCTGGTTTCTGAAATACTTCCATGTATGTATTTTCACATGTATAATCGAGTCCGTTGTAAGAATACCTTTGTGATACGGGAGTAATTATAAATTTGACTGTTCAGTCCAAAATTTCTTGAGTTCTTTTATGGTGATGAGTTATGTAACTTGGTTCTGTTTTTGAGATTGTGGGCATCCTCTTGGCCAAGTTATTGCATTAGTCACCGCCATCTTAGGATCTAATAGAACATGCAAACCAAAAAGGTAAGAAGAACACAGTTGAACTCCAGTTTTAAATCAGACCTGAGAAATCTTGTATACCTCTGATTTTGTTCGCATAGCATGATCATCTAGGACGGTAAATGTATTCGTACCGAAGCTCACACAATACAGCTAAGGTTATAACTAGGCATGCCACCATTGCTACCGTGTAGATCATTGCAGCCATTACTTGACATTCTGCTGCAAACCCAACACCATCATTGCCAATGGGCCTAACAGTGGCAATAACACTGGGACTAGGAGTGCCACTAAGAAGGTTCTAGCGCTACTGCGACTGCCTCTTAACACTGGTACTACCAGTGTTTCAACTGCTTGTACTATACCAAGATAAATGCGGAGTCTGAAAAATTGGCATTGGTTCTTCCACGTCTCAGAATATCAGCGCCGCCACCACCACCAACCTACACCTTCCCAGTTGGCCACTGTTGTAAAGACCACCACCAACCTACTCCTTCCCAGTTGGCCACTGCTGTCACTGTTTCTACGGCCTCCATCAACACCTCTGTCAAGAACATACCAATAAGATTAGTACTAACTAAATATCTTAACAGATCTCAAATCAATTCAATGCTTCATTGACACAAAACAAATTGTAATCAAGTAATCATAGAGATCTCATTTTATGTGGGGTACGTACTTCACGTCAACCTACTTCCCTAGATATTTTAAAGTTGTCATTGCCACGTCATGTAAGTCATACTAAATAGAAAAATCGAAATTCTAGTCGTTACTCATCATATCAGAAGAAAGAATTGTTCAAAAGTTAAACAAAAAAACTTGTACTGCGACTAGAGTTTTTGAAAAAGTTCTCTGGTGCATTTCTAATGGTTTCGGATGTGCCATACATTCTTGATTTACTACGAAACGACCAAATTTTACTGTCACATAACCAAAATATTATTACTCTTTCCGTCCCACATATATTAATCATATTTTCTTTTTGAGCCGTCCTACAAAAATTGACCACTTTTAAATTAAGAAAGATTCTCTAGGTATTTTTATACATTTATCTTTTTATACTTTTTTTATTCAATTTCTCTCTCTCCTGATCCACCTTCTTTCTTATTTTTATTCTATTTCTCTCTACAAATTTAAAACTCCACTAACCAATTTTTTCCTCTCCAGACCCATTCTCTTCTCCCTGTCTCTAAAATGTAAAATGAAAAACACACAATATATAACTTAAAATTTTAATATGCGTGCAAAGTCAAATTGAGCGATTTATGTGAACGGATGGAGTAATGAATAAGCGAAGATGTGTCACATAGGTGGGTCATGTAAAATCACTTAATTTTTGCAAATCATTGTTGGTTTTGTAAAATCGTTACATTAGATTATTTGGGGGATAGTTTTTGCTCATTTGATAACAATTCTTGCTTATTTAATAACAATAACTGCTAGGAATGTACGGCGGAATGCACCATAGCACGAGGGTTTGTGATACTTCGAACCCAACAGCATGTATGTGTTTAACGAACTAGACCAGGGGCGGAACTGTTGCATGACCACGGGGGGCCATGCCCCCCCCCCCCCCCCCTCCACCCCAAAAAAAAAACTTTTGAATTTTTTTTTATATTTACACAAATGCTATTATCTCGTAATATTACTTAATTAGGGTTTCGTTTTGTTGTATTTTCTACTTTTTATGCCACACGAATTAATCAAGGTTCTTTTTTTTTTAAGTTAAAATTTTTATAGTAAGTCTCGCACAGTTAATAATCACATTAATAATACATCTGTGGAGTAAAAGTTAAGCTTATTCATGCAAGATTATTAATCCGTTTTTGATTAACATTATCAAGTTAAATAAATCATTATGAGAAGCAAAATTAAATGATTACTAGTCAAATTGAACAATTATTTTATGTTAGCCATCAATTTATTTTATACCTTCTTGGTCCTCCCTTAATTAGACTTTCTGGATCCACCCCTGAACTAGACCTTTCCTATTCTTCACGCTCAGTCACGGGTCGCTGTCAGACGTAAACACCGGTGGTGCCAAGGAATCTACTTTGTTGTTTGGCTTTCGCGAAAAATATGGAAGAGTTGCCCTTCCTTGGACGACAAGTTGCACGAAGGGTTCATGGTTTTGTAAGGCCGGGATGGTCTAACAATGGTTCTTGGGTTGTTGCCTCCATTGTAGAGAGGGAGTTTAGGACTAGTAGAGGGAGTGATATGAAGTGCAAGAAGAGGCATTGGGGGTACTACTGCTGGTATTTAGGGTTTGTGAAGACAAGGGACCGTTTTACTTAGCTAGGTAAATACTAAAGCTGCGTTTTGTTATACGTTAACATGTTTTTAATTTTTAATTTTTTTGGGGATTTATTTACTATTTTCAAATTTTGTCACCCGAACAATAAGTTCAGACCTTATTCACCAAGTTTTTGCAAATATAAAATTGATATTCATTCCACGTGAAAGAGTTTTCTTATTTTTTTTGAAGTGCGGTATGTTACTTTTATAACTATGAGATTACTATCAAGTTAAACCAATTTTGATGCAATTAGGTCTTATGAAATGCATCTCTTTTCATATTTCCATAAACATATATATGAAGACAAATTAAGAAATGATAACTAAATGAGGGTAAACGAAGTCTTGGGGTGAAACGTCAAGCCTTGTGATCCTCTTCTTTTTTTTTTCTCTTCAAAAAGTTTTCTGGTGCAATGCAGGTGGTAGCCAGAGCCCATCCAATATAGTGACAACTAATGATTGATTATCTATCGTCAGTGACATTGAAATAGTGCACTAAGATGTGCTATTAGGATTTGTCACTGCAAAAATACCACTAATCATACATAACATCATTAGTTGTCGTCATATGCTGTATCGAACTTTAATGTAACAGTGTCTGAAGGGGACCACGCAATCAGCATTGGAGTAGTGGTTCGAGGTACAAAGCGACTTTTGCACAGGTTCGTCAATGATGGCTTTTTGGAACCTGAATGTACAAAGACGATGAAAGCTTACGAAGCAGTGCTCTTTGGAATCGAATGTGAATTTTGGGATGTAACCATCGAAGGCGATGTAGAAAATGTAATTCCAGCACTTCGGCAGGAAGGTGAGTACTCATCAACGAAGGGCAATGTGATTGGTGAAGTTAAAATTATGTATAATAACGTCCATATTGTACGCCAAACTGGGAATAGAATATCCCATAGACTAGCATAACATGCTAGAACTCTTGATGACTTTTTTGCATGAATGAAAGAGGTGCCCGATTTTGTAATACTTGCCATCCAAGACGATGTACTGCACGAACTAATGGATTAAACTCGCTTCATTATCAACAACGACAACAACAAAAAAGTGAAATTTTCCATTAAATTTTCGCATTTACAATGTTATATTTTTCTAACGTACGTAAGAATTGCATACATTCCAAACATATACCACCATAACTGACATACATTTTATTTTTATTTTTGGTCACTTTTTGGTACACATATAGTAACCCTAAATTGTCCCTTCTTTCATGGAGGTGGATTGGTTAGCCGTTATTAAGCCACCCTAAATTGTCCCTTAACAACAGCTCAAAACAAATAATGACCAACTGAGCACTACGGCCCGAAAATTACGCTTTTACGCGGCTTTGTCCCATTGAAAAGGCAGCATTTTCCCTCTCTCCCTTGACTCTCTCTCTCTCTCTCTTTGGCGACAAAGAGAGAACAGGTTTTGTCCACGGGGCTTTGAAGGAGCCAACATATTGGGCTGCACGTTTTAGTTTTGTATTCTTCCAGCTTCCTTGTTTGTTTGAAATTTGAATGTTCTTCATCCTGACAATTCTCTATTGTTCTTGCTTGTACATACACTTTTTGCGTTTGCAAATCTTGGGTTTCTTGTTAAACCTGAGGAAGCTTACCCAGAATGGTAAAACAAGTAATTTAATTGGTGACAGTTGTTATCATCTTTGTTTTTACGGTTCAAGACTCTATAAGGGTTGTTACCAGTTGCTGGCAATGGCAACCGGGTCATGCTGTGGTGTAGCGCCAATGCTTTTCCGCAAGAAGGTTCTTGGTTATGAGGTATGTTTCTATACGATTGTATCGTCGTTATCGGTTAATTATATGGTTTATGCTGATAGTTTCAACCCAATTTATTTCTGCTGTGAGCATTAAAGCATGTTGATGTCGTTAATCTTGTCGTTGAAAGTTGTGATATACGAGGCCTTTTTGGAAAAACAAAATGAAGATTATTATAAGTCACGTAGAGCAGGGTTTGCTTTAACAAAGCCATGTATCTCTATCAATATCTGCATTGTTGTCGTCAAAATCATCATGATTTCATCACTCCTCCTGATAGAGGGTTCAGACAAGGCTTCTATACTCCTGTGCCGTCAAAAGTCGAATCTTTGCTGCTAATACGCGCAAAACACCAGATTTCGATGCTCTTCCCTGCAAATTATTGGGATAACGTGGATGAACTAGGAGTACGTTCACAGCTACGTAAAAAATCTGACTTTAATACCCGAATACTTGGTAGTTGCCTTCCATGGCAATTGCATTTACGGCCATTATCACATGGCAAGAACATTCGAAGTTTTACAGAGTTGAAACAAAATTGTGAGACGAGCACATTGAGAACCTGAATTAGAAGAAGATGGAGTAGAAGATAACAATGTCTGATTATCTGACCTAGTTGGCTGACACATGACAATCTCAACAGGGAAAAGAGCTCCTGGAGACAAGCAAAAGCTGTGATGCACCGAAAAATCTCAAGGAGAGCAAAGGCTTGATAATGCGCAATTCATGCGGGGTGGCAGGCAACTTCGTGACGATGATGGAGCTCCGGGCTAAGATTCTGACCTTTAGAGACTTACTTGACCTACCTCCTTCTGTTGGCTCGGCTTCAGTCATGGAGGTATTATCTTCCTTTTTTTCTCATTCTCCTCCCCCTTTCTTTGCACAACTCGGATGAAGAAACAGCAAAGAACCTTGCTTTTCTTCTCAACTAATTTTTCTTTCTTTGCATTACTCAAACAACCAACATTTTCTGCAGTTGGTGATCGGGACAGTGAAGGATCTGCATAGAATGTATCCTGATACCATACCCTGTATTTTGATGTCGGAAACAGAAGGAACAACTATGCGTCAGGTTATAATTTACTTTCCAGAAAAATAGGCTGAATTTGTAACCTATATATGTTTTCTCATCAAAATCCTTTTTCCTTTTTTTTGGTGATCGCTGCTTTTACTGCTAAGCTAATCAATGTAACATTTTGAAGCAGGCACTGAATGCCTTTTGTGATGCTTTGAAATCATTGGGAGACCTGTGGACAAATAGTGATGAGTGGATGGTGAAATGCAAAAGTGATGATCTAGCTAGCAAGGATTTGGAACACCTTGGTATGGTTTTCCCAACTCAAGATGTTTATTGCTTAACGTGGACACCTCTTAGGCCCTGCCTGGATGCATTTTTCAGTGTATCCCTTTTAGTTCACCGCATTGGGATGCCCTTTTCAAGTTTTTACCGGAAATCCCAGAAAATCTTCACTTTAAAGTCTAAACTCAGCCAGCAGCACGACACTTCTTTAAGTATCACAAAGCCACTTTTGACAGACAATGTTTCTGTTCACCCTCTAAAAGACCTTCACAAAGAGAATTTAAGCTAATTGTTGCGCTCTGAGAGTTTTGTTGCGTGTGCTAATTATCAAAAATTATTCAGCAGACAAATTTGATGGTGTGAAGATCGAAAACATGAAGACATTTAGTATTTTCTGAAACAAGGAAAAGACTAGGCCTTAATTTCTAGCTCAGAGTTTCTAACAAATTTCTGTGTTGAAACTGATACAGCATTGGCAGTGCTGGACGACATGATTAAAGTAGCAAGTGAGAGGTTGTTCGATATGATAGACGAGGATGAGGAGATGCCAGATTACAGTCCCCCAGCTAATGCATTCGGAGGGGCTTTCCAGGAGTCCTATTCGGACACCAAAACCCCTTCTCCTTGCTCTCCAGCAACCCCAACTTCAGTGCTTCCGGAGATTAGGTGCTCGTCTGCTACAGTTGCCACAAAGGGTTCTTATGCCCCACCTCTTCTCTTGCCTCTCAGAGTTCAAGCTGTTGGGAAGCTGAACCCTATCGATGTAAAGCGCCTCTCTTTCCACATGTTTCCTCATGTAGCCGCGGCACAAGATTCTAACCTTGTAAATAAGGCAATTGAGGAAGAGAATGCTAAGATAGAAGAAAAGAATCAGCCTGAAGTGACAGCAGAAGACACCATGGAGGTTGACATAAATTTCAAAATGCTGGAGGATATACAGAAGATTCTGATGACTAATCTGGACAAGATAACTAGTCATAAAGGAAGATATCTAATAGGAACTCCAAATATCCAACCAACGCCAAGCCCTGGTAGCTTAGCAAAAGGAGCAATGGATGTGGAACTACCACCGCCATCACCCCCTAAGCAATCAAATGTAGCAGCAGAGGTTGCACCACCACCACCGTCGATGATGTCCTCAAGTGCAGTGGTATCATCAGTACCCGCACCGCCGCCACCACCACCATCACCATACATGCTGTCCCCACAAGAAATAATGTCGACAGTGCCACGACCGTTGTCACAATCATCACTGTTAAATTCGCAACCAAATTCACCAGAAGAACCAGCACCACAAACCAAGACAGCAGGAAATGCTTCAATGCTACCACCGCCACCGCCACCGCCACCACCAGTAAAGACAGCAGGAAGTTCTTCCATGTTACCGCCACCGCCAGCACCCATGACAACAGGTGGTATGGTTGCTCCACCACCACCACCACCACCTATGACATCAGGAAGCATACCGCCTCCACCCCCACCGATGATATCAAGAAACATGCCACCTCCACCACCACCCATTAGAACAGGAAATATGGCAACAATGCCCCCACCTCCACCACCCTCCATGCCAACAGGAAATGTGACAAAAGCACCACCTCCACCACCGCCACCCGTAAGGTCGTCAACTGGATCAGTGCCATCTCCACCACCACCCATGCCACTGACCAAGGGAGCTGCTCCCCCACCACCTATGCCACTGGCCAAGGGAGCTGCTCCCCCACCACCCCCTACACTTGGTGGCACCAAATCCCTGCGCCCAAAGAAAGCAACCACAAAGTTGAAGAGATCATCGCAGATGGGTAATCTATATCGACTTCTTAAGGGGAAGGTGGAAGGGTCTAGTTTAGACGGCAAATCGGCACAAGGAAGAAAGGGCAAAGTTGGGGCCTCTTCTGGTGGAAAGCAAGGAATGGCTGATGCACTAGCAGAGATGACAAAAAGGTATCCCTTTCACAGAATTTTTTTAGTCTAGTCCCCTGTTACATCCTTCCTCATATTCAACCTTTTCTTTTCGTTTCTCAGATCAGCATACTTCCAACAAATCGAAGAGGATGTTAAGAATCATGCAAAAGCAATCAAGGAGGTTAAAATTGCTCTAAGTTCTTGCCAGACATCAGACATGGCTGAGCTCCTCAAGTTCCACAAATACGTGGAATCCCATCTTGAGAAACTAACTGATGAAACCCAGGTCTGAATGGTTTGTGCTCTGGTTTAATTTCCATTTCTGGAGCTTTCATTTGATTATAACGATCCACAATTATTCGATGTGCAGGTTTTGGCAAGGTTCGAAGATTTCCCAGCAAAGAAGTTGGAAGCCTTGAGGATGGCAGCAGCACTATACTCCAAGTTAGATTCAATAGTAGCTACTCTTCAGAACTGGAAGATAGTGTCTCCACTAAACCAACTACTAGAAAAAGTTGAGAGTTACTTCAATAAGGTAAACATGGGGCTTCTGTAGGATTGCATGGCTCAATAAAGATTTACCCACTTTTCCAACACTTACGTAAATGAAATTACATATAGATCAAAGGAGAATTGGACACACTTGAACGAACGAAAGATGACGAGTCCAAGAAGTTTCTCAGTCACAAGATCCATTTTGATTTCGGCATCCTTGTACGGATTAAAGAGTTGATGGTAGATGTGTCGTCAAGCTGCATGGAATTGGCACTTAAGGTAAAAATTTCCAAAAAATGTTTCTGCAATATGGAACAATAATCTCTTTCCAAGATAGCTAACCCGTCGCATGGTTATTGTTTCTTAATTAATGCAGGAGAGGAGGGAAGCAAATGCAAAAATAACTGAAGAAAATGGAGGCAAGAAAAAGGTATCTGCTAAAATGCTCTGGAAGGCGTTTCAGTTTGCGTTCCGAGTTTATACCTTTGCCGGTGGACACGATGATCGTGCAGACAAGCTAACCAGAGAACTGGCTCAGGAGATAGAGACTGATCCTCATCACGATTAACGTACGATATACATAAACTAAGAAAGCCTCTGCTGCATAAGCAGCATTCAATTCAAAACTTTTTGAAAGGTTTGAGGCATTTGATCTCGTTGAAGCATATCTTGGCAAAAGCCTATAAATGCTTCACTTTTTTGAGTTGTGATTTCCTTGTAATAGGACATGGTATTGGTGTAAGAGCGCTATATGCTGAGACTCTGCGGGGGAAACGTTAAGCTAAACTCTAGCTTGATATAAGTATCTATTTTTTGGTTGAGCTTGTGTACCTAACAATTTTTCTGCATATGTTCTATCCAGGGAAAGAGATTAATTAACATCCTCTCTCTTTCTGAAATTTGCTTGATTACTAGCATGTGCGTGTTTGATCTTTGATAGTGCCCCTAGTTCAAGATTCTTATCCTTAAATGAAGAAAAAATGCACAAACTAATTAAGGATCTATCGCTCGTCAAGAAGTAGCCACCTCCAGTTAGACAACGGAAACGCAACTTAATCAGCCACTATATGATTCTGATTCTGAATAAAGCTATGTACAGATTATTCTGTCTGATGGGCGATGATCTCCCTCTCAACGAATTATAGTCATATTTAACTCTTGAAGTAGTTCTAGTAACTTTTGGATCAAATCTGCAATCTGGTAGCCTTGCATTTTCAACTACAATGCATCCATATCGGGCTTTGCACTATTAAGCAGAAGCAAACGTCTCTCAAGTTTCATTTACCTGTGTAAACTTGAGCAAATAATCCATGGTATGAAGAGGAAACTGCCACATTGAATACATATAAGTTGTCAAGCAACTATACAAGTGTATCAAACGAAACATAATGTGAATCTTGCGCTACGGTTAGAGCGAAACTACAGTCAAGGAAGATAAGTTTCAAAAGATATCAACCTTGTCCTTTCCGTCGTTAGTCTGTTAAAAAATCGTACATTTTGATGATGTCATCGGATATATATTTTTAAAATATCAAAATTGCCCCTATTATAGATTTAAACTCTATTTTCTTTAATGTGTACTTTTTTTTCCTTTTGATAAAGTCAGGATTTGCATTTAGGGTTCAAACCTCTCTCTCTCTCTCTCTCTCTCTCTCTCTCTCTTCAACTCCCTCATCCCTCCCTACCCCACCTTCCCCATCCCGTAGCCTCCCCCCACCCCCTTGTCCCTGTACCCCGACGGCATGGCGTTGGTCTGTCGTTGCTCGGTTGCGATTGCGTAGATCACGTTGCTATTTTGGACGTTGCAGATCTGGACAAGCGGCTACTTTGTTGTTGCTTTGAAGGTGACGGAGGGCCTGTCACAGTGGGCCTGCGACGGTGCACAGCTTGATTTGCATTGGTCGGGCCATTGCTCAAATTTACCCAAAAATGGCAACAGGTTGGGGGAGGATGGGAGTAGCGACGGCGAGGTGGGGGGATGGGGGCAACCACAGATTAATGGGAAATAGCTAGCGACGGGGTAGGGAATAGGGTAGGGGCAACAGGGGGTAGGTGGAGGGGGCGGAGGACAGCGATGGGGTAGGGGAGGATGGGGGTAGCCACAAGTTAAGGGGAAAGGTGGGGGTAGCAACGGGGTAAGGAGGATGGTGGGGCAACGAGGAGGTGGGGGCAGCTGCGGCGGGATGGGGGAAGTTGGAAAGAAGGAGAGAGTTAGGTGATTATGCAATTTGTTTCCAAAAAACAAAAATTGCAACCAGACCAAGAACAAAAACACAAATTTGAAAAAACAAAAAGGTTTAAATCTGTAATTTTAAAAAAAAAAATGGCATAATTTTTGTTAGAGAGATCTTAATTTAGAATTTAGGGTTAGATCAACCCAAATTTGAAAGACAAAGAAAGAAATTAGGATTTTAACCCAAATTAGGCAAGAATGGCATTTGAGAGTTACATTACTAAGTGATGGGCATTTTGTTCATTTTATTCAAACCGTTATGTGTTTTAGTATTTCCGTTCGGTCAATAGATATAATTGTAATTTGTCCAACTAATGGACATGCCTTTAATTTCACTCTAACCTCAAGGATACTGCTGTAATTATCCCAAACAATTAATAGACATGCCAAGAAAGCACCCCAAAAAAAGTTCTCTACTGCTTGATCTTTACAAGTTTAACCGGTGTCGAGCATGGACCAAAAGTACGTCAATTTATTTAGAAGATAAAACTATTTGGGGAATGACAATAACCACCACTGTACGTTAATCTATATCTATATAATAAATAATAAGCGAAACGAGACCTCTTTTACGCGACACGTTATCGTAGAAATAACTTCTTTACTTAATACATCATCACTTTATATTTTCAATGTGAAATAGACCTATAATCATTATAAGAGTTACTAAAAGTCTAAAACACTATCATGGATAGAGTCCTTATTTCTTGATAAGTTAATCTTTATATCAGTAAACCTCATATAATTAAAAAAATCATAATTCTTAGTGCTCTGAAACTCTAACTAATTAATGGACTAACTTATTAGGATTTAATTTTGTGTATTGAATCCTTAAAACCACTCTCTAACATGAGTATAAAAATTTATATATCTAAAAAATGAAAATAATATTATTATCTTGAATGGGGTCCTTTAAATAAGCGAATCAAGATCTTATTTACGCGCACGCCGTCGTAGAAATAACTTCTTTATTTGATACATCATCACTTTATTTTATATTTTCAATGTAAAATAGAATTATAAGCATTATAAGAGTTGCTGAAAGTTTTAAATACTATCAAGAATAGGATCTTTATTTCTTGATAAGTTAATTTCTATATTAGTAAGTCTTATATAATTGAAAAAAATAATTCTAAACGTTCTGAAACTCTACCTAATTAATGGACTTACTTATTATGATTTAATTTTGTATATTGAATCCTCAAAACCACTGTCCGACATGAATATAAAAATTCATATATATCTACAAAATAAAAATAATAATATTCTCTTGAATAGTGTCCCTTATTTTTTGATAACTTAATTTTCACGTCAATAAGCATTATATAGTTGAAAAATCAATTCTAAACATTCTGAAATTCTAACTTATTTTATAAGTGTCACTAAAGGTATGAAATATTATCTTGGATGAGGTCTCTATTTCTTCATAAGCTAATTTCTATATTAGTAAGCCTTATATGATTGAAAGAAAAAGTAATTCTAAACGTTTTAAAAAATCTAACTAATCAATGAATTAACTTATTAAGAATTAATTTTGAGTATTGTATCCTCAAAACTACTCTCCAATATGAATATAAAATTTTATATATTTTTAAAACAGAAAATAATATTATCTTGGATGGGGTCCTTATTTATTGATAAGTTAATTTTTATATTAGTAAGTCTTATATAGTTGAAAAACTAATTCTAAACATTCTGAACATCTAACTAATTAATGAACTAATTTATTATGACTTATTTTTAACTATTGTATTCTTAAAACTACTTTCTGATATTATTATATAAATTCATATATCTAAAATAAGAAAAAAAAATATTAAATTTAGAAAAAAAAAAACAAATGATGTTACAATATTGAGATTGACACAATAAAAATGATGCAGCAATTGATTCACCTTTAGAATCCTTTTGGTACAATTAAAAAGTTGACATTATTTTTTTAATTGAGACCATAAACCAACAAATGACTGTATAATAATTATTAATTAAAATCACAATAATTGTAAAAATTATTTGTAAATATGATAGTTGAACGGGATCTAAATTTATATACCAAACATTTTAGTGTATAGAAAGGTATGAAAATAATATATTTGATGTGATCCCTATTTTTTAAGTTTATTTAATTTTGCTTCTAAAACTCTAAATTTACTAATTTTTTAGGATTTGAATTTGACTATCATGTTCTTAAAACTAACTTTCTAATATGAAGAAAAACAAACATGTATTTAGAAAATAAAAAAAATTGAGATTCAAAATAAAAAAATTATGTTATAGTTAATTTAAATTTATTATGATTGATTAAATGTATATGTATTGACACATAACATAGTGATTATATAACATATAAAATTAATAATCAAATTATAGAATAATTTTTTTCTTGATAAGACAGCAAGATAAAAAAATAAAAAAAAAAGTGGCTATGTGAGCATAAATAACAATAAATCACATATGTATAAGAAAATAAGAGTTTGAAATTAAATCAAATTATTCTTATTTACAATATTTGACAACATTTCAAACCTTTAAGATGCAAAAAATATGAAATGTCATCAGATTATATTTTCAATGTAAAATAAAATTATAACATTATAAGTGTCTCTTAAGGCCTCAGATATTATCTTGAATATGGTCCTTATTTCTTGATAAGTTAACTTTTATATTAATAAGCTTTATATATTTGAAAAACTAATTCTAAGTATTCTGAAATTTTAACTAATTAATGAACTAACTTATTATAACTTAATTTTAATCATTATATCGTTGAAATCACACTCTAACATGAACATAAAAATTCATATATCTACAAAATGAAAATAACATATTAACTTAGAAGAGATAAGAAGATGATGTTACAATTTAGATTGAAACAATACAAATAGTTTAACAATTGATTCATATTTATTATATTTTAATATATGCTGACCGAAGTATATGCTTACCGTGGTCGATGTAAAAATTTATCAATATAATATATAGCATTTAGAGGCACAATAAAAAAATTGACGTAATTTTTTTTGTGAGACCACACAACCAGCAAATGGCCGTACAATTATTATTAATTAAAATTCGAATAATGGCTAAGCTTATTCATAAATCTGATAGTTGAAAATGATTTAAAACTATATACTAAACATTTAATGTATCTAAAGGTATGTAAATATTATTTTGGATGTGATCCTTATTATTAAGTTTATTTAATTTTGCTTCGAAAACTCAAATATGCTAATTTTTCAAAATTTAATTTTTACTATTTTGTTTTGAAAACTAACTCTCTCATACGATGGTAAGAAATCATGTATCTAAGAAATAAAAACAACATAGGATATTTAGAACAAAATTTTTATGTTACAGTTAATTTAAATTTATTATATTTTCCTAAATGTATATGTAATTACACATAACATAATCATTACAAAAAAAATTATCTATGCAATATATAAAATCATTAATCAAATTATAGGATAGTTTTTTGATTTGATAAGATAGCATGATCAACAAAATAGCTGTATAAGTATAAACAAGATTTTAAAAAGAAATCAAATATAAAATAGAAGAAAAAAGGTGCAATCTTATTATTAATTACTATAGTTGAAAATATTTAAGAACTTTAAGATGCAAAAATATGATATGTCATCAAATTATGTTTTCAAAATGAAATAAAATTATAAACATTAAGATAGTGTACTTTATCGTTCCGCGACATTAGGTGAGAATTCACTAAAGAGAAGGGAAAAGAAAGAGGCTGCTTGCTCTTTTGGGTGACATAAGGAAGGGGATTGCCCCATTAAAGCAATAGACCACAAGAAGGTGGTGAAAAGAGACAGCCTCACAATCACGATACAGTCAGACAGTAGCGCTTTCGAACATCACATATGACAAAACAAGCGAACTCTAGTCGGCTTGGCTTCAAAGGTAAGTTTCTCTAAAGGTCTCAAATATTATCTTGAATGTGGTCCTTATTTCTTGATAAATTAATTTTTATGACTTCACTATAACTCTAACTAATCAATGAATTAATATATTATGACTTCTATAACTACTGCATGTATCCTTAAAACCACTATCTACTATGAATATAAAATTCAGATGTCTAAATAATATAAATAAAATTAAGAGAGAGAAAAAAGGATGTTATAATTGAGATTGAGATAAGAAAAATAATTTAACACTTGATTCATTTTATTTTATTTCATTTTATTTAGTATATGCTTACCATAATGGATGTAAATAATGTATAGCTTTTAAAATGTTTTCATAAAATAAAAATTGACTGTATTTTATGGGTGAGAGCACACTATCAACAAATAACTTTACAATTATTGTTAATTAAAAATGCAGTAATTATAAAACTTATTAGTAAATTTGATAGTTGAAAATGATTTAAAGCTATATAATAAACATGTTAGTGTCTCTAAATGCATGCAAATTTTATTATTTTTAAGTTTCTGTATTTTTGCAAAAACTATATGAAGGCTATATTAGGAAAGTTTATATAATGTAAAAATTAATTCTAAAACTCTAAATGTATTAACTTATTAGGATTTAATTTTGACAATCATGTCCTTAAAACTAACTCTCTCATACAAAAATAAAAAATAATGTATTGTTAGAAGCATTATCAAAACTAATACTCATAATCTTATCCTTTAATTTAAACATGGTACATGCTTTTAATATAATAGTAGCAATGTTCATTCCATCATGCGAAAAAGGAAAGAGCTCAAAAGCGATGATTCTCTTATGCATAATCCAATCGGCATCAATCCAATGGGCTGTCACACAAGTATAACTAACAAAAGTAAACGGAGATTGCCAAATATCAGAAGTAAGACTAACTTTACCGTCAAATTTATCGAAATAATCGATCAGGCGTGCTTTAGCAGCATTATACTGTCAGACTGCATCGGATCTAGTTGTGTTTCTATGAACCTTTTTGTACAAAGGTTGAACGTATGTATTCATATATCTAGAGTGCTTAGCATTATCGGCAAAAGAAAAGGCTTGTTCATCGTGAATAACAAATTCAGAGAGACCGTCCCTTTGCTCTCGCTGATTATAAACAAATAACTTACCGTCACTAGAAAACAAAAATTAAATATGAGATTTAGTAGAAAAAATTATTTGACCTCGTGATCAACAAGTGGCTATATCACATTTATGAAATTTTGAAAAAAAATCACATACATTAAAAAAATAATCAAATAATTTTTATTTACTTTATTTTAGGAACATTTAAAATCTTTATGATGCAAAAATATATGCATCTAATTCTACAAAACTAATGATTTACCAATTCGTTTATATATAGAGCTCTTACGATCAATAAAACAGTTTTTTCAGTAATACTTATTAAATTTTCATTAAAAATAATAAATAGTAAATTTTAGACAACTCATAAATATTAAAATTTAATTCTGATTATGATGGAATTGATTACAAGTATGACTAGTGACTATTGTGCGAGTTCAATAACAAATAATTGATTAACGCTCGCTTTATAATATTAGCCTAATATAATGATAATTGTTATCATTTGCAAGCTGATTATAATTATAGGTTTAACCTGACATAATTTGTTATATCAATGTTAGATTATGGTGTGCTAAATAAGTGTAATTTATGAAAAAAAAAATATCATTAGATGCTTTTAATTGATATAGAAACTATAATTTGGCGACAAATAATAGTGATAAAAATGTGTAAAATAATTTTAATACTCTAAAATAAGGACGTTACATGTTCATCAATTAAATATTCTATTACTAGCATCTTATAAGAATTAAAGAAAAACATATACATAAAATATTGGATATTATGTGTTCATTCAGTTAAATTTATTTATTTTAAATTTTTACTTAATTGTTATAATAACCTCATGAACATATATGTAATACCTTAAAAATCATCTGAAGTTAAAGAATTAAATCGGTGTAACATTTACAATTCAAAAGGGATACTTGATAGCATCATCATATGTTAATTAAAACTACAATTGTATTCGTTATTTAACTTTATATGGCACAAGCATGATTATTCTACTAAGAAGACAACCTCAAACAAAAGCTCTAAGAAGACAAGTAACCAGCAGCTCCATTGTGTCGCTATCTATTATTTGTTTTTCAATTTATAATATAATAAAATTACATGTAAACACACATGTACATGAAAATATTTCATATTTATTGCATGCAGTCTAATAAAAAAATAATGCTATTTAATAATCGAAAGTTAGGAGAAATGTAAGTGAATTCATCTTTTCATATTTTACTTAGGGCTAATTACACATATATCCCTGAGGTTTGGGGGTAATTACACGCGAGGACATAAAGTTTCAAAATGTAACACTTATGTCCATTGACAAACGGAATACAAAAATACTTAACGGTTCTGACAAAAAGACCAAGTTGCCCCTAAATAAAAGTTGAAATCCTGATACTCTACCTACCCCTTCCCCTTCCCCCTTCCCCGTCTACCTCCCCCTTCCTCTTCCCCGTCACCCACCCACCCACCCTGCCTCCCCTTCCCCGTCACCCACCCACCCACCCTGCCTCCTCTTCCCCGTCACCCACCCACCCACTCCGCGTGACTCTCCTTCCCCGGCGCCGCACCGCGCCTGCCTCCCCTTCCCCGGCGCCGCACCCCACCTGCCTCCCCTTCCCCGGCGCCGCACCCTGCCTGACTCCCCCTTCGTCCTCACCTCGTCACCGCCCACCCCGTCTACCTCCCTCTTCCTCGTCACCGCCCACCCCAAGCCACCACGTGTAATCTCCTACCGACGTCGAAACCTATCGCCGGCGACGTCACTCTTCCCCTTCATCTCTTCTCTCCTCCCCCACAGCAACCCACTCCCTCATTCCATGTCAGCAGCTCCATCGCCCCACGCCGCCGGTAGCTCCATCGCCTAATCGAGTTCAAGTCCCTATTCGGCGACAAGAGGTTGCAATCTTCAGATTTTGAAGCCCTAATTTGCAATTGCAGATTGAAACCCTAATTTGCAAATTAGGGTTTTGAAGCCCTAATTTGCAAATGAGGGATTTGAAACCCTAATTGGCAGATTGAGACCTTTGAGAAATGGCAGATTGAGACCTTAATTTACAAATTAGGTTTTTGAAGCTAATTGACAGATTGAGAAATTAAATATTGAAACCCTAATTTGTAAATTAGGGTTTTGAAACCCTAATGTTTAAATTAAGACTTAAAATCTTAACTTAAAATTTTTAAAATATTCTGTATATAAAGGGATAGTATCGTCATTTTAAAAATACGTATTGCTGACATCATTAAAAAAGTACAATTTTTGGACGGAATTGTAACGGATGGACACGTCTGATACATTTTAAAAGTGTTTGGTCACAGAATGTTACATTTTGAAATTTTGTGTCCTCGCGTGTAATTACCCCCAAACCTCAGGGACATAGGTGTAATTAGCCCTTTTACTTAAGTTAGTCGTGATTAATTTAGGTACTAAGATTATTCTTTGTAGTCAAATAATATATTTTTATACTGTTAATCTTTTTTTGTCTATGTGGTATACATCAATACACTTTTTAAAACCTTATAGTATACTTTATTTTAAAAACATATATATATATATATATATATATATATATATATATATATATATATATATAAAGTTGAAACCTTTGTTTAAAAATACGACACGTAAGATTTTTTGAACTCTAATGTTGTGACAAGTATGACTTTTTAAGAGCCTTCTCCTTCTGACATGTAAGCTTCAACTTTACATGCGATAGTCCTCTAACTTAGTTGGTCTCTTTATTTAAAGTCCAACTTTTTTGAATTAGATATATAAAATTCAAGAATCATATTTGTTTTGGTATTCTTTTCTTTTTCAAGTCTATTTAATTCTTTATTATAATTTATTATTAAAAATTCGTAGGTATAATTTATGTAATATTTTAAAACTTTATAAAACTAAGAAACTAATTATACACCTTCTAAAACTCTACTTAATCAATATACTTATACATTAGGCCTTAATTTTGACTAATAAAACCTTAAAAGTACTTTAAAATAATAATTTAAAATCTCAAAAATATAAAATACGAAAATCATATCCTATTTACAAATTTTTTAGTATGATCATTCGCCCGACTTTTTTATTTAACTTTTCACTATAATTTATTATTAAAAATTCGTAAGTATAAATTATGTAATATTTTTAAACTTTATAAAACTAAGAAACTAATTATACATCTTCTAAAATTCTACCTACTTCAACTTTACATGTGATAATTTCCTAACTTAGTTGGTTTCTTTATTAAGAGTCCAAGATTCAAGAATCCTATTTCTTTTGGTAGTCTTTTCTTTTTCCACTATATCTAACTCTTTACTTTAATTCATTATAAAAAAAATTGTAGGTATAATTTATACAATATTTTTAAACTTTATAAAACTAAGAAACTAATTATACACCTTCAAAAACTCTACCTAATCAATATACTTATACATTAGGCCTTAATTTTGATTATTAAAACCTCAAAAGTGCTTTAAAATAACAATATAAATCTCAAAAATATAAAATACGAAAATTATCCCTATTACTAATTCTTTAGCATAATCATTGGCCCGACTTTTGTAAATCTTATAAAATTAAAAAACCAAATCTACTTCTTTTAAAGCTACACATAATCCAAAAAGGCCTCATTTTGGACTACTAACTTCTTAAAACAAATAAAATAAAATCTCGTAAATGTAATCAACGAAAATTATGTATAAATTAATGATTAATCTTTACTAATTAAAAGGTAGGCTTTTCATAGCGTATATTTTTGTTTTTACCTCGATCTTTTAGTTATGCAAAACATCATCCTATTTGTTTTGGTATTTTTTTTCAAAAGAAATTTTATTTCTCCATAAGCTTTATTGTAACTTTCGTCTTTTGCACCAATCTTCTTAAAATCTAACATGTTATGCACAATATGAACAAAATTTTCAGAACTAATTATATTAGATCTCCAAGAAAAATTAAAATCAATTGAAAAATAATTTGTGATAAGCTGAGAATAAGTTTGTAGAATAAAAAATACAAAAAGATAAGTTAGTTATAAGAATCCTTTACCCTTTCATAAATAACTATAAAAAGGGAAAAGCCTAGGTGGCCTCATGGTGGTAATGATATAACCAAAATATTGATGCTAGATGTGAGAGTGTGAGCGTGGTAATATATGCAATTATGCGAGTAATCAGCCATGCTAATTACAATAGTTAAAATTATTGTGGTAGAATTGGAGTGTTGGAAGTGAGATTTGGATTACGTAGTTACAACATGTGATTGTAGCGGTGTTGGCATGTAGTATGCTAATGCTTATGATGGTGATAGTCATAATTAAATGGTGATAGTGTAAGAGGTAATGATTGTTGTTAGAATTGTTGTAGTAGTAACACTAAGCTGTTTGGAGGTAATATTAATGTACATTACAGTACTGATTGATAAGTTATGATATAAATCTGGATTGAACAAGTGATGAACCTAGAAAAGTTGATGATAGAAACGTGAAAGTGTACTGACGAGCAAAAGTTATGACCATGGTGAAGGTAACTGCATTTGAAGTGACAATGATAGCGCTAATTAAGATGTTTGGAGGTAGTGTTGGTGTAGTATTTGTGGACGGGGTTACGCCGAGAATCTTATGCAGACAAGCGATGAACTTAAAAATAAAAACATAATGATTTTAGGTTAGTTCTACCAGCAACTTGAAGGTACATAAACTATATTCAGGACTAGAAACAGTAAAAAAAAATTCCTAGAATGACTTTTATCTTTTGATTTTGATTTTGGTCCCACATTTTAATTTCTTAAAGTTTCGTTAATTAGGCAAGACAATGTTTTGTGGTTAACCACTTTGTAGCACCTGGCTACACTAATCTACTATTTTAATGGTATTTTTATTAAGTTATGTTAGCAAAAATTTATTAAGTTATGTATAAATAGAAATATTTTTAATGTTATTTTTCCTTTTCATTATGCACGGGAGAAATAATACACACAAAGAGTTTCTCATGAAGAAAGAATGTGAGTAAATTTGACATTTATACTTATAGGAAGATTGAGGTTCATATACACATTTAAATTCAATTAAATAGTAGTACGAGATTGTTGTCATATGTCATCGCGAAACGTTAAAAAAAAAACATCATAAGTCTGTAAGACGGTTTTCTTTTAATTGTAACGTTCACATCTCATTTGTGAGTAAAAACTGATTATATTAAATCATTTATTCTAACTTTGTTGCTAAGGTATACTTTTATAACGCTAATTTTTTAAAAGTTTTATTCAAAAACAATCTTTTATATAGTAAATTTCTTGCCTGCAGTTTAAATAATAACAATTATAAATAATCTATAAAAATACATTTTAAAAAATATTTTTAAAAAGTTAGGGAAATTAACAGTTATAAAATATCTATAAAAATAAATATTAGATAATATTTGAGAAATTAGAAATGCTCACGTGCGTTGCACGGGTCCCTTAGCTAGTATAGAATAAAACACGAGCAAACAATGCAGCAAACCCGAACTTATCTCTTTTGGAAGAGATTCCAGCCTTTAATCTTTCTAGTAATTTGCTTCAACTGTTGGTGGAAGACATCTAGTAACAAGCAACTTGAAGGTTTTTTTTTTAAGGTGTCAGTAATAGTCCAAACATGCATAGCATCATTTGGCATGCCCTCATGGCACATGTACACACGATGCTTAATCTAATTAACTAATCGAATAACTCAAGATGGACTATAGAAAGAAGAAAATGAAATATTAAATTCATTAACCTTACACAAGTTCGGTTTCTTTGACTCTTCGTTGATCTATTTACTTTCCATTGCAATGTAGTACTCTAGATAAAAGGAAACAAATGTATGAAACCAATTGCCACAATCTAATTCCAACTTACCTCTTGATTTTTCATCGAATCCCAGACCATGAAAGGCCTTTGAGTACTAGCTAAACAAAGATTGGGTCAAAAAGATTAGTGTGAACAAAATCAAGGGAACAACTTAACTGAAGAGAAAAAATTAAGCATATGAATTTGAGGAGAGACGGCTGCATTCATCAATCTTCAAGCACAATCTTGATGCCACCAATGGTCACAACACCTTCTCCAAACCGTGGCACCAAAGTCACCAGCACATTGTCATCATCCTCGGCTCCCAAATCCTCCAACAGCTCAGTTATCCCCAACCTCAACTTGGTCTTGATCCTCTTGTCATGCTTATGTTTGTGCGGCACATTCACGAAGCTCCCAGCAAACTCAGTCTTGTCCGGTCCGCTTGTTTTCTCGTCCTCGTCGTTGATGAACACATCAAACTTCACAAAAACATCCCTAGTCACCTCAAT
The DNA here is from genome assembly GCA_033070095.1 of Escallonia herrerae. Lineage (NCBI taxonomy): Eukaryota > Viridiplantae > Streptophyta > Magnoliopsida > Escalloniales > Escalloniaceae > Escallonia > Escallonia herrerae. Next base: position 84,517 of record JAVXUP010000416.1, on the reverse strand, counting down.
TCCTTCTATGACCAAGATCTCCTCTTCCTCGTCTTTTTCCTTCTTGCTCCTCGACTTTGTCGGCCTAGGAACCATTACCTTTATCACTTTATCGAGCTTTCTTGGGAAAACATCCTTAGCCCTTGAGGTTTCGGCCGCGTTCGCCACTCCGAGCTTCTTGATCTTCCTCATAACTCTCGTAACGCGCGGGGTAGGACGGCTAGTTACCCAAGGAGTGTCCACCTCTTGGTAGGTGTACCCGAGTTTCGTGTTGTCCAGACAATCTCGTACTTTTACACGTACCATTTGTGCGTTTTCGTCGTAAAACACGAAAGACGCATCTAGCCAATCCGAATCGGTAAAATCCTGACGTCGTCCTCCTAGGGTTTTCCATAAAGTCCACATTCTGTCAACATTGGAGTGGTGAGCATAAAAAATAGGGTCTCTTGCAGCCGAGTAAAAATTGCCCATGTCTTCTAGATTGGGCTGGGTTCGGTCACCCGACCAGATATGGACCGGGCCATGAGGGATGTTCTCGAGTGAGCCGGCTCCTGGGTTGGGCTCATCGCCTGCCCGATAAGGGCTTCCCATGAAGAGCCGGGCGGTTCTCGCACTAGACACCATTTGCCTGTACATGATTGTGAGATTTTGAGAAAGCTGTTGTTGATTGCTTATATTTGCATCAGACCCATTGTAGTCCAGATCAATCATATTTGGGGGCTGGTGATTCTTGTCCCGAAGGCTATCGTAGGCCGGTGAATTCGGGTCGGAGAAAATGGTAGGCATTTGCATGCCATTAGGCGTGTCCCAAGCCCAATATGGCATGGCAAAAGTTGGGTCGTTTATCAACTTTCCCAAGATCTTCTCAAAGAAGTACAAGTAGTGTCTGTGGAAAGGAAAGAAAAGCCAAGAGTCGTGAACTTGGAGATCAAGATTTGGGAACCCTACTTGGTCATAAGCACCATTGCAATAAGCACAATGGACATTAGCTTGCTGCGTGAAACTACGCGGATCATCTTGAGGAAGGGCTTTCATGAGCTCAATGGCTTTGTAATACTTGGCTATGTAATCTTTGCTTGCCAAATGGGCTGCCGGCCTAACACGCAAGGCGTTAGCCGGGGGAGGAACCTTGAAATCAAGGATCTTTGTTGCCGGTGGAGGGCAGCAACTTGTTTGTCTAGCACCGGCTGGCAAGTCAGCAGCGTGACATCTCGCTGTATCCGGTGCTGACAATGGCGCCGCGAGGGCAAAGGGGTCGTTCCCAAAAGTGCCCGCGGCACCATAAAGTCCTCCCAACCCAATCAACAAATCCCTCCTGTCAAACTTTCCTGTAGAAGTGTCTACGTTTTTTGGGCTAGTGGAAGGCTTCTGGTCACCATCTTTGGCTTGGCATACGACTTTATACCGACAGCTACGCCTTCCGATCACTGAAATTTGAGATGCTTTCAAGAAGTGGGGAGAAGATAAGGTGGAAGAGGAGCAGTAGGTGGTGGTGGTGCTGGTGTTTGGAGGTGAAAGAGATGCCATAGCTAGCAAAGCCTTTGGTGTTGGTTGTCAATAGATGTAATAAACCTATGGTTATATAAGGTGTTTGGCTTAAACTTTTCTATTGCAAAGATTCTAAAGCCTTATCTTTCTTGCAATTACATGTTCTAAAGTTGACGGAGTTAAAGAAGTACAAACACCACGTGGGGAAAGAGAGGGGAGATTTCCGGGTCACAGAAGACAACCATTTTTCCTTTATAAAATTGGGTAGGTACCTTGGATGTGTTGCACAAAGTCACAATGGCACGTAGAAAATTCAAAGATATTGGTAATACCGTGTACTTGAGCTAATAATGTTGAATATTGCACAAGAGGGTGAGAGGGACAGCTCCTAAATCCAAGATCTTTTGGCATATATTAGAGGCAGCTTAAACCTAATCCAAGTTAAAGTTAATCAGCTTTGAATGTTACTGTCTACTACAGACTTTATATAAGGAAGAAAACAAAGGGTATGATTTATTGGCTTTCAACTTTTCGAAAAATTTTGAGTGATTTTTGTCAAAATGTGGGTGGCTTCACCGAAACGTACAATGATAGCATAAGCCACCATTCTTTCCTCTCTAATTCATTCTTTTAAGCCACCACCCAGAAATGGTGAGATTCTGAGCGTCATTCCAGTGAGATTTTTGTAAGAAATGCGTGCAAAACAAATTTTTGAAATAATTGGTATCTACTGGAATTCTTTTTCTCATATCATTTGTACATTATTAGGGAAGAGCACACAGAGGTGAAGTCTTTCTTTTGACTTTCTAGTCTACCCGTTCATAATACGCTCACTACACACTAAAGAAAATTTAATCAACATCATTCTTGAAAATTTCTTAATATTTGATAAGCAACTGCTCCACCACACTTAAATTTAAACTAATTATTCCAACCAGTCCATCCAAATATTCATTGCCAACATTTTTACTCTATTTTGAATAATGCTCCTTTTTTCTTGGTCTTATTTTCGTGATAAAATCTTTTTATTTAAATGTAGTTCATTTTAATACTGATTTTTATCTATAATTTTCTCTAATTATCCCTATAAATGTGGGGAACCCTTGTGTAGGACATAAACATTGACAATCCTATATCAACAACCGCCTTGAAAAAGATAGTGTTCTTGGTCAAAAGTAGACCTGTCAAACGGGTAAACCCGTCGGGTACGAGTAAAATTCGGTCGGGTCCTGATAAAAACGGATCGGATAAATTTTACCCAATTTTTTCCGGGTAGTGTTTTTCAGAACCCGTACCCTACTCAAGCGGTTCGGATATTACCCGCGGGTAAATGAATAAAAGTCTAATTTTTTTATCAACGGATATTCACTGAACTGGATTATATTTTTCTCCCCTTCTTTTACTACTACAAGCACAACCATCATTTTCTAAATAAAATTCTTGCAATTACCACTTCACTAATTTCAATTTCGTCACAATTATCTCCACTCTCATCTCAACTCTCAGATCCATCACAACAAACACATATCTTCAAAATCCCAAAAAATTACCTAAAAACTAATTCCTGAGTCTAAGCCCTAAAATAGTAAAATTCATACAAAAGATTATCAAAAATATTTCAAATTAACCAAACATTTTACAAGAATATCTGCTTAACGAACTAATCTTCCTAGCTTCACTGCTCCGGTTTGAGTTACCACTCTCAAAGCACAAAGTCGATCGAAAACCAAAGCATCAACCACCAACAGTAGGTTGTAACTTCCCACGGAAGACTGGCGGCCAGCTATGGCAGATCTGCGGTCGGCGTTGGCAGATCTACGGCTGGCTGTGGCGGATCTGCGAAGCTGTGGCCAATCTGCGAGTGAGTGTTAGAGAGACGGTGGGCTGTCATCGATGTGGAGTAGTGTTGTCGCCGGTGAAGGCTGTCGTTAGAAAGACGGTGGGCTGCCGTCGATGTGGAGTAGTGTTGTTGTCGGTGAAGGCTGTGGTGAGTGAGAGAGAGAGAGAGAGAGAGAGAGAGACTTCAGAGAGGGAGGAATGGGGAGAGCGGCAGATGAGAGAACTGAGAAGAGATGAGAATGACTACCAAAAAAAACCCCAGTGCCTTATATGGTAAAACATTCGGGTATCACGGGTAACCCGTACCCGACCCGGATTTACCCGGACTTTACGGGTCGGTTCGGGTACGGATCAATTTTCGGCGGGTTTCCTATATACGTACCCGTACCCGGGGTTTTTGACCGGGTCCGGTTCATATTTTGCCAGGTCTAGTCAAAAGTGAAAAGCTTTAAGTAGCCACTTGGATTAAGTTGTAGAATGGTCCGAGAACTTGCCTCCGAGTTATTAGTTTTATAATAATAATAATAATAATCTTCTGCAGTAGTATAATTGAGACGATCACATGCGGAAGACAACCCAAATTTTCGAAAGGACAAGCCGGCGAGTCTTTAGGGTCTAGGTGGTTAGATTATAAGTCTTTCACGCATCCAGTTGGATTAGTCTTACAAAATAGTAAAAAAGAAAATCTTTAGGAGAGAAATCTCAACCATATTTAACTCTTGAATATGTAATTTTGTATGGAAAAAAGTAAGCGCTTACAACCGGCCGGATCATCGTCTGATCTCACCTTTGAGTTATTTTAATTATGTGCAAAAACTCGTTTTTAATTCATCTTTCTACCAGAATTTTTTAAGTAAAAAAGATGATGATTCTATCGAAACGTCATTATGCTTTTCCAAGTGATTTGGATGGGATTGACCAAACTTATAATATTTTAATCGGGTCTCATCGTATCCAAAGATATAGCCACCACCAAAATGTAAGTTCATGTTCCCCAAATGTCATACATCAAAATCGTCACGCTTGCACAACGCTCAACTATACAAAACCCTTCTCCATCTATCTCGTTTCTGAAGACCCGTCGCCGCCCTTCCTCCTTTGGCTTCCATGGCTGTGAGGATGGAAGGGGAGGCCCTCAAAACGATCCTCCTTCTCCTCATGTTCCTTTTTCATACGTCTTTTGATCCCCCAACGTCGGCAAACCACTTGTGCCGCCATCCGCCACCACCCCCCGATCTCCCCCTCCACCCACAGATCGGGAGCCCTTCAGCCACAAGCTTACTCCCTCCCACTCGCTACCCTCAAATCTGAAAGTTTTTTTCAGATCTGTCATGGTCGCCGGACTTCCAATCCGGCTAGTTTGGGTTGATTTCTTTGACGCGGGTCCGATATGGCAGGATTATAGCGAGAAGAGGATGGATCTAGACGAGATGGACTCCCTTCGAGCTTCGGATCATTCAGATCCTGCCTTGGGAACTCGATCCACCTCCTTTGAATCCGAAAATAACCACGGCAGTAATCTAAACTGCCACTTTAATCGGCCCTTAGAATGCCTCGCTGCAACTCTTCCACTTTGTTACCATTCGATCTGGATTTTATAAATCCAACAATGGTAATACTTATCCTTTTCAATTTCTGTCAAGGCCATATTGGCCGGTTTTTATTTCCAAGGTCAAGTTATGCTTGTACTCTTTTTGCTTTTACTTTTGTGTGCTATGTTTCTAGAGCTAAACATTTGTTTGGGCGCTTTAGGTTGTACTTGTTTGTTGAGTTAACACAATTTCCATTTTCGACTAAAAAAAAATGTTCCCCAAATGTCATAAGCTTCATTGAGGGCAACTTCAATTGTTGACTATATGAGCACATAGGTGGTGGTATCCAAGTTGATAATCTTTTAGCATAGACATAGCCAGCCATATGTTCAAAGAGAATATATGTATTATATTAGCATGCCAAGATGCACAGAAATAAAGTTGAAAATTTAATAATTTCGCTCGGGTATGAAATCAACCTCACAGGATTCATAAGGTTTATGGAGGATTACCAAAATATTATGATCCTTTCCAAGATTTCGAACAATAGAACTTTCTTCAATAATTCAATGGGAAGTTAAAAAGTGCCTACATCAAATTTATAAACGGATGACAGAATTACTCATACTTCTCAAAAGTACTAATTCAAGCAGAGTAATAAGTGCAATGCGCTCTCATGGTTAAATGGGTGCAATACTCAAATGTTTAGCACTAGAGGGAAAGATGTGCGGCAAAATTTTAGACTCTCAGATTGTCCTGCATGACTTGAGACCAGAAATCAAGTACCATTATCTATATCAATATCAATATCATTATCATATAATAAATATATAATAGACGAAACGTTGTGCGTTTTGCAAGCGACACATAAGCTTTCTTAGTATTCTTTTCTCTTTTTGCCGCTTCTACTTATACGACATATCATATTTCTTCAATTTTACGACACGTCATCGTCTTTGTTTTGATGTTTTATTCCTCTTTTACCTCTACTTACTAAACTCTAACATGCATCATGACTCTTTATTATAAATTATTATTGAAAAATTCGGAGTTATTATTACTATAAATTTAATTGACTTTATAAGAGTAAAAAATCAAATTTTCTCATTCTAAAATTCTACCTAATCAATTTATCAAAATATTATAACCTAATTTTGACTATTATCACCTCAAAAATAATTTAAATAATAAAGTAAGCACTCAAACATAAAGAAAACATAAATTACACATCATCATGTTTGTTTTGATGTTCTATTCTTCCTTTACCTCTATTATTAAAGTCACACATGCATCATGACTCTTTAGCATAGCTTACTATTGAAAATTTTAGAAATATTATTTTTATAAATTTAGTTGACCTTATAAGAGTAAAAAATCAATTATACACATTCGAAAGCGTTACCTAATCAATGTATCAATACATTAGGACTTCATTTTGACTATTAACACCTCAAAAATAATTTAAATAATAAAATAAGCACTCAAATATAAAGAAAACATAAATTATACGTCATCATATTTATTTTGATATTCTATTCTTCATTTACATTTACTTATTAAACTCACACATGTATCAAGACTCTTTAGTATAACTTATTATTAAAAATTTGGAGGTATTATTATCATAAATTTAGTAGACCTTATAAGAGTAAAAGATCTTTTCTACACCTTCTAAAACTCTATCTAATCAATGTATGAATATATTAAGACTTGATTTTGACTATTAACACCTCAAAGACACTTTTTGTAACAAAGTGAACAGTTAAATATGAAGAAAACATAAATTACACATCATCATAATTGCTTTAGTATTTCATTCATCTTCTACTTCTACTTATTATAGTCACACGTGCATCATGACTCTTTATTGTAACTTATTATTGAAAAATTCGGAGGTATAATTATCATAAATTTAGTTGACCTTATACAAGTAAAAAATCAATTCTACACCTTCTAAAACTTTGTATACTTAATGTATCAACGTATTAGAATTTGATTTTAACTATTAACACCTCAAAACCTCTTTAAATAACAACATAAACACTCAAACATAAAGAAAATATAAGCCCCTTATGAAAAAAAAAATTATTGGTCATAAATTAAAAGCTTTCTTTTCTTTACACAAAAGCAACATGTAAAAAGAATATGAATTAATTGTTATAACTAATTTAAAAACACCAATATGAGATTTTACTTCATCAGCTAATTCTAATCATATCACATCACAGTGAACTTTAAAATACATAAGCTTTCTAATGTTCTTTTTCTTATCCGGTCGTCTTACTTATTCGTCACATCATCTTATTTGTTTTAATGTGTTTTTTTAATACAATTTATTCACTCTTTACTAAAATATATTATTAAAATATTTGTGAATATTATGGCCCCCTTTGTTGTAACCTTTTAAAAGTAGAAAAATAATTCTAAAATTTTAATTATATAACATTGAACTTTTAAATACATTAGTCTTCTCAGTATTTTATTTTTCTTTTTACCCTTCTTACTTATGCGACACGTCACCCTATTTGTTTTTGTCATTTTCTTTTTCCACCCCAACTTATTAACTATGTATTATTATTTATTGCTAAAAAATTATGGATATTCTTGGCCCAATATTCGTACACCTTTTAAAATTAGGAAACTAACTTTAAAGTTTTTAAAACGCTACCTAATGAATATACTTATATGTTAGGCCTTAATTTTGACTGTTAACACCTTAAGTGCACTTTAAAATATCAAAATAAAATCATACAAACATAGAGTATGATGACCATGTATCAAAAATAAAGATTAATACTTAATATATTTTCATTTATGCAATATAAGAAACCAATATAACTTCATAATTAGATATATTTAAAATGCCAAAAATAGCAGTTTACTTCACAAATTAATTTAAATATAATAACTCAAAGTTTAAAGTAGAAATCATATATTATTTTAAATGCCCACAACAAGGAATCAAATATAATGCAATCACAAATCACGTACTCTTTTAAGCTTAGAATTTAATGAACAATTTACAAATTAAAGATGAAGTATAAGAATTTTATAACCTTACGCATTTACATCACATCTATCACAATCTAGATAATTGTACGCATACTCGCCGCTATATAATTGCTTAGTCTCAAACTTATTTTTTTTTTTTGTAAAATCATATGACATTTTTATGATCATTCATACAAAATTAACTATACAATATGCACACATATTTTCAAATTAATTGTCTTAGAAAATATTAAAAATTAAATGAATGGTCAAAAAAGCATTGAACATGACCATGAAGCAAAGCAATTAATACAGATATTGCCATTATAACACTATAATTTCTCTTTTCATGATTATTTCTATATTTTAAAAGGTTGATTGTCTTAAAGGAAGTAAAATAAGTCCACTTACTTTCATTTTTGCTCTAAAATTTTTATGGCATATTTTTTTGCAGGTTTATTCAGTCTAGACAATAATTTACTAAAAAACTGTTTGTGCATTTTTTGTACGTTCTTTTATAAATTTTAAATTTTATTATAGAGGACTGTAGTAGATGTCTAATTTAATATATATGGTAAGGAGTTGTATCAAAGTTATTTATAAAATAAAAATGTTGATCCATGCGCCACATAATGTGAAAAACTAAGAAAATGTCTCATACTTATATGGATATGGTAAACAAAATGAATAACGTAAATATAATTTTGTGTATAAATTCTTGAAATTAAAATTTTTCTTACAAAAATAAAATTAGTACCTAAAATACTAAATAACAAAGTAACATCCTAATTTGATGCAAAATAATTTATTAGTCATTATTTGCTTCACTTTTGAATAGTTTAATTTGAAATTCTGAATCTTACTAATTTTTATATATTATAACATGCTTTACTATTATAAAATAATTTTGGGAATTATACTTTCATTGAATTTCTCTTCATTATGATACATATCATATGTGAAATGCATAAATACGATATGTTTTGAATTCGATGGTCCACTTCAAGTGATTACGAATAAATCATAATTTTCAAAACCGTCGACATGATTCTTAAATACCCAATCTTAATTCTACCAAAATATGTTAAAACTCACACATACTCATACCGTTTAATAAGTGAAGCGTGAACTTATTTGCGCGACACATCATTAAAGAAATATGACTTCTTTGCTTGAAACGTCATCACCTTTTGCTTTCGATGTGAAATAGCATTATAACTATTATAAGTGTCACTAAAGATTTAAAATTTTATCTTGGATGTGATTCTTATTTCTTGATATAATTCTTATTTTTTGATAAGTTATTTCCATATTACTGACCCTTATATGATTGAACTCTAAACGTTTTAAAACTATAACTGATTAATGAATTAACTTATTAAGATTTAGTTTTGACTATTCTATCCTTAAAATCACTCTCTAATAAGAATATAAAAATTCATATATCTTAAAAACAAAAATAACATACTATATTTAGAAGAGAGAAAAAATACTACAATTGAGAATATTATCTTGGATGGGTCCTTATTTCTTGATAAGTTAATTTTATATTACTAAGTCTTATATAATTGAAAAACTAACTCTAAACGTTCTAAAACTCCAAAGGATTGATGAACTAACTTATTAGGACTAAATTTTGACTATTATATCTTTAAAATCACTCTCTAAATGAATATAAAATTTTGTATATCTTAAAAATAAAAATAACATACTAGATATAAAAAAATAAAAAAATAATGCTACAATTGAGAATATTATCTTGGATGAGGTTCTTATGTCTTTATAAGTTAATTTTCATATTATTAAACCTTATATAATTGAAAATTTAATTATAAATGTTCTAAAACTCTAACTGATTGATGAACTAACTTACTAAGACTTAATTCTGAATATTGTATTCTTAAAATTACTCTCTAATATAAATATAATAGTTCATATGTCATAAAAATGAAATAATATAATAGATCTAAAAGAGTAAAAAATGGTACTATAATTGAGGATATTATCTTGGATAGGGTTCTCATATCTTGATAAGTTAATTTTCATGTTAAGCCTTATATAATTGAAAGATTAATTCTAAACGTTCTAAATTTCTAACTGATTGATAAATTAATTCATTAGAACTTAATTTTGACTATTATATCCTTAAAAATCACTCTCTAATATATATATAATAATTCATATATATCTTAAAAGCGAAAATAAATGCTGGATATAGAAGAGAAAAAAAAAAGATACTACAATTGAAAATATTATCTTGGATGAGTTCTTATTTCTTGATAAGTTAATTTTCATATCACTAACCCTAATATAATTGAAAAGCTAACTCTAAACTTTCTAAAACTCTAATGGATTGATAAACTAACTTATTAGAACTAAATTTGACTGTTATGTCCTTAAAATCACTCTCTAAATGAATATAAAAATTTATATATATCTTAAAAATGAAAAATAACATACTAGATTTAAAAGAGAAAAAAAAAGTGCTACAATTGAAAATATTTTCTTGGATGGAGTTCTTATGTCTTGATAAGTTAATTTTCATATTATTTATATAATTAAAAAAAATTAATTCCCAACGTTTTAAAACTCTAACCGATTGATGAAGCAATAAGTTATTAAGACTTAATTCTGAATATTGTATCCTTAAAATCACGCTCTAATATAAATATAATAGTTTATATATCTTAAAAATGAAACTAATATACTAAATCTAAAAGAGAAAAAAATAATGTTATAATTGAGAATATTATCTTCCACGTGGTTCTATGTCTTGATAAGTTAATTTTTATATTACTAAGCCTAATATAATTAAAAAATTAATTCTAAATATTTTAAAATTCTAAGTTATTGTTGAATTAATTTATTAAAACTTAATTTTGACTATTATATCTTTAAAATTTACTATAAAGTTAAGTGTTTTTTGGTTTATAGTCATGTTTAAAGATAATTTTTTAGTGACACATTGTAACATCACTATTTTTAAGCTACTAAAGATACATAGAGCCATAGAGGTTTGTAAGCTCTTACAATATCCGTCATCTGATCCCGTTGGAGTCAAGAAATATTTATACTGGGGAGCCATTTTTGGAACTCGGACGGCTGTGGTAGGTCTTTCTTGAACTAAAGTCCAGTAAACTCCAAACAAAGGCCATGTGACTTCTGAAACATTTCGTGAATAATAATAGAAGTGTTCGCAGAATCGCAGTGCGGGTACGGCATTGAAGCCTTTGTCAACCACATCGTGCACCCTAAAAGGAGATACGTACTGAAGAGTGGGATCTTATAAAAGTCTTGAGGGACCACTGGCTGACAATTCGCAAGTTACCCTTTGATCTGCATAATCTTTCTGCTTCTTTCATTTCATCTTTACCCACCCCAAAGCACGCACGCCCCCCACCAACCACACACAACAGTAGGTAGATATGACTGCTACTGCTATAATTATGGGACGGTGCTAGAGTGGATGTAAGCCCTAGTAATAATGATAATCTTCTTCAGTAGTATAATTGAGACGATCACATGTGGAAGACAACCCAAATTTTCGAAAGGACGAGCCGGCGAGTCTTTAGGGTCTAGGTGGTTAGATCGTAAGTCTTTCACGCATACAGTTGCATTAATCTTACAAAATAATAAAAAGGGAAAATCTTTACAGGGGAAATCTCAACCATATTTAACTCTTGAACATGTGATTTCATACGGGGAAAAGGAAACGCTTACAATCCGCCGGATCATTGTCCAATATCACCTTTGAGTTAATTTAATTACGTGTGAAAATTAGTTGTTAATTCATCTTTCTTCCTGAAGAAGTAAAAAGATGACGACTTTATCAAAACGTCACTATGAATTTCTAAGCAATCTGGTATAGGATTGACCCAAATTATAATATCTTAATCGGATGTCATATCTAAAGATATAACCCACCGCCAAAATGTAGGTTCATGTTTCCCAAATGTCATAAGCTTCATTAAGGGCAACTTCTGTTGTTGACTATATGAGCACATGGGTGGCGGTATCCGAGTTGATAGCCTCTTAGAATAGACATAGCCAGCCATGTTCAAAGAGAAAATATGTATTATTGTATTAGCATACCAATTAAGATGCACAGGAAGAAAGTTGAAAACTGAAGAATTTCGCTCGGGTATGAAGTCAACCTTATAGGATTCATAAGGTTTATGGAGGATTATCAGAATATTGTAATCCGTTCCAAGATCTTGGACAATAGAACTTTCTTCGACGGTTCAATGTGAAGTTCAAAAGTACTTACATCATATTTATAAAGGGATGACAAAACTAATCATACTTCTCAAAACCATTCAAGCATAGTAATAAGTGCAATGTGCCCTCGGGTTAAATTAAATGGGTGCAATACTCAGATGTTTAGCACCAAAAGCAAAGATGTGCACCAGAAAATCAAGTACCATTATTCAAATAATGATCACTTATAGTAAGAACAATCTAATCTAATCTATTACACTAATACTAACAACTATGTCTATGTGTGGACTAAGCATTGGGTGACAAATGGATTAGTTCTATAAGAAGATGAGTAAACGATAAAGCTTTAACAAATAATAACTAGGTAACCTATACTCCTCTTGGCAAAGAAAAAGAATATGTTCTTAGTTTCTACCTTCCAACATCATGATCAACTTCTTGTTTATCGTCCACATATACGCATCAAAGTTAACGTGAACACCAAGTTGGGCGGTTGATTCCAAAAATGTAGAAAAAAAATTTCCATCTCAAACGTGTACCGTTACTTTTTTGGGCAAATTACACATCTATTACACTAATACTAACAACTATGTCTATGTGTGGACTAAGCATTGGGTGACAGATGGATTAGTTCTATAAGAAGATGAGTAAACGATAAAGCTTTGACAAATAATAAGTAGGTAACTTATACTCCTCTTGGCAAAGAAAAAAGAATCTGTTCTTAGTTTCTACCTTCCAGCATCTTGATCAACGTATTGTTTATCGTCCACATATATGTACATCAAAGTTAACGTGAACACCAAGTTGGGCGGTTGATTCCAAAAATGTAGAAAAAAATTTCTCATCCCAAACGAGTACCGTTACTTTTTGGGCAAATTACACAAAATATTCCTAAGATTTGAGCACGATTCGGTTTGGTTCGCTTTGAAGGTCAAACGTCAAATCAAATCGTTACCCCTCGGTTTGAAAATTTGTGAACCGAACCGAATCAAACACCATTTATTTGGACGGTTCGGTTTGGTTTGGTCGGTTTAGTCGGTTTGAATCGATTTACGGTCACTTAAAAACGTTATTCATTTGCAAACTATAATTGAATCTAACAGTAATTAAAAATTGAAGTTATATATTTTATAAATTACATATAATCTTGTTACATTTGATATATAAGTTGATGTATGACAAATTATAAGTAAATATAGAACATTTATTAGTCATGAAATTTGTGTGTTATAAGTGTTCTTATTATTTTCTTTTCTTATAACTTTCAAGATTTGTATATATGAATTTGCTTACTACCCGTATTTATAAAATTGTCAATAAATGTTATTAAAAGTAGAGTAACATATCATAGGTCGGTTCGATTCGGTTTAGAATCGATTTAAAAAATATGAACCGTGAATCAAATCGAATAAAGGTCGATTTGAAAAATCGAAAACCAAATTATTAAGATCTTTAAACTGTTCGGATTGAATTGATTCAATTTGATCGGTTTGATCGATTCAAATCGGTTCGATGCTCACCCCTAATTCGAATTACACATTTCTACTAATTATTTATATTACTCACGCAGTATCCTGTAGTTTGTCAGTGTGTTATATAAAACTCACCGCCGTTACGGACCATTAGAAAAACTTAGGACACCATAAAGATATTGTGATGTACTAAAAGTGGCCTTGGGTATGTTTTTCTCCTCCTGACCAGCCGTTGCCGGCAAAGCCCAGCCCCATGGCCGAAGGCTTCCTTCTACCCATCACCATCGACGCCTAATCCCTTGGGTAATCACCTCTGACTAGTCACGACTAACCTCTTGTCATCACCTCTGACTGTGAACTCAGAGAGAGAGAGAGAGAGTAAATGAAAAGAGGAAAGGAAAAAAATCAATTGATTGTGTGGTGGAGAAATGGAAAAGAGAGGAATTGGCTCTTATCAGAGCTCGTGCGTGACTGTGGTGCACCGGCGGCGGACCTGTGGTGCATACGACTACCATTAATAGGGTCAGCGGAGGAGACTGGTGGGCGTGGAAGTGTGTGTTTGCTATCCCGGCAACAGGGATGCCGTCAAACAATCGGGCGATGAGGGCAACGCCATGACAATTAACAGCAGACGAGCGACCACCTCCAATGACCAGCGATAGCCAGCAACAAATGCGACCAGAGGCTGAGACCATTGAGCCACCACCATGGGTCCTTAACCCAATCACGCTGCTGTAGCCTAACCACCATTGTCGTAAGAGTGGTAAAATTAGTTTGGGTAGTAATTGATTGTGAGACGGGGTTTGGTGGTGGTGTTGTGATGTTGGTTTGTGTGCAGTGGTGGGTTAACGATGATGCTTGTGGTCACTGGAATGGATGGAAGTATGGTGGTGGTATGGTGTACGGCTATGTGGTGTGTGTCTATTGTGTGCAATTGTGTGCACTCTGTGTGTGGGTGCATTATGTCTATAACGATATACATTATGTGCGCGCGTGTGATCAGCGTACAGGTGGTCGCAGATCTATGTGTGTGTGTGTATGTGAGAGAGAGAGAGAGATGACCGATTAGGTGAATTCATTATTATCGTTTTTTCGTTAATTGTATTAACTATGTTAACTAAAAAAACAAAAAAGTATAATTTACTGTGATAAAAATAATTAGCAGGAGTGTAGTGTACTTTGGTTAAAGCTCAAGAGTGTTTTGTGTAATTTTCTTACTTTTTTGGGGTTCGAACTTCACGTTCCTTTTGGGTGCCTAATGCATTACCTATAACCTTTCATGGTTGCAGCAGCGATGTGTTTGGGTGGAGACGGCGATGGTTGACGGTGGATCGGCCGAACTTTGATCTAAACAAATCTTGTTCTACGTGTGTCCTAAAGCTTCTCGAGTATTTGAGTAGTTTAAGTAGGAAAGAAGAAACTACGTACGATACTGAAGATAAATTTTAATTGCTATTTGGGTGTAGAATAATGGCTTTAATGGTTGTCAAATAGTTTGTGACCATTTGTTTTGAGACGTCAAAAAGGTATTGCTAAAAGTTGTCACTCGGTATGTTAACAAATGTCACTACATATACATAATTTTAACTATCAATTATTGATATACGACGGATTATGGCGGTCTTCCTATGATCAAGATAGGAACCATAGGTTTCCACTTTCCAGCCACAAAATTAGACAATTTGATTATATAGATTAAGTTGAGTTCTTACAAGTCAGATACTCCCTCTTAGGATAAAGGGCCATGCAACTACTGATTGCCTAGTTTACATGTGGAGGGTGGCATTTGGGCTGGTCGCCGATTATCAGCTGGTGGGGTGTAGGAGTAATGATTAAAGGTGTGATCAATGGTGGCAATCCAAGCCCAACCCTATTTCTCCGATCAAGTCCACCCATAATTTAATTTGCCGAAACCTGCTCACTTAATAAAACTCTAGCGGTCTGTTTGGAACTAATTTTATTTTAAATTTGGAATTAAATTTAAAATTCAATTTACTTTTTTAGTTTGGAACAAAAAGAAATTCAAATACAGATTTTCTATTTTCTGCTTGAAAAACAAAGGAAATGAAAAGATAATGAATTTTTAGACAACTATATCCTTGACTTAAGATGAAAAACGAAGTACGATAAGTGGTTTCAAGTTTGTTAGTGCCACCACATAGTGGTGGTGGTGGTGACGACGCCACTCGAGGTAGCGACATCAACAATGGAAGTGGTGAGGTGGTCAAGTGATGGTAATGATGGTGGTGGTGGTATTGATTTGTAATGAGGTATAACCGGTGATGGTCAAGTGACGCCAATAGTGATGTCGGTGGTAGTAATGATGGCAGTGGTGGCAATGTTGGTAATGGTGGCGACGTCGGTGATAGTTGTGGTGACAGTAGTGGGGTGGCGACAGCGTTGACGGCAATAGTGGTGGTGGCGACTGCAATGGTAGTGGTGGTGAGGGCAGTGGTGGTGGTGGGAGGCAATAGTGGTGGTAGCGATAATGATAGTGAGGTTGATCGTACTAGTAGTGGTGGTGATAGTGGTGTTAGTGGTGGTAGTAAAAGTGGTGCAGCAGTAACTCAATGAAAACGGTGGTGGTGTGTTCACTATTGAAGAGATTCAGAAAATGATAAGATAGGTAAATAATTACTTTTCATTCAAGTAAAGCCAAATCCCATAAAATCCAATTTCAATTCCTTTTTTTAATATTTCAAACGGCAATTTATGAGTATTTAGAATAAAATCACATTAATTTCATAGTTCCAAACGCACTCTAAAGAGTCTAAAATTGTTCTCATCCACCCCCAATAAATCTACACTTTCCTTGTCCATCTTCTTATTTCCAAATATCCTTCTCTCTTCGTACTTATCTGTCTGGGTGTATGCATGTGTGTCTGCGCACGCCACACATGTGTGCCCTGTTTGAATGTGTTTATTCAACCAAAGTAATAAAATTAGCATAAAGAGGCCCAAGTATATATAACCAGACCAAATAGTCCATGGTTGCCTAAGTTTAGATTTATAAATGCTTTCTTTAATGAACAGAATTTTGCTGCTGACCACGTAGCAGCCTCACGCCTGCTACCCCCCACGTGGCAGCCTGGTAGTGGTCTATCTGTCCGC
Source organism: Escallonia herrerae (assembly GCA_033070095.1). Classification (NCBI taxonomy): domain Eukaryota; kingdom Viridiplantae; phylum Streptophyta; class Magnoliopsida; order Escalloniales; family Escalloniaceae; genus Escallonia; species Escallonia herrerae. Next base: position 67,887 of record JAVXUP010000416.1, on the reverse strand, counting down.
CTTCATCTTGCCATGCAAATAGGAATTTTGCTGCCGTTAATGGAGAGTTGCCGTCATCACAGTTGGTTCCTAGAATCTTGGCTGATTTTAGGGATGTGGAGCTGAATATTGCTCTTAACTAGCAGAAGCTTTGGCACGTCTCTCTCTCTCTCTCTCTCTCTCTCTTCTTCTTCCTCCACGTGTCATCTGGTCATCAAGCACCCTTTCCAGCAGATACATCAATGTTAAGTTTCCCCTTATAGTGAATAGGATAGGTTCACATTCCAGGTTCATTCAAAGCAGGTGTGTCATGAAGGTGATGGGACTCCTCCAGTAGTAGTGATAAGCTCAATGCAAGTGGTTAATTTTTCTAGCAAAAAGCTTTTAAATTCAAGCTTTTAAATGCAAGTGATAAGCTCAATCTGTGTCACCTTTGACAGAATCTAATGCCAAGAAGTTGGACCCTTCTTTTGGAGTCGACTCCCCCAACTTAATATGGATATTGGTTTATTAAAGAAGGTTGATTTTAGTAGTGAATGCAATTTCTGAGAAGATCATTGCTCCACAATGGAATATCAACAGCTTTTGTCCGGGTTATTATGCTAATTAACGGCGTGTCGATATAGATATGGATGCAGATGATCTTCATTATTATTCCAGAGAGACAAAGATAGTTATTGAGAGACGGATAATAGTTAAAAAGTAATCAAAATTTTCAATATAAGTTCAGTTGATTTATTTGCATAGCGTAGCTCAAAATATAAGTTCCATTTCCTGACCTTCCCCACCACCAAACTAGTTAAGTTTGTCAAGCACATATTTTGGCCAAAGACATGAAAACTGCATCTACATGCTTAAGTTTGTACCGATTCTTTCTTTGGAATCTTGGAAACTGCTCCTATAAACTTCTGATCTTTGCATATTTTGGGGTCTTAGTCCTGCAATGGTCCACACGAAAAAAAATGGAGAACTTTGAAGAAGGCTAATGTTACTGTTCCTGTGCAGATAAAGTGTATCTGTTAGGGAAGGTGCTTGATGACCAGATGAGCACATGGAGAAGAAGAAGAGAGAGAGAGAGAGAGAGAGAGAGAGAGAGAGAGGGAGATGTGCCAAAACTTATGCTCGTTAAGAGCAATATTGTGTATATCATTAACAGTTCCACATCCTTAAAATCAGCCTGATTCTAGGAACTAGCAGTGTTGACGGCAACTCTCCATTAACGGCAGCAAAATTCCTATTTGTGGGAAGATGACGGCGGACAAGTGGACCACTACTAGGTTGCCACGTGGGGGGTAGCAGCATGAGGCTGCTACCTGGTTAGCAGTAAAATTCTATTCTTCTTTAATTTAGGGAGTTTGGGCTATGTGTTGGATACTTTGGCAACTTTCCAGGCTCTTCCATCCACCGGCAAGGAAATCGTAGAAGTTCTAGATATACTTTTGAGGTGGTTTGTGTTACGATTCTGCGAGTCTAATACGTCATGCCTTTTGAAGGTGAATTATTTCAGAAGGTATGGTTTTATGGCATCTAAAGTTTGATTATTAGTCATTCCGTAGTTCAAATGATGAAGTGGGACACAAATTTGAGACATGACAACTTGCGTGCAGAAACAACGTAATAACTTCACAAGAGTCGAAAAATAAGAAAATGACTTTTCTGCTCATGTGTAGTACTTGGCCAACTTAAGTCATGGGTCCCTCACTATTATGGTCTATGACTATATAGTAGTTTATTTTCAGATTTTTATCTCAAAATTTTTAACACATAATATTATTAGCATGTCAACTCATATACCTTCTCTGGGGACCCTTTGTGGTTTCAATGTTTAGTTAGGTTGGAAAATAAATTACGTATTACTTTATTTGGATATTTTTTTAAGTTATATAGACACTTGTACTTTAGGAAATACGGTAGGTCTTAATGTTACTTGGGTAATATTTACCTTATTTGAATATTATTTCTTAAAATTATAAAATACTTATACTAGGAAATATCAATTCAAAATGACATGAATAAGGTCTTTTATTACTTGGATATAATTTTGAACGCATATCTTTATATCGATATGAGTAAGGTCTTTTGTTACTTGGGTATCATTTTGAGCACATTTCTTTACATCTACAATAAGGATGAATTCTAACGATATTCTCGACAAGTAAGTGATGATTTCTCTCTATATCTGTATTTTAAAGGATAGGTATAAAAATGAGATTTATGTATGTAATACAAATAAGGTTGTTAGTGTATTATGTATAATAAAGTACTCCTTTTAGGGAGGTGATTGTTAGAGTAGGAGTAGGGGTCACTTTCCGCCTACTCCTGCTCTGAACATAAACACACACATACAACACACATTGTAGCTGCAGGCAGAAAAGTCCAACTCACAAAAAAAGCTGTTAAAAAGCATCTCAATCTTACAACTAATATCTCCGCCTCCTGCTGCCGCCGTCGCCCCCACCGGTGTTTTAAATTTTGAATTTTAAACTATATTCCAAAAGACCTCTGTCAAATCCATACAAAATATATGCTTTCTATTCAATGCCGTGTTTAGGGTCGGCAAAAAGACCCGCAACCGGCAGACTTCTGACCCGCTTAGATCCTATAAGAGCGGGTTATTTTGATTTTGACCGGGTCACGGGACAGATACGGTATTTTTTTTTAAATTCGCAACGGGTTAGGATCGAGTATGATATTCTGTCTAACCCGCCCCTAGACCCCGTACCCGCCCTGGTATACTTACCCTATGCATCATGCAATCTTAGGCCCCGTACGTTTACCATATTCGTTTTCTGTTTTTAGCAATGATGATGAAAAATATTCTTTTTTCGCGTACTTTTACCATTTTCTGTTTTCGTTTTGGATAAAATTACTCAAATAGTAACAAAAAACTGAAAACACCGCTGTTTTTCACTTAAACTTAACCCAATATAAGAAAAAATAGCTAATTTTTTTTTTGTGAAAATAATAAAAGTACAGGAACATGTTTTCAAACTGAATATGAAAATCGTAAAAATGAAAACATAAAACAAATATGGTAAGCGTACGGGGCCTTAATGATCCATTCTATAGTATATATATGTTTGTCTCAAGAAACCCTAACATTCTACCTTCTCTCTCAATCTCTGCCTCTGCCGACTTAGACTTTCTCATTACAACACCTACCGCCGCTATCTCGTCTCTACGTCTCTGCGACTCTACGGACGGCTCTACAGCCGGTCGTCGCTACCTCATTCTTCTCTCCCTCTCCTCCGCACTGTCTTTGGTCAGCCCCCACGGCCACAAACCAATGAAACCACCTTTACGGCTCCATCGCCGGCCGTTGCCGCTGCCTCCTTCTTCTTCTCTACTTCTTATCCCGAATCCAAGGTCAGTTTTTCTTATCGTTTCTGTAACGTGATTCTTGTGGTAACATTTCTGTAACATTCCTGCAACATTCTTCTTATCATTTCTGTCGAGCATCCATCCGAATTCAACGCACTTCGCCTGATTGATTTTTGTGATTAATCTAATTCAACGCACTTTGCCTGACATGATTCTTCTGATTAATCTTATTTATAATTGATTACTAAATGACGTGGATATGTAGTTTCATAGTTGAACTTCTCGGTCTTTTTCTGTGAAAAAAATAATTGAGTTTCTTTGTCTAATTACTCGTAATATCTAATGAAAACTTCATTCCGTTTTCATTCCTGCTTGACTAGAGAATCAGGCAATGTATAGTACAAAGGTGGCTAAAGGAAAGGCTCTAGTGCTGCTGCGACCATCTCTTTCCTTTGTTTAATTTTTCAGAACTGATGAAATTTTTGTTATTTTGTGGACGTCATTTCACTGCGAAGACTTCATTTTACGGTGATCGGTTAGGATCTTACAACCTTCATTCTGTAGTTGACTTATTCTTTTGATTCATGTGTATTACTACACCCATTTGATTCTACTGCAAGGTGGGATGTTTGCCAAAGACAAAGAAACTGTAATGAAACTTCCTGAATGGTTTTTTGAATTCTGTAAGGAAACTTCCTATTGCATCGTACTATCTACGTTCTTTTGAAATTCTTATCAGAATGTGGAAGTTTGCTTTTTTTAGATTTTGTTTCTAAATGGTTTTTCAATGATGGGCATGAACCGGTATGAGTTGTGTTTCTCTGTTTCTTTCTGTGAATTAAGGGAATTGGTTTTTCGTGTAATTGCTCGTACGAGAGTCTTTTTGGAATTGGGGTTTTATTGCTTAGTTACTATATGATACCTTTTTTAGATATACAAATGCTATTTATAAAAGCATCCATGTATAATTGCAGGGGACATAGTCTTGTGTAATTTCTTATTGTCGACTTAATTCAAGCTTTGTGTAATTTCAGTTATTTCGGTGATCAAGTCTTCTTTGATTTTACTCTCTACCTTTCTTTTGCATCTATTTAATTTATACTTTTTCCTTTTAATTTTTTTCAGGGAACAGTGACTGCGTTTGTATTTGGAGTGCGGACTAGCTGGACACTTGCTTTGCAAACTTTTATGTTGATTACTTTGTTACATTTGTATTGCAATTAAACTATTTCATATGCGGTGCAATCTATTTGAACGGTAATTTGAACTGTGGTGTAATTTATTTGAACTGTGTTGTAATCTATTAATTTCTCACTTAGGATTTTTGAACATTAATTTGATATCTGTCTAATTATTTTGTATGATACAGTTTTGTGCAAGTTTTGCAATACATGTTCAAAAAGGTAGAAAAAAATTATGTTAAACCAAGCGGAGCGATTCGGGGCCAGACGGGTTGGTGCAGGTTTTGAGTGCTTTAGGGAAGGGCGGGGGCGGGTTTTCCAACTACCCTTAGGATCGGATATGGTTTTGTATATAAATGACCCGGTGGCGGGGCGGGGTGGGGCGAGGTTCCATAACTAGCGGGGCGGGTTCGGATTTCATAAGATTCGCATCCGACTCGCCCCATTGTCATCCCTAGCCGTGTTGCAGAAAAGAAATGATTCCAAAGTTCTGGGTTCGTTTTAGATACTCATGACCTTTCTTCTATTGACTATATCTTTCCATGTATGATGCCTAGTACCTACGTGCCCTGTTGCTGTTGCTATGTCAGTCATGGCGGACGAGCCATTTAGATATACTATCACTCACACGCTTAACACGCCAAAGCAAGCTGATTTCATAACCTCCTGCTCTGAATTATTTATTAATGCCTTTTCTCTTCATACTTATGAATTTGAAGCAGTTGTGATAACACAACGACGTTATCACAACTACTTTAAAAATTGTATATCAAATGCGTTTATTTTTTCTAATTTTTAAAACTAAAAAATAATAAAGAAAAGTAAAATCAAACAGAGTCCATGGTTTTCTAAAATGGGCTCAGATTTGCAAAGTGTTGTCAAAATTTTAGAAACCAAAACTCTACCAAACAACCTAAAAAATTAGAGTTTTCAAATATTTGCAGACTGGGCAGAAAAAACAGAAAACAAAACAAATTTCAAACATACCCTTAGGCTCTGTTTGATATCTGTTTGATAACACTTTCAATTTCAGTTTTTTTTTTGGAAGAAAACTGAAAATAATTGTGATTTTTTTTTCACCAGTTTAAAAAAGTGGTGGGCGTGTGACAGAATTTATTTTTTCAAAAAACAGAAAAGAGCAAGCATTTGGCAAGACAACTATTTAGTTTTTATTTATTTTTAATATACATTTTTTTTGGTTGAATAACAACCAAAATTTTTGATGGTCCTCTAGGATTTCAACTGTTCCCCTTTCCGTAAATATTCTTTGTAAAAGTATAAAGAAGTTTTCATCTCTCTCCCCCTCCAGTTTTGGTTTGACCTATGATCTTCAATGGAATCATAAGAGTTGACTTTGTGACTGTAATCCTTGGAAGAACTTGTTCTTCTTCTATTGTTTTTTGTTCTTTCTTTGTATATGGATATGCAGATAGATCAGGATGAAAACAAACTTGTGCTTGGTTTTAGTCAATTAGAATCCCAAACAACAACAACGCTGTCGGTCATGAGAAATCGGATGACCTAGTCCCGCCAGTGAACCACCCACGACGCTGTCGGTCATCCACGCCGCCGCACCTCTCTTTGGCATGATGACAGCCAAGCCTTCGGGCCTCTCTTCGCCGTCACAACAACCCAGCTGCAACGCCTCTCTTCGCTGTGGCGACAGCCCAGCCGTCGTGCCTCTCTTCACCGTCACGACAGCCCAGCACCGCCAATCGCCGAACCGCCACTAATCATGTCCACCAACAGTCATCTCAACCAGCCGCCGTCTCTCAATCGCATGCCAAATTCTGATTAGGTTTTTTAATTTAGGGCTTTCGAACAGGGGGGGAGAGAGAAGAAAGAAAGAGATGAAAGAAACCTATTAGGTGGGTTTTATTCCCAGCTCGAAAAAAAATGGCATTTCTATTGCTAGTGAGGCTCGAATGGGCGACCTCGTTAATCCCTTCTAGGGATGGCAAAAAAATTTGAACTCGCGGATCTCCGCCCCACCATGGTAGGAGCGGATTTTTTTTACTTTGACCAAGTCATGGGGCGGGTATGGTATTTTTTGAAAAAACCCGCAGCGGGTTAGGGTCGGATATGGTATTCACCCCAATCCGCCTCGCGACCCTCCCCGCCCCGGTACACTAACCCTAATAATTTAGTTGATCTTAGCCGTCCCCTAATACTTTAGCTGATCTTAGTCGTCCATCATATACCATATATATATATATATATATATATATATATATATATATATATATATATATGTTCTTTCTTTTCTGACAAACCCTAGATCTCAATTCTCAACTTGTGACATTTCTCTCCAATCTCCATCTCCTAAATTCTGGTTCTGTCACCACCGCCGACTTTCCCAGTTGGTGGTGACGTGGTAGTATAGCCTAGGTTCGTTTGAGTTAGGGACGTGAGGGAAGACGAGAAGGCTCTTCACATTAAGAGGGACATGCCTCTGCGTCGGCAAAGAGAACGTGAAGGTCTACGTGGAGCAGAACACGGTCATCAAGGAGGAAGCCGAGAGCGAATCGGAAGACAAAGAGCCCGCGAGAAGGTATGCCAGCAGGCTTGACTTGCCTCCCAATACGTACAAGTTTAATGAGATTTAGGCGGATCTGAAGAATGGTGTGCTCCGGTGTAGTTTTGTGTTTCCGGCGTCGATGATGGGTTGGTGTTTGGTTGCGGGGTATGTCGTCGGAGTCCTCGAGGCGCTCGCGAAGAGTTGCGGAGCTACCTGTTCTCGTTGTGGTGGTTGTCAGTGGCTGTAATCGGTTCGCAGGGTCCTCGGTTAGTTTTTTCGATGGTGTTTGGCCGGCCAGCGATGGGGTCTTGTCCGACGAAGTCTTGGTTGTGCAGGTCTCGGCTGATGAATGTTGATAATCTGATTTTTCATGGGTGAATCTGGCTTCTGGGACTCTGCAGCGGTGGAATGACCGGCGTGGGTGGTGTTTCCGGTGCCGGCGTGAAGCACCGAATTTGAGGCCATGTGTCCGTGATGGTACCAGGTGGCTGGGAGTTGGGTTGGTGACTCGTCAATGGTGTTGTGGTATTTTTGTAATTTTGTTGTTCTTATCTTAGTTTTAGTTTTAGTTATTGTCTTCACTGTTTTAGTTGGTCTGTTTTGGGTTTTTACTTTAGTTGTAGTTCTCTGTTTATTTTCTAGTTACTAGTTAGTCTCTTCATTAAGAAAAGAAAAAAAAGAACATAGTTATTTTCTATTTATTACTTTACTTTGTCCATTGTTAAACCAAACAGAAGGGAAGGGGGACAGGGCGGGGCGGGTTGGTTTCAGGTTTTTCGCGTGTTACAGCAAGGGCGGGGCGGAACGGGGCGGGTGCGGGTTTTCTAAATCCACGTAGGATTGGTTATGGTATTTTACAAACATAACCCGGTGCGGGGCGGGGTGGGACAAAGTTCAATGACTAGCGGGGCGGGTTCAGATTTTAACAGATCCGCATCCGAACCGCCCCATTGTCATCCCTAATCCCTTCTCAGCCCCCCCGTGAAAAGAGCTTTGAGCTCTTTTTGGAAATGGGCTCAGTTTTTAATCTCTTGGGCCCTTTTTAAAAATGGAATCCCAACCAAACACTCCACTTTTGTTGGACTTTTTGTCAAATTTTAAAAGTGGGCCAAAAAAGAGTAAAAAAAAAAAGAAAGACCGTCAAACGGCCGCTTAATTACCTCTTTTTATTGATTTAAAGAAAAATCACGTTGACACATAAATATGTGTGCGTGTTCGTATGTTCCCTTTGTCATCGAGTTTTAGGATGCTAATGTTGTTGGAATATTTTAATAAAATAAAATGTACACTATAGCATTGTTATTATATTACAATTTATGGCTATATGTATTTACTTACATGTAAATTATGTAATGTGTTACAAATGCAATAATGAATATTATTAACTCAAATGTGTTTATGGTGTATATAATATACTTTATTATTTGGCATTATTGAGAATGGTTATGATTATTTCATGAGTTACAAAGACTTTTAATCTTACTTATGTGGCCAATAAATGTATTATGTTTGGCCAAGTATATAAGGCATAGGGTGTGACATAGAAGAGAAGAAGCTTCAATGCTTCCAAACTTAATTTTTCTACTCTCCTATCAAGATGTATTTTCTTTATATCTATTTTATACTTGAGCAATGTGATCGTGGACTTGTTCATACCTTCTTCTTGTGGACGTGCACATGTAGGAGACATATATGCGTCAATGAGTTTTATCTTGGAGACATTATCTGCCGTCAACACCTGCACGTAGGGAGGCGATAACGTCTTTAAGACAGTGACTCTGTCACGACTCTCACGGATGAGCTATTTTCATATCCTTTTATCACTTTAAATTTCATAACATTATTTAAAGTTCATACCAAATTACTTTCAATTATTTACTGTTATTTTTGCTATATTTAATCTCTTGGTATTGCTAATATTTTGTTGTAGAAGATACAAATCAAAGCCTAATCTTTCAACAGCTAAAGACATTATAGGTTTTGATTTGTATAGCTTTAAAATTTTATATTTTTTAAGAAAAAAAAAGTGAGAAAGTAAAAGTGGATATTTAGAAAGGCGGAAGGAGCTATTTTAGCATGTCAGATTATGAAGAATAGAAGGCCGAATCTCTGATGGAAATGATTAGCTAGTAGCTGCACGGCCACGATTCGTCATCCTCGTCCTCGAATTTCGACGACGAAGACAAGAAAGGCGACAAGAAATCGTCGCCGCTTAAGTCCAAGGTCTATGGGATCTTCAGACGTGAAAAGCCCGGTGGCAAGCCGGCTGATGTGTTCATGTGGAGGGACAAGAAGATATCAGCAGGACTCCTAGGTGGGGTGACTGCTAACTGGGTTTGTTTGAATTGGTGGGCTACAATTTGATCCCTCTAATTTGCCATGGTTTGACACTTGTTCTGGCTGTATTGTTCTTGTGGTCCAATGCTTCCACCTTCATCAACAAGTCTAAGCCCCCATATCCCTGAGGTTCATATACCATACTTCAGCTGGCCACTGCTCTAAGGATTGAGATCAACAGGGCTATTGTAACTCTGAGGGATATTACATCAGGAAGAAATCTAAAAAGGTTTCTCGGTGTGATTGCTGGCTTGTGGGTGGATGCTGCAATTTCTTGACCCTGTGCTATATTGTATTTGTTTACTCCACACGATTCCTGTGCTGTATGAGAAATATCAACACCAGGTGGACTCATTTGCAGAGAAGGCAATGGTTGAAATCAAGAAACAATATGCTGTCTTCGATGCAAAAGATCACTTATGTTGGTCATGGAAATCTCTGAACGCTATAAAATTGAATTGGTACGAGATAGTGATATTTTTATATCACTTTGAGGTACATTCTAACTTATAATCAGCTATTTACAGATTTCATACTTGCATATATATATATGGCAGTAAAATGAGTAAGAAAATATACATACCTTATGAGTTATGTTTTTAGAGCGATAAAATCATGAAATGGAAAATTGGGCTATACGGCTCATGAGGTTCCATTGTGTTCGATTACTATTAGGATCATTATTTTGGTATGCCGGTTAGAAGACTAATAATAGTACTAAAGTTTTTTTTTTAGATCGTAGCATCTCTACAGAAATGTAAGATTATCAAGAGTTGGTAGCTAGTTTCACAAGTTAATCAAGTAATATGAAATGCAGTCATATTGTAAAGGAAAATTTAAGAATTTAAGGATTATCTACTACTTTGTACTTGTGCTAAGTTGTAGATCTTGTGTTGTTTTGTGACCATTTTATCAAGTTATATTTATTTGAATTGACACTATGTGACATAGTGTGGGTTCCTTGCTAATTACATGCAAGTGATTTTTGAGTTACTAAATTTGACAGCGTAATGGTTAAAAAGGTAATTAATTTGACTTAAGGCATTATTGTGAGACAATATGTGTCTATTCAGTCTTGTATGAAATATTTTTTATTTGTGTAAATTTTTTGGACTTCACCTTTGTGCTAATGAGCTCTTTTTGTAATGTTGAAAATTACATGATTTAGTTTTTACGACCACCTAAAAATAGTTTATAGCGGTTGTAATAAAAGGGACATTTTTCCGTTTAAATATTTAAAAAAAGGGGACTTCATTAAAACCGGTTTTGGGAATAAATTAAATAGTTTTCAAAAGGTTTATACTAAAGTAAATAAAACCTTGATATTTAGATATAGTGATACCATGTTATGACTTTTCAGGATATAATATTTAGTGACAATAATATGGATGCCTTTACTTGTAGATTATTTTGTTGTTCTGTAAGCAGTGTACTTAGGAAATAGCTACACTTATTCTTTTTCGACACATGGCTTTGGTTTAAAAAAAATTTGAGATTTTACACATAGAGTTATAGTTTGGTGAACTACCTAAAGTCAGTTTATGGAGTTCTCTTTTAAAATAGAAAATTTTTCATTGATTGCCAGCTTTTGTAAAACAAGTAACTTGAAGCTGATTTTATTTTGCTGAGTGTGTCTATGAAATTAATTGTTTGATCAAATTATGGAACTCCTTACTTCAATGTTAAATTCTTTGATTAATACATGACTGCGAAATGTGGGGGTACATGATTTGAAGATAATTATGATTTCTTGAGTCGTGTATGCACAAAGAAAATTAGCAACATAAAGAACATATATATATAGTATGTTCTTAATTTTAAGTCTATTTTAGCATGTCGCACGTGTGTGTGCGTAGTGAGATTATGTGATATATCTCATGCATATATTTATGTTTCTTGTACTTAGCTTTGCTAGCTTGGATCTCTAGGCATGTATGGTTGTTATGTATAATTGAGCAAAAATCATGGAATTAAAAAGAGAATAAATAAATAAATAAATAAACATATTGCAAAGTGGATGTTGCCAAAATTTAGAGATTATACTTTGGTAAAGATGTTAAATCATGATAATCCAAGTCTTTGATTTTTGATTATCTTTTCATAGTTGTGGTACTTATATGGCATCTAAGTTTCTAAAATATGAATTGCGTTGAAATTTTGATATTTTAAGTCTTGGATACCAAATATTTGTCGCAAATTCGAAACTATATTTGCGAGTGGATTTTATCTAACTTTTACAAAGTTTGAGAATTGAAACTCAAAATAATTGAAACTCATTAGAAGATTTTTATGAAGTTGCTATCGATATGAGATTATGTTATGCGAAGCGTGACGAATATTGAGGAAAATGTGGCTCCTAGTAGGTGAAAGACTACTGGTTACATATATTAAAAGACTAGTTCCTAGTAGTAGACTATTGATCGAAGGTTTGATTCCTAGTAGTGAGGCTACTGACTAGTATCATCATTGATACTAAGCAAAGTGGATGTTACCACTCGAACTTGATTTACTTGATGAGATCCATAATGTTGCTTCGATGTGCACTATTGGGCCTTTAAAATTCTGCAGATTTGTGATACTTCATCGATGAAGAGAAAATAAGTTATAGAGGCTTCATAAAAGTTGCGTAACTTGCCTCGAGACTAGCACAGAGGCTAGATCCTTTTTCACCTGAGACGGATGGAGTGAGCCCACAGGGAGTCACCAGCGGGAGTAACCCATCCTTTGTGTTTGGAGATCCCATGAAGAAGGTTCAATGGGTGGAAACAACCCAGAGAGCGTGACTCGTGAAAAAAGTAGCACCCTTTTGTTAATAGGAGAGTGTCTCCTCCCCATCCGTGTAGTGTTTGTGCTACTTAGTGTGACGTTCAGGAAGAGATTTTTCCTAAATGAGCCCGAGGCGAATATTTTTGCGAGGTACATGTCACACGCACCCTTGGAGGACTCACCTAAGTGAGAGTGGTCATGAGGCCGCGACTGTGGGAACCATATGGACCATTCCCTAAAGACTCTCATGAGAATCAAGATAAGAGCGCATGGCCATTAATAGCGCTAACCCGCGAACTAAGTCTCATATCAGTATTGTGTGTGTGACAACTGAAGTTTGGCCAAGGGACCTAATTCAAGGCGTAATCCATTACGGCTCTCTCAAATGGAAGTTGTCGACACTAAGTGTTGGTTCAAGCCCGGAAGGCACCAACACCTATTGCATAGTACAAGTTGCCCATCTTATTTATGTATTTTCTATTTTTTTACTTTACGAGTTTATAAGTTGAAAAAAATAAGGTTTATGAATTTATCATGATTTTTATTGATATGGTTTTAAATCTTTAATTTTTGTTGGAATTATGAGACTTTATAAACATTTCATTAGTGGATTTTTAAGTGTTTTAAAAAATCATTTTATTTTATCAAAATAGTGGGGGATTGTTGGAATATTTTAATAAAATAAAATGTACACTATAGCATTGTTATTTTATTGCAATTTATGGCTATATGTATTTACTTACATGTAAATTATGTAATGTGTTACAAATGCAATAATGAATATTATTAACTCAAATGTGTTTATGGTGTATATAATATACTTTATTATTTGGCATTATTGTGAATGGTTATGATTATTCCATGAGTTACAAAGGCTTTTAATCTTACTCATGTGGCCAATAAATGTATTATGTTTGGCCAAGTATATAAGGTCATGGGGTGTGACATAGAAGAGAAGAAGCTTCGATGCTTCCAAACTTAGTTTTTCTACTCTCCTATCAAGATGTATTTTCTTTATATCTATTTTATACTTGGGCAATGTGATCGTGGACTTGTTCATACCGTCTTCCTGTGGACGTGCACATGGAGGAAACATAGTTGCGTCAATGGGTTTTATCTTGAAGACATTATCTGCCGTCAACACCTGCACGTAGGGAGGCGATAACGTCTTTAGGACAGTGATTCTGTCACGACTCTCACGGACGAGCTATATTCATATCCTTTTATCACTTTAAATTTCATAACATTATTTAGAGTTCATACCAAATTACTTTCAATTATTTACTGTTATTTTTGCTATATTTAATCTCTTGGTATTGCTAATATTTTGTTGTAGAAGATACAAATCAAAGCCTAATCTTTCAACAAATGTTACTATGTTGCAGGGAGAGTTATGGTCATTCTGAGTCCGGACATTGGCTAGTGTTGTTGGCCCTACCGATTGGAATGCAGCCGTGGACATAATTGCATATGGCTCTCCAGAGAAGTTTTGCGTTTGCCTTTTTGTTATTGCTGATGATCATGTTGTGGGCAACTTAATTCAAGCAGGAGGTTGTGTTCTTACATTCTGATTCTCCTGCAACTCTTTAGTTGTCATAGGTTCGTAGGCGTGACAATTTTAACCATGTGTTGTTTCGTTGTAGGTTTTTACATGCATGTTTTCCTACATGCTGTGTTTCTTCTCTATCTCTACATTTACTCAAGAAGTTCATCCATTGAGAGAGGTTCTGTGTTATGGTGCAGTCTGTTGAAGGAATAAGAGCTGCGTGCCATGAGTTGGTTCGGGCAACTGATGATTTTGACGACGATGCAATGGAGGATGTATTGAAAGATGCAGATAGACTTGTTTCATTTAGAGCAAATAAGGCAACAACTGCTCCACCTTACTCATCTTCTTTTTGCAATGACACGTAAATTAGCTTCTCCGTCCATGGTTTTTAACATTTAGCACTTCACAGTAGCCAAGACTTCTGATTCCAGTTTGACGGGTGCCTCTTCTAGACCTTGTAAATATGTCCTCAACACGCTGATGCAGGTAATTCGCCAATTATATGTGAATATATTTCTCTTGCAGTTGCTTTTCCTTTCAAAGAAAATGAATGGCATATCAAACAACATCTTGCGTTTCAAACTTGCTATGTTTTGGTACAACAATTTCAAAACCAAAGACTTGATCATGCTGTCATGGTCTCATAGCGGAGCTCTTGCCTTGGCTTTTAGATGAAAGGGTCCCCCAAATGGATGATGGCAGACAACTCCGGAAAGCCCGTTGAATGTTTTGATGCTTAAGATACTGGTGAACTTGTATTTCCATCATATCCATCTATTTCTAATTGTTAGATGCGCATTGGCGTGTTAGAATTATACTGTCTATTGGTTACTTATGGAGGATAATGCAGAACGAACATCATCTTTTGCTGTATTGATTAACCTCTTACGTTCACTAGACCAGTCTGGGTGGCCTTCTCCAGCATCGAATAACTCTTTCGCCACCAGAAACCAATGTTTTTTCAATTTGGCTGTAAAATATCTGATCAAACTCACTAAGGTGATCTTACTTGCTAACTGGCCGGTTTACCAGTTTGTTTTCTGGAATTATCTTGTGAGATCTGCATAAGAGCTCTCTATTTCAAAATGGATGTAGTGTCTGCCACCACAGGCACATCCGTGCATGCAATCATAGTCTTGAAGAGCGTTACAGCCTCTATCTCCCTTAAGTTGACAGACTATGATGCAATAGACTTTGGAAGCCAGCCATAGTTCTTAACAAGCCTCTGGGGACTCCTTCATTGTGTGGATGAGGGCTGGGTGCATTGAATCACCTTGTTGTCTGAGTTTCAATCAAACTTATTCAGTGAAAGTAATGATGCCAATAAGAATTCGTCTTTTGAAATTATACGAAGTATATTGCAAAGAGAAAATGATACGAGGTATATTGCAAAGAGAAAATGCTGATCAAAGTGATGAAGAACATTTTCAAGTTTTAGGCATAAAGCACATAGTTTAGCCCCTAATTACATCTAACGGTTCTAGTTATGCTCTGAATCTGTAATTTTTGGACACTGCCTTTTTCTCTGTGTGTGTGTGTGTTTTTTTTTTAAATTATTAGAAAGACTTTAAACTTTATCAAGCTTATGTAATTATGCTTATCATACTTTTCTTACGACCAATCTGTAGGGATTTGGATTCCTAGTTTCTTGCTGGAATTCCCTTTCTGGGGGATGAAATTCTCACATTCCCCGGTCACTCATTTCTGCTAATGCTAACTTATGAAAGTTTATTTTCTACTTGGGTAGCATGATCATGCTGTTCAATACCACAATTTAATCTCAATGGGAGTGTAGTATATTGAAGGATTGCTTTTGAATCATGCTTGCATTTGTATATGTATATATATGAGGAACATGAAGTTTTTTGTGACACGGATTCTCCAAAGTACAATCTACGAGATTGATCTTGACCGCATCCTTCAAAGCATATCCATGTATACCTGCAAGAACTGGGCATGGAAGAAATCAGGGGAAAGTTTTTATGGGTTTTATTTCCTTCCACCACGAACCCCTTCCCCCTTCCCGCCCCATTAACATCCACGGCCGGGCGCCGAGGGTTGGCCTCGGTCCGTCGTCTTCCATCACTTGTTCCTTCCCTACTTGACAGCAACCCCTTGCCCAATCTTTGGGCTTCTTGTGAAGTTCTCAATCTCACCATGGTTAGATCTTCAAACTTCTTTTTCTTTCTCGTTTCTCTAATCTCTCTCTCCCAAAGTCTTGGAAAGACTTGGTGAAAGACTTCCCACCTACCACCACTTTCACATGTGGCCAAGATTTAATCTTGGTCACCCATTCAAACTCCAAAATTTTCAAACTTTCCCCCAAAAAATTTCAGTCTTTTTTAACACCCAATTACAAGGGCCGTGGGTTTACACCTTTCGTTTTGTGTATTTGTATTGTATTGTGTTTTCATTTTTAATTTGTTTGTATTCAATTGCAAATTATGATTATGTATTTTTATAATTTTCACCACTTTTTTGTGTCTACTTTTTTCAGTTGTTTTTGTATGTTTACCGTTTTCATTTTTCTTTTCATCGCTGTTACCACTATTTTTCCAGTATTGCCCTTACTCCCAAATCAGGGATGCCAACCGCTCCTGCGCAACGACGGGATTCATACAGAGGAGTCTTCCAGGTTGGCATCTTTATGGGCTATGGGACGTGTGGTTACCGATTTGTCACCACCTGAATATGGGGCGACAAGCCGGCTACCAGCATGAATCATCATATATTGGTGGTTTGTGGTCATCAGCGATGTAGAAATGTAAGGCCCTAATGGGTGATGTGGGCTCTAAACAGAAGGTATCGAAGGCGAGTTGTTGGGCTATTTGTCCAGAATTGCGGCTGCCCCACTTGTTATCGACAGCCATCTGAAGTGCGCTCCATCTCGAGAGAAGCAAGCTGATGCCTTGCCGGAGCTGAGTGGCGGCGTCGGCCTGGAGCACCTGCTGATCCATTTCTCAGCGAGGCTGTAAAAACCCTTGTTCGACACTGGGTTCGACACGGTAACAACACTTGATAGGAACTTGGGCCAGGAAAAGATCAGAAGCCCTTTTAATCGAAGGATTAATTCAGTCCGGCAGGGTGATGCCGTTGAAGATGGGGTGAGAGGGAGTCGAAGATCCAGCAATGGCTTGAAGGTGCTATAGAGAAATTGGGGTGAGTTTCTCTATAAAGATGAAGAGAGAGAGATAGATGAGGGAAGGGTAAACAGTAAACAAGAAAATCTTTCTGACATGGAATCCAACCCGTCGGCAAAACCCAAAAAAGGTGTTTTCACCTTTTTTGGGTCTATTTGGATATTGCATCCAAAATTGAGTATCCAAAATAATAAAGGTACAAAAAAAAGAGCATCTTTTTGCCATAATTACAAAATTGCAATACAAAAAAGGGTAAACGTACGGGCCCAAATTTTGCCGCCGACTTTTTTTTTTCCTTTATCGTTATTTTTCAATAACACAATCCTTTTCGCTACCAATATTTTTCTTTTGCTCCTAAAAATTTTGGTAAAGTCTTCTTTCTCGCTACCCCTTTTTTTGCCCTATTACTTTCGATATTAAAAAATTTTCGCTACCAATTTTTTTTCTTGCTATCAAAAGCTTTGCAACTATCCCTTTCATCGTTACCGTTTTGTTTCATGCAATAATGTTTATGCATGCGGCACCCGTTCGGGTCGCCCCTCCGCTCACACCACAGGTGGGGAGCTTTTGTTCTTAACTCATTTTGGACATACCTAAGGACGCACTGGGGGTCCCATTTTGCACGACATGATTAACGGTGAATTTTTTAATGCACTTATAAAGCACTTTCTCGCTCTAGAATTCAGAGCTCTTGAATTCTAGAGAGAAATATAGTTGGATATAATCTTGAACACAACATCGGATCGTGACATTGGACCCTAACTCGGACCCCAGCTTGGACTATCAACTGTTGGCCTTGTTCGTCTCAGTCTCGTCTCCATAGCACTACCACTTTTCACTGCCCGTCAGGGAAGCCTTGCTCTCTGCTGTTACTCCACCCTCATTGTGTCCTACTTTGTACATATGGTAGCTGATTCAAACAACATCCTTTGTGGCATCTCCAGGTAACTATGAACCCACTTACTTGGCATCAGACAATATAAAAAAAATTGTCGTTCCTTGTAAGATACTTAAATATTTTGAACTTGAGCCAACATCAATTGGTAGCCCACCTCCAGAACCCCAATCATTTTTGAAAGCTTATTTCTTCTAACCTCATCAAGTTTCTCCCGTGACTTTTCCAAAGGCCTCATGCCAACCAACTAACAAAAACTAGTAATGATTATATTTTGTTATTACTAGACTAACTTCTAGTTTGAATTCAACGCTATACTGAAACTACCTTCCCCATTGCTACCAAAGCCAAAAATGAAGCATCTCTCACTTTAGGTGTCCCATCATTCTGGAACTACGAGAACAAGATAAATTTTGATAAATAAGTAAAGTAATGCCATCTGAATTAAGGGTAACATCTCTTCAAGGGGCCATGCATAGTCTGCGATGCCCACCATCGGCCCTGGCCGCATACGTC
This sequence comes from Escallonia herrerae, assembly GCA_033070095.1. Lineage (NCBI taxonomy): Eukaryota > Viridiplantae > Streptophyta > Magnoliopsida > Escalloniales > Escalloniaceae > Escallonia > Escallonia herrerae. Next base: position 49,685 of record JAVXUP010000416.1, on the reverse strand, counting down.
TCTGCGGCGCTCGTCGTTGCCCTCACGTCATCTCTATGATACCCGCGGTTTTCTGCTCACCAACTTTATGGTGCACATCGCCCGTTGTCGCATGCCTTCTATGTGACACCAGTCACACGTGCCCGTATGCCATCTCCACGACAGAAGTCGCCCGCTCCCATGCGTCGCTCATATATTACGTTGCCCCAGCACGATGCCAACTGCTGCGATATTCGTCGCCTTACGCTGCCGTTCATGCATTACGTGTCCTCGGAAAGATGCCCATTTTCGCAACACTGGTCGCCGGCCATTCTCATGTCTCGTGCCGTTGTTCACCACACATGCACCCTCATGTCACGTGCCTTCGAGCACCGAACCTGTTCACCACACATGCACCCTCATCATGGACATGGAATATGCTTCGACCCACTCTCTGGAGTGTGTAGCATTCCGAGATGCTCCACTCACAGTGCTCCGGTATGAAGACCTTTCGCAACGGAATAGGCTCCCTACCACAAAAGTTATCTCCGTCTGGGGTTACTTGTATGACATTAGGCATGCCTGAACTGTGACCAGGTTGTACTCACATTAACAGTGCTCGCCGGTGCCCACACCCGTTCACCATGCCATGTGTCCCCACCGAGGACGTGGAACACGCTTCAACCCATTATTTGGAGTGTGCAGCACTCCAAGGGGCACCGCTTGCAGTGCTCCAGCATGAGGACCCTTTGCAGCGGGGTAGACTCGCTATCATATAAGCTATCTCCGCCTGGGGCGACTTGCATGCCACTAGGCACATCTGAGCTATGACTACGTTGCACTCACGTTACCTGTGATCGTCGGCGCCCTCAAGACGATGACCCCCAAGTCAGTTTGAGATGGGAGCAGGTCCTTGGAGGGCATCGCGCCTAGTCGCCTGGCAGTCGGACACATGGACCCTCCCTCATTGCTTTCAGGTTCTCTCTACATCTCTCAACGCACCTTTGTGGGATACAGTAATGGCCTGGACCGGTGGCTAGGGCAAGGGCTTACTCTGATCATGCCAACGCTGTGTGGTTAGTCTTTTTAGACGGGGTAGAGCGACATTGTATGGGACAGGCAACACAAATATTGAAACTAACAATCCAAAGGAGCATCGATATTTGTGGAGCCCTTGATGATGTGTCACTCTCAGGGGATGACATGTGGCAACTGATGACACATGCCTACATTTGCCTATAAATAGTGGACTTTGAAATTCATTTTGATATAACTTTCTCATTTGATACAGACACTTTCTCACTCTAGAATCCAAAACTATTGCATTCTAGAGAAAGAAACACAGTTGGACATAATCTTGAACATAACATCGACCGTGACATTGGACCTTGACGTGGACCTTAGCTTGAACCGTCAACCCTGTTCTTCTCAGCCTTGTCTCTACAACATTGTCACTCCTCACAACCTGTCTAGGAAGCCTTGCTCTCTGTCTTTACTCCACCATCACTATGTCCCATTTTATACATCTCGCAGCTAACACGGACTACATTCTTTTTGGCACCTCCACATAGCTACATTCCTACTTTTCTTGGCATCACATGTCATTGAACTTTGTCTTGTTATATATCAATGTCACTCAATCATTATCAACATGATTGTAATCTTTTTCGGTCCATAAAGATACCACCAAAGCGGAGTTCATGAATAATGGTCAACAAACGGTATGAGTCGTAAAGTACATTGGTCAAGGTTTCATGATTACGATTGTTCGTGATATAAGGTGTTAATGTATCATATTTAATTATTCAGTCAACCTATCTTCTATTATTGTAGGCAAAGCTAGGTGGTTGACCAGAATATGTGCATTTTCCCTTCTTTTCTTTCTCTATAAGATATATCCATCCTATAAACCATTTGAGCCTCATAATAATAATAATCAAGAATTTTTGAAAGCTTTGGAAGCATGGATGCAAAGGTAATTTGGGGAAAGTGGCCATAGATTTAATCCTAGTTTCAGCATTTTCCCCGAAGGCACAATGGCAGCAATATTATCATTACATTACCTTACTGGAATTTAGTGTAAGGTACTTCTATTAACTTAGTAATCTATATTCATGTGTATATTTGAGTTTTAATGAGTTGTCGGCGATGGTTGCCTGTGGGGGTGAGGGTGGCGGTGGCGGTGGCCGCCAGAGGCTATGGTTTCCAACAATGGCACTGGCCAGTGTCAGTGACGTCTACTGGTGAGCGGTGGTGGTGGCTGGTGATGGTTCAAAGGTATGAGTTTTTACTAGATAGGTTTTAGAAGCCCAACGCAAAATAACTCATTATAATATGAGCTCAACTTATCCTAACCCCTCTTATAATTAAGTGAGTTGAGTTGGGTTAAGTAAAATGTTTTTGGATTGAGTTGGTTAAAACCATAAAACTTAACCCAAAATTAGAGCCCTGATAAATGCGATTTCAAGGAAATTGTAAATAAAAATATTTAAATATAGAAAAGTAAATTTGCAGAGGGTGAGACAATAGGCGTGGACAAAGTAGATGAAAGTCAAAAAGTGAACCAAAAATGACTAGAACACCACAAAATCTCATTGGAACATAAAAATTTTAAGGTACGCTATGTTTTGCTTGGCATGGTTGAGCTTAGGTATTTTTGGTGATATGAAATACAAGATAATTTGCTCTCGCCAAGCTTGAAATTGGTAGCTTTCTGATAATAGAAGCCATAAAAAGAAAAGATAATAACCGCAAACATAGGGTATGTTTGAAACTCATTTTAATTTTTTAGTTTTTGTTCTAAAAAAAAATCAAAACCAAAATCTCTTTCAGTTTTCTATTTTTACAAAATTGATAGGTTGTTTGATAGCAGTATTGTATATTTTGTTTTTACTTTTTTTTTTCTATTTTTCTTCTCGTCTCTTTTCTATTGTTCCCTTTTTTTTTCATGTCTACTATTTTCTTTCATTTTCCAATACTTGAGAGCTTCTTTTGAACTTTTATGTTCAACAACCAGAAGCGCCCCACCATAACTTACAAATCCTTCTACTATCGTCCAACTACCACTACGGCAACAAAACACCAGCTTGCAGATTAGGGCTTCATTAGGTCTAATTGGGTTTTGACTGGGTGAAGGGGCTCGAATGACTTGTAATTTACTTGCGTATGCTGAAGATACTAGGGTTAAGCGATGAATGAAATCTTGTGGTGGTGTTTGTTTCCAGGGACAGTGGTGGATTTGGATTTAGAGGAGTGATGGTGCCGTGTGGTGACATATGTTAAAGCATTTGGTGTTTACGGTGTTGGTCACTGGTGGTTGTTGTTATTAGTGGCTATGATGGTTGGCGGTGTTCATGGGTGTTGGTCACTGGTGGTGGCGGCGATGGTTAGTGGCTATGATGGTTGACAGTGTTGGCAAGTTTGGTATTTAGGTGTATTCATCAGTGGTGGTGGCAGATAAGCGATCATTGACTATAGTCGTTGGTAGTGTTTGTAGTTTGGTATTCGGGAGTGTTGGTTAATGATGGTGATGGCGGTGACAACTAATGGGCATGGTGTTTGGCAATGTTGGTTGTTTAATATTCTTAAGTGATAGGTGTCAGTGATGAAGATTGAAGGGAAGAATCTATATTACTTATAAAAGTGTGAATACGTGTAAATTATTTTTTAGACAAAAAATATCCTTACAAAACTTTTTAATGCCACCTCTACCTTTGGTTGTAAAAATTAATCAACCAATGTTAGTTATGGTGCTTGGTAGACTCTTAATTCAATTCCTCTAAAACAATTGCCATATTCTATATCTGAATTATTTGAAGACCTTTGAACTTTTCAACTTTTAGCATAATAAACCTTGTATCACTTATCTGTATTCATTTATCTATCTCTCTATTCTTATATTTTCCTGAATATACCATAAAACATTTGACTATAGAGCCAAAGTTTACTCTTTATCTCCATTAAAGAGGCCAACATCAAATCTCGATGCAGTCTTTGCAATGACTGCCACCGATGGTAACCATCAAACCACTGATTTCCTTCTAGTTACACTCTCTCCTCCCTAGGCAACACTTGTTGGGGTCTTTTAGCGAATATGAGGTGAGGGGATTCTAAGTTCACTTTTTGTTTATCGTAAATAATTGATAGTATTAGAGCCTTAAGATTATCTTTGACTTGCATGCCAAAGCATATATGTGTTTCCTTTTGCTCTTGATAGTATTAGAAACTTAAGATTATCTTGGACTTACATGCCAACGCGTATATGCGTTTCTTTCTGCTCCAGGCATGTTGAAGCAACCAAGGAGAGATGGAAGAACTTAAATGGCAAATCATTGCATAATCTGCCCCTAGACACACCTAATTTATTACTATCCATTTGGAGGTAAAATGAAGCAAATATTTTTGGTTGGATTCATATCATGATTTCCTTCTTATACATAGTTAAAATTGTTTGGCAATTGGCTTTTTACTCGGCCTTTAATGTAATCCACATGAATGATCCTTGCGCTCTGGATTGGAATGGCTGATGTCATTTGAAAAGCATCATGAGGACTTATATCCTTCAATGGGTTTCAGGTCACCATATTAGAGGTAGATTGAGCATTATCAGTTTGCCTTTGATGAACTTTTTTGCTCCATGAAAGTTTGAAGCAAAGATCCACTTTTGGGGCTTTAAGTGATTAAAGGTAAGTTAAGTGATTAATGCTGAATCGTAGGGTAAGAAAAGATATACTAATTTTAGGAATATGTTTGTACATTCCAGATAGTTGATTTAAATTACGATCAACCCAGAAGTGCTTAGCCAAGGTAAGCTAAATGCTCAATATGAAAATAATGGCAATGTCAATTCATGCATCTTCTCAAGATTGTCTTGGCGCATAATATATTAGGAGGTTGTTAAGATTTAGCCACGAAAATGGTCGCCAGAGTGGTGGTAGGATGAGTTTCACTTTGAGTTGACTTTTCTTTTCAGAAAGGAATCCAAAAAGATGTATAAATCTATCACGTATTTGCCAGTTTTTACATTAGAATTAATATGGATGACATTTAAAGAGAATCTTGTTCATATAACTCCCATAAAGTTTTTCTTGCTCCTCATCGCCGCAGGGTGATAGAGTTCAAGGATGAACATCAGGACAAGAAGCCCGTGAAGAAGAGGGCCAATCACATATTAGAATAACGAACAATATCTTGCAGAGACATGTTTTACGTCTTCACAAGTTTAAGAAAAGATCGAGTTATTATATATTACACCAACCCTGTTGCAGGAAACAACATGCTTCGTATTTTTCTATTGTAAACGCCACATATTTTGACGCTCTTTTTTTTTTTCTTCTCCCTTATATGTCTTCTAAGTTATGTTGTTGTACTTTGCTATGTTATTATTGTTACAACTATTACGCTAAAAGATTTCAAAGTGTTTTATTCGTAAAATGGATATCATGATCCGTTATACTACTAAAAGTATGGAACCTTCGAAATTATATGGACCATTACGCCCAAGTGTAGAAGTTATTATGCTACCATTAATTGTTAATTAAGTATGATCAGAGCCTTTGGAATTAGTAGCAGTTTTTCCTCTTTCACTTATTTGAAATTAAATCTTAAAAGTAAAGGTCTGTGTACATTTCTTTTATTTTCTTTGCCTGCCATTTCTCCACCATCTTTCATGTTTCTTTGTTTTTTTTTTTAATTGAATTTTGCTTCTGCAGGACAAAATGAAAGAATAGGCAAATATTTATGCTATTAAGAATTCTTGACCATCACATATTAGTTTTGAGCTTTTTCTCGACAAAAAGGATAAATAGCTTGTTGATTACTGAACTTTATATCTTCAAAGCAAAAACATTGATAATAGGGAGATGAGCAACAATGTCTATTTTACTTGCAAGTTGCAACACATCATCTCTAAATGTTCTTAATGGCATCACAATCTTAGCAAGTAATTGTCAAATCATATTATCACATTTGTCTTTGAACAACATATACTGGTAGCAATTTTTGGCCATTGAAGAAAGGAGTTGAAGCGAACTGCTATCAACAGTTGCAACAAAAATTTCACGTACTAACATCATATGTATCAACTTCCAATTATAGTGTTCTACAATATAAGTAGTAAGTTATTTTTAATCAATAATGAAAAGTTCACAACTATTTTGATGTTTGATTTATAAAGAAACGTCCTTGCTAATAAAAAGAAGATCTTCTGTCTTATTTTTAGACTTTAGACATTAATTCAATTTAAGAGGAGTATTTAATCTACTTGTCATAGTTTAAAGATAACTTGAGATTATGACTGTTCTAAGCCATAATTTAATTTTACTCCACATTAAAATGCACGTGCCTCGTATGTGCTTTCTACCAGTATAAATAAAATGCTTTTAATAAAAGTTGAATGGATCTTAAGAAGAAAAAATGAAAACTGAAAACTCCAAAATGGGGGAGTTTTCAGAAACCATCCCGTTTTGAAAACTGATTTATAAAACTGAAAGGAAAAAAAAACTATAACTGTCTGTCAAGCGCAATTATTTTTTTCAATTTTTAAAACTGAAAATAAAAACTGTTTCAAATGCTACCATAGTATTACCTTGCCTGATAAAATGAACCTACTCAAATTTAACTATATGAATTTAAAAGAAGTTGAAAAATATCCAATGTTGTTTAGAACAAAGTTTTAATGCATAGTCCTTAATATCATAATGAGCACCGTGAATTCCATATCGATTTCATACTACGTCTATATTTATATTTATACTACCAATACAAGTATGAATCTATACTAGTAACTCAAAAAGTTGTGAATAGTAGTTGAAAGAGAATAATTTTGAAGTTCCCAAATTGGGATGAAAGTTGTACACATTATTTGTTGAGATATTTTGCAAAAATAAAATTAGGAATTAATTACACTGGTTCCTCGTGATTTTTGAATTTATTACGCTTAACTGTATTAGGTTTTCAAAAGTTGTACAATATTAAACTATGAAGTTTAATATCACATTAAAATGCGAAGGCTATAAAGGAATTGATGACTAGTATAATTGACAAAACATGTATGATTGCATACCGATGCAGTGAATCCTAGTTACAAGTGGTAGTGTAATTAGGGTTATCAATTAGTGGCTTTCAAGCAATTGCATGGTTGAGCGGTGGTGGTGAGATCTGGCAAGGGAGGATATATAAAGTTCAATGGTTCAAGACATGATCTTTGGAAGTACTTATTGTGTGGAGAATAAATTCATGGGTACGCATGTGGTAGAGATGATAAATGCCAAATGTTGTTGCGGCCATATATGTGTATCGTGATTCCGTGCAAGGACTATGATCTGCAGTGAAGTGGTGGTCTGTTAGTGGTGCACTGATGAAAGGCTAAGATTTGGATTGATGAAAAATACGGGATTTGGTTACTGCCTAAATGGTTTAAGACACTTTATCATACACCAATTCAGATATCGGTTCACTTTATTTGTGTATATTGGACTTGCCAAAAAAAATAATTTGATCGCAACATTGTCGTCTTACACCGGAGTCGAGTGTAATTGCGGAAAGTTTATGTACTCGAGTGTATATACATATAATAAGCGAAGCGAGAATGACATTTTACGCGACACATCATTTTTTTTATACGACATGTAATCATATCCTTATTTTAAGATTATTTAACTTTTGTATTAGTAAGTCGTATTTAATTTAAAAACTAATTATAATCATTATAAAACTCAATATAATCAAAATACTAATCTATTAAGACTTCTTTTGGCAATTATGTCCTTATAAAAATTCAAAAACTAATTATAATCATTCTAAGACTCTATCTAACCATTATACTAACTTATTAGAACTTAATATTGAATATTGTATTTTCAAAATTACTCTTTAATATGAATATAAAAGCTCATATATTAAAAAATAAAACTAATAGTTTCAATTATAAGAAAATTTTAATTTAGAAACTAATTCTAATCATACTAAAACCCTACATAATCAACATACTAATCTATTAAGATTTCACTTTGACAATTATGTCTTTAAAAGTGTTTTCTAATATAAGATTAAAATCCATAGACCCAAAAATTAATATATGAGATTTAAAATTAAAACATGATATAATAATTAGTTTAAATTTTGATAGGATCCTTATTTTTTATCTAATTAATTTTGCAGGAGTAATGAGGATTTTCTATATGCTGTATGTAATTTGAAAATTGATTCTAATAATTCTAAAACTTAACCTAATCATTAAACTAACTTATTAAGTTTTAATATTGACTATTGTATCTTGGAAACTACTATTTAATATGAATATAAAAACTCATATAAATAAAATAACGAAAATAATTCTTTCAATTTTAAAGAAAAACTAATGTTATAATTTAGATTAAACAACTTATGGGACTTAGAAAAATAATGATCCTAACAATTGATTTGAATTTTGATAAATACCTTATTTTTTAAATTTTATTAATGTTGCAAGAATAATGATGGTTGTATAATTTAAAATTAATTCTAAAATATCCTAAAAAATGAATAATGTGATATATAGATTTAACAAAAGAATTATAAGTCGGCATTTTTAAATAAGACCTCACGACAACCGAACTGGTTATATCTCACATATAAGGATTTAAAAAGCAAATCAAATATGAGATTAAAATTTTTTTTTTGATAAGATTCATGTATTCTTAATATATCTAAGAAAATATATCTCTTAAAATAAATTTGTTTTATGTAATTTTACAAAACTTATCGTAATTGACTATAGACTGACAATTTATTTTTAATCAGACTTTAATAACCAATAAAATTTATTATTTTTTGTAGTTGATTAAGTTTACATGCACATCGAGACCAATTAGTAAATATTAGACTAATTATAATCTTTGAAACTTAATTTTTACTATAATAGAGTCAATTATAACTATAAGTGGTCATTGATGTGTGCTTTCAATAATACCTATATGAACTAATCTTCACTCTATAATGGCTAGTTTAACATAAGAATATTTGCTAAATTTTACTAGTTCATTGTAGTCAATAAGAATAATATGAAAAAGTTCATTGTAGTCAATATTATATATTGATAAAACTCTCTAATATGAAATAATCACCTGTCAAGCAAAAACTATTTAAGTAAAAAAATAGGTATTATTATTATTCATGTTTAAGTTTTATAACCTTATGGTATGTGTTATAGAGAAATTATTCTTTTACAAGATCCTTACTTTTATCATTCGTTAATAATTCATGCACAGTCAATCCAATATAATTACCTAGATAACATAAAAAAAATGCATGTTTAAATCTAGCATTATTAATTTACAAAGGTTCTACAGTATATAGTAGATAAAACATGAATTAAATTAATTAAACTTTGTTCTGAAGAAAAAATTAACCAATCTTTTCTCATGGTGTCCTTATTTTACTCTTAATTCAATTTCAAACATTTTATAGTTCTAAACCCATAGTGTACCAACATATGAAGACTTTATTTCATTTATATTAGTTAAAAAAATCCTCTAAATTAAAAAGAATCTCTCTCTCTCTCTCTCTACACACACACACACACATGTACATACATTATATATACATATCTATTAAGACTCAATAGTCATATTAATTCATAATATTATTCCCATAAAATTAACTAAATTTAACAATAAGGACCTTATTAAATTTAAATCAAACATTAGATTATTATTTTACTTAAATATAGTTTTTAAATTATAAAAGCCTTACTAATATAGAATTTAACTAATCTAGAGATAAGGACCACATCCAATATATTATTGACCTTTAGTGGCACTTTTGTATTTGGCATAGAGTGTATGTAAAATTTATTTCACATTGAATACATAATGTGATGATAAGCGATGATGTACTATACAAAGAAATTACTGTAAAATTTTATTTTAAAATTATGTATAAAACAAAACAAAGTTAGCATGATTAATTCATATTTCAACTAGATTGTCAACCTTGGTAAAATTGAAAATGAATTTAACTTGATAAATATGCCGGTTAAAAATTTTGATCAATGATTTCCTTACTTTAAGGTTTTGCACTATCCTATTCACTCACATTGGTTAAACGTAGAAACATCTTAATATGCAAGTTTCATATAATATTTATTTTAAAAATAATATAAGTTTAAAGACTTAAGCATGTGAGCATGAGTTAAATTCAACTAATTTCATTTTGAAAAATTTTTGAACAAATCTTTTTCTATGGTGTTTTTATTGTGAGTAATAAAACTTAAACATTCTAAATTCTGCACTAGCAATATACTAATACATTATGAGTTTATGTTAACTTTAACAATTGACTATATTTTTTGAGTTGGACCACATGACCAACAAATCTAAGGGTATGCAAATGTTATTTTAGATGTGATCCCTTTGTTACAATTAATTTAAGTTTATTAGAATTTAATACACAAACACATGACTGCAAAAAATATTTGTGTGTATATATATATATATATATATATATATATATATATATATATATATTTGATAATCAAATTATAGGATAATTTTTTGCTTTGATAAAACCGCACGACCAACAAAGTGGTTATCTCACATATATGAGATTTTGAATAGAAATCACATATGTATTAGAAGGAAAAATGGTAACAATTTGTTCATACCCTATTCTGGTCAGACCAGCAGGGCCCGCTAGTGGACCCGCGTTGCGCGACACATCACCCAGTCAGTGGTCAACTTTTCAACGCTCGAGAGCCGGTCAAAGCAACGCATGCTCAAGTCACGTGAACTGCTCGTGAAGCGACCTCGGCATGCCTTCCACCTTGGGGCTCGGCCACCCTATGGGGTCGGCCACCTTGAGGGGGTCGGCCACCTTGAGGGGCTCGGCCACCTGCCTTGATGACCGACGATCGTCGTTCGCGACCGCGCTCCGCCGTAGTCTTGGCGACAGTCGCTCTCGGCCGTGCTCCGTCATCGCGATGATTGTCTCTCGTAGTCACGACAACCGTCGCTTGTGGCCGCTCTGTCGCCATGATGACCGTTGCTCGCGGTAGCGCGCCATCCACGCAACGACCCCTGTTGCTCGGACGTCACTCCGCGACCCCCGTCGCTCGGAGGAAGTTACTCTGCGACCCACGTCGCCCACACTCCATCGCGCCCCATGCGCCGCTCCACAGATACAGTCGTGCCCCCTGGCACTCTCTGTCACATTACAGTGCCCCCGGCACCTCACTCACTCCGCCGCGCCCTTGCGCCACGCCGCTGATACAGCTGTGCCCCCTGGGCTCTCTGTCGCTCTAACGGTGCCCTCGGTACCACTCACTTCACCAGGCTTGTGTGACACTGCCATGACTTGTACCCCGGCACCAGGTATGGTCTCGCGACAGTTGTCGCCGCGCCCATGCGCCACAATCATGTTATATGCTTACGGGATGGGCTCACAACCTGAAAGCCATTGCCATCTTCATTCCGGGGGGCTTCACTCCGTGCTCCGGCATGAGGACCCTTCGCAGCGGGATAGGCGACTCCTCCGGGACACTATCTCCGCCAGGGTGCCTGCGTGACTGGCTTACGTGCTCTGGCACTGGGGGCTCACGTCGGCACCCCTAAGGACTATGACCCCCGGGTCATTCCGAGATGGGAGCAGATCTTCGGAAGGGCATCTTGCCTAGTCCACCTGGCAGCTGGGCGTCGGGTCTTCCCCACCGCTGCCAGGTCTGTGGGATTCAGTAAGGGCTTGGACTGGAGGCTAGGGCAACGGGCTTACTCTGATCACGCCGGCACGGTGTCTTCAGTCTTCTCAGATAGGTAGAGAGATGCTGTGTGGGGCAAGGCAGTGCGAATTTGGGAACCGACAGTCCAACGAAGAATCGGTATTTGTGGACCCCTTAGTGACGTGTCACTCCCAGGGGTGACACGTGTCAGTCCCAGGGGTGACACGTGTCAGCTGGTTACACATTGATGACACCGGCACACTTTTCCTTATAAATATGGGACCTTAGATTTCATTTGAGGAGAACTCTCTCATTTGTCATTTTCACTTTCTCTCTCTAAAAACTCATTCTCTCTGGAATTCTAGAGAGAGAAACACATTCGGACCCCCCACATTGAACTCTTGATGCTACACCCCTGACGCCGACCCTAGCCTGGGCTGTCGGTCACCGGCCCTACTCGCCTTCGTCTTGCCTGCGCAGCACTGCCAGCCCTCGCGGCCTGTCTGGGGAGCCTTGCTCTCAGCCCTTGCTGTCTCTCACTTTGCGCACTTGGAAGCTGACTCGGACTACGGCCTTTGTGGCACCTCCACGTAGGCAGGACCCACTTTCCTTGGCATCATTTTTGGCGACTCCGCTGGGGAGGTGAGCATCGTGTTGCAGTCTACATATCTTCCAGACTCATGCACCATGCATGTGCAGCGGAGGGCTACGAGAACTACCACCAGTGCAGTTCATTCCTTGCCTGACACACCCAAGCAACCATGCCTCAGCAACGTATGGCTACCTGAACTACCAGTCACATCCTCTACCCAGCCATCTAAGAGGCCGTCATTTCTAGACTTAGAGAATTTTCAAGCTAACATTGTTCTACTGGCACCACCCTTGGTGTTATGTCTCACTTCATTGGGGGCTTCACCCCTTGCCTACCCCAAGCAAGCCAAGCTCTCTACCCCTTCTGCATGCCTCTCATTGCAGCGACTTGATACGTGGTGCACGGGGTGGCTCAAGTCATGCTACTAAGTCTCAACTCCGTCAGCCAACATCCCCTCAGGCCGTGCGACCTCATGGGCAGGCACGCAACACGTCTTGCCAACCCTCCCATGCCTCTGTCACCCAATCGGTCGTCGATGCCGACCCACCGCCGAGCTCCACTCTCCGTCCTCAACACTTAGAAAAATTTCTTCAGTTTTCACGATCGGGTAATCACCCAGCGGGGCTCAACACTTAGAAAAATTTTCTTCATTTTTCGCGGTCGGGTCATCACCCCCGCGACTTCACTTGGCACCCTCCCCTTCTTCAACACTTCAAAAAATTTCTTCATTTTTCGTGGTCGGGTCATCACCCCCGCGACTTCACTCGGCACCCTCCCCTTGCTTCAACACTTAGAAAATTTTCTTCATTTTTCGCGGTCGGGTCATCACCCCCGCGACTTCACTCGGCACCCTCCCCTTGCTTCAACACTTAGAAAATTTTCTTCATTTTTCGCGGTCGGGTCATCACCCCCGCGACTTCACTCAGCACCCTCCCCTTTCTTCAACACTTAGAAAAATTTCTTCATTTTTTGCGGTCGAGTCATCCCATCGACTTCACTCGGCACCTTCCCCTCTCTTCAGCACTTAGAAAAATTTCTTCATTTTTCGCAGTCGGGTCACCACCCCGCGACTTCACTCGGCGCCCTTGTCACTCTTCAACACTTGGAAAATTTTCTTCATTTTTCGTGGTCGGGTCATCACCCCCGCGATTTCACTCGGCGCCCTTGTCACTCTTCAACACTTAGAAACATTTCTTCATTTTTCGCGGTCAGGTCATCACCCTCATCCTCATTCTACACTAAGAAAATTTTTCACCCTCTGGTGCTCTCCCCAACACTTAGAAAATTTTCAACGAAAATTTTCAACAACGCCCCAACCTCCCTCTTTCTCTTCCTTTCCCCTCAAAATTATTCTTCCTCAAAATTTTACATCCCCTCTCATGCTCCTTTTATAGGCTCCAACAACAACAACAAAATAAATTCAAATTCAGATTCGAAGTCAAAGTCAAAAAACTGCAAAAGAATCCAGGTGGGCAGAACCAACCCGCGCAGGCCCCGACCCGCTCCTGCCCCGACCCGTTTCCCCCTTTCCTTCACCTTCCAGCGGGTCCACCACCCGCCCACCCGAATCCGAACCACCCGACCCCGACCCGCTCCCCCAAACCCTAACCCTAAAGTTTCTCTATCTTTCTCCTTCTTCTTCTTGCGTAGTCGTCGCCCCTTGCGGCGCCGCTCCCCAACCGGCCGACCCCCCCACCCCGGCCGACCCCCCATCCCCGCGACCCCCCTCGGCCTCTCTATCTCCCTCTTCCCCGCATCCGCAAGCCCCACGGCCCATCCCCGCGACCCCCCATCCCCGCGACCCCCCTCGGCCTCTCTATCTCCCTCTTCCCCGCATCCGCAAGCCCCACGGCCCCATGGCAGGCCATTGCCTCCGCGTCCCCTCTGCCCCTTCGAATTTTCTTGCATCGGCCCCTCTCCCCGCAACACCTTGGCCGACCCCACCACCCTGCCGACCCCCCTGCTACCCCAACCCCCCACCCCGTCGACCCCCCCACGTTGACCTCTTCCCCCTCTTCCTCTCCCCTGACCCCATAAGCCCGGCCATTCTCACCACCAAGCAGCAGGCCGACCCCCCTACCCCGCCAACCCCCCACCCTTGGCCGACCCCACCACCTTCGGCCACACCCTTGGCTTATGCCCACCAACCTTCGGAGGCCATAGCCACACTCACGTTGCGTCGGCCACCCTCACTCACGGCCACACCCTCGGCCATTCCCTTCGGCCCTTGCCCATCACCCGGGCGCCAACTACCCGGTTCTCGTGAGTACGAACGGGTTCGCCCGGGCGCCGACTACCCGACCCCCAGTTGCCCGTCGCCCGGGCGCCGTCTTCGCAACACTCGTTGCCCATCACCCGGGCGCCGTCTCTGCGACCCCCATCGCCAGCGCCGTGCGCACCTTCCGTAACACTTGTTGCCCATCGCCCGGGGGCTATCTCCGCGACCCTCATCTCTCGTCACCCGGGCGCCCTCCGCAACCCACGTCGCCAGCGCCGTGCATACCTTCCGTGCGGACCCCTGCCGCCAGCGCCGTGCGCACCTTCCGCGACTCTCGTCGCCAGCACCGTCTCCACCTTTCGCAACACTCGTTGCCCATCGCCCGAGGGCTGTCTTCCCGACCCTCGTCGCTCGTCATCCAGGCACCATATCCGCGACCCCGTCGCTAGCACCGTACGCACCTTCCGCGACCCCGGTCGTCAGCGCCATGCGCACCTTCCGCGACACTCGTTGCCCATCGCCGGGGCGTCGTCTCCGTAACACTCGTTGCCCATCGCCCGGGGATTGTCTCCTCGACCCTCGCCGCTCATCCCCCGATCACCGTCTCTGCAACCCCCGTCGCCAGCGCCGTGCGCACCTTCCGCAACACTCGTTGCCCATCGCCCAGGGGCTGTCTCCGCGACCCTCATCACTCGTCATCCGGGCACCGTCTCTGTGACCCCTATCGCCAGCATCGTGCGCACCTTCCGGGACCCCGGTCGCCAGCGCCATGCGCACCTTCCGCGACACTCGTTGCCCATCGCCTGGGGGCTATCTCCGTGACCCTTATCGCTCGTCACCCGGGTGCCGTCTCCGTGACCCACGTCGCCAGCGCCGTGCATCCTTTCGCGCGGACCCCCACCGCCAGCGCCGTGCGCACCTTTCGCAACTCTCGTAGCCTGCGTCACTTGTGTCCACGCGCTGGCTCTACAACTCTCATCGCCCTCACACATTTGTTGCTCGCGTCCGTGCTACAGCTCCGTGCTCCCATCACCCGCGCTTCTTCGTGACTCTCGTCGCCCACACGCCATCTCCGTGACCTTCGTCGCCCGCGTCCGCGCGACAGCTCTGCGACTCTCGTCGGCCGCTCTCCAACTCCCCGACTCTTGTTGCCAGCACGCCACCTCTACGACCTTCGCCGCACGCATCCGCATGACAACCTCACGAAGGGCCCCGTCACCCGCGTGCCATCTTTGCGATCCCAGTCGCCCACTCTCCGGAGTGTACAACATCATGTGGGGATAGGCGACTCCCCCGAGACACTATCTCCATCAGGGAGCTCTTCAACTCCCCTTCCGCCAGGTAGACGGCTCCTCCGGGATGCTACCTCGGCCGGCCAGGTAGACGGCTCATTCGGGATGCTACCTCGGCCTACGGAATAGGCGACTCCTCCGGGACACTATCTCCGTCCGGGAGCTCTTAAACTCCCCTTCCTCTAGGTAGACGGCTCCTTCGGGATGCTACTTGGCCCGTCAGGTAGACGGCTCCTCCGAGATCCTACCTTGACGTGCTCTGAGTGCTCTGGCACAAGGACTCACCCGCGGGATAGACGACTCCTCCAGGACACTACCTCCGCCAGGGTCTCGTCCGTCACCCGGACGCCGTTTACATGCTCGCGCCCTTGCGTCCTATCATCGTGCCTTTGTCTCAACCCCCAAGCATTCCATGCTTTTGTAGGTGGTGCACGAGGTGGCTTGAGCCACCTACTCTTTATCATCATCATGCTTTGACGACCTCAACAGCTCGCCGGCCAAACAATATCAAAATCTTGCTAAGTGTTTATGCATGCGGTGCCCGCTCGGGTTGCCCCTCCGCGCACACCCCACGCAGGGGGCTTATGTTCCTAACCTATTCTGATCGTACCCAAGGGCCCAATAAGGGTCCCATTTCACGCGAACCCGTCAACGGATTCAACAGTCAATTCTTCAATGCTTCGCACCGGTCAAAGTGTGGGAGCCCAAGTCACGTGCATTCTTTGCTTCACATGCCTCACGTTCGACTTAGTCACCAATTATTTTACATCAACGTCACTCACGGTAGCACGTTCGTCACACCAAAACCACCTGAGAACTTCTTCACCAAAAACATCGACCGACGGCACAACCGGGGCAACGGGGTCAAGGGGCAAAGGCCTTGGCCAACCCCATAGGGTCGGCCTCGGCCTCACCCAAGGCCATGGGGTCGGCCTCGGCCTCCCATGGGAGGTTGGCTTTGGCCTTCCCCCCGGTTCTTCACTTTTCACACAAGGTCCTTTTTTGCACTTTGTTCGCTGCGTACGCTTTGTATGTGACTTTAGCACCTTGTTCGTTACATGGGTATGATTCGCGTCGACACGATCGTCGCAACGCAACTTTAGGATTCATCATCGCTCAGTAAAGCACCTACTGTCGGCGTGCCCGAAGTTCACCAAAAAGGGGAGTGGCCTTGGCCTCCCTTCATGAGAGTTGGCCATTGGCCTTGGCCACCCCATAGGGTCGGCCTCGGCCTCACCAAGGCGTCGGCCTTGGCCTTCCCAGGGGTGGTGGCCTTGGCATTCCCCCAATCTTTGGCCTATGGCCTCCCCTCCCGCGCGCACTTATTTTCTCAAGTCTTTGCACCTCCGCGATGTTTACGGACGTTCGTACATCAACCTCGCGACGTTCGTCGTCCATCAACCTCGCGACGTTCATCGTCCCTCATCCTCAGGACGTCCGTCGTCCATCAACCTCGCGACGTCCGTCGTGCATGAACCTCGCGACGTCCGTCGTGCATGAACCTCGCGACGTCCGTCGTGCATGAACCTCGCGACGTCCGTCGTGCATGAACCTCACGACGTCTGTCTTCCATCATCCTCGTGACGTCCGTCATGCATCAACCTTGCGATGTCCGTCGTGCATCAACCTCGCAATGTCTGTCGTCCATTAACCTTGTGACGTCCGTCGTCCAACGACCGCGTACCGTCACTTCCAACTTTGTCATTACTACATGTTGCATTCATCATCTTGTTATGACAGGTACACTCAGCTCAAATCCTATCTTCGGGACACCCGACGCGTGCCCGTGCATCGTCTCCGCGATATTCGTCACCGCGCCCATGCGCCATTCTTATGACGTGTGCCTCGGCACCAAGTATATGCTTCGCGACCTTCGTCGCCGTGCCCATGTGCCATCTTCATGATACGTGCCCCCGGCACCAAGTATATACTCCACGACGTTCGTTGCAGCGACCATGCGCCATCTTCATTACATGTGCCCCGGCACCAAGTATATGCTCCGCGACGTTCGTCGCCGCGACCATGCGCCATCTTCATAACATGTGCCCCGGCACCAATTATATGCTCCGCGACGTTCGTCGCCGCACCACTTTCATGACATGTGCTCCGGCACCAAGTATTGTCCCCGCGACGTTCGTCGCCGCGCCCATGCACAACAATCATGATACAGGCCTTCGGGCATCACACTTATTCACCATACCATGCGCCCCCGCCATGGACGTGGAACATGCTTTGACCCACTCTCCGGAGTGTGCAGCATCATGGGGGGCTCCGTTCGTAGTGCTCTGGCACGAGGACCCCTCGCTGCGGGACAGGCTGTATGCCGTCGCCGGCTCAATCAAACTGCGGCATGGGCTGAGCGTCATCACGGGCTTAGCGCCATCGCCGGCTCAATCAAACTGCGGGACGGGCTGTATGCCATCGCCGGCTCAATCAAACTGCGGCATGGGCTGAGCGCCATCGCCGGCTCAATCAAACTGCAGGACGGGCTGTATGCCGTCGCCGGCTCAATCAAACTGCAGGACGGGCTGTATGCCGTCGCCGGCTCAATCAAACTGCGGCATGGGCTGAGCGCCATCACGGGCTTAGCGCCATCGCCGGCTCAACCAAACTGCGGGACGGGCTGTATGCCGTCGCCGGCTCAATCAAACTGCGGCATGGGTTGAGCGCCATCACCGGCTCAATCAAACTGCGGGACGGGCTGTATGCCATCACCGGCTCAATCACCGGGGGCTCTAGCCCTCGTAGCAGGATGGGCTTTAACCATATCGTTTATGCGTGCGGTGTCCACTCGAGTTGCCCCTCCGCGCACACCACACGCAGGGGCTATGTTCATACCCTATTCTGGTCAGACCAACAGGGCCCGCTAGTGGACCCGCGTTGCGCGACACATCACCCAGTCAGCGGTCAACTTTTCAACGCTCGAGAACCGGTCAAAGCAACGCATGCTCAAGTCACGTGAACTGCTCGTGAAGCAACCTCGGCGTGCCTTCCACTTTGGGGGTCAGCCACCTCAAGGGGTCGGCCACCCTTGGGGGTCGGCCACCTTAAGGGGCTCGGCCACCCTTGGGGGTCGGCCACCTGCCTTGACGACCGACGATCGTCATTCGCGACCGCGCTCCGCCGTAGTCACGGCGACCGTCGCTCTCAGTCGTGCTCCATCGTCGCGATGACCGTCGCTCGTAGTCACGACGACCGTCGCTTGTGGCCGCTCTGTCGCCATGACGACTGTCGCTCGCGGTCGTGGGCCATCCACGCAACAACCCCTGTTGCTTGGACGTCACTCCGCGACCCCCGTCGCTCAGAGGAAGTTACTCTGTGACCCTCGTTGCCCGCACTCCGTCACGCCCATGCACCGCTCCACAGATACAGTCGCGCCCCCTGGCGCTCTCTGTCACATTACAGTGCCTTCGGCACCTCACTCACTCCGCCGCGCCCTTGCGCCGCTCCGCTGATACAGTCGTGCCCCCCGGGCTCTCTGTCGCTCTAACGGTGCCCTCGGCACCACTCACTTCACTAGGCCTGTGTGACACTGCCATGACTTGTACCCCGACACCAGGTATGGTCTCGCGACAGTTGTCGCCGCACCCATGCGCCACAATCATGTTATATGCTTACGGGATGGGCTCACAACCTGAAAGCCATTGTCGTCTTCATTCTGGGGGGCTTCGCTCCGTGCTCCGGCACGAGGACCCTTCGCAGCGAGATAGGCGACTCCTCCGGGACACTATCTCCACTAGGGTGCCTGCGTGACTGGCCTACGTGCTCTGGCACTGGGGGCTCGCGTCAGCACCCTTAAGGACTATGACCCCCGGGTCATTCCGAGATGGGAGCAGATCTTCGGAAGGGCATCTTGCCTAGTCCACCTGGCAGCTGGGCGTCGGGTCTTCCCCACCGCTGCCAGGCCTGTGGGATTCAGTAAGGGCTTGGACTGGAGGCTAGGGCAACGGGCTTACTCTCATCACGCCGGCACGGTGTCTTCAGTCTTCTCAGACAGGTAGAGAGATGCTGTGTGGGGCAAGGCAGTGCGAATTTGGGAACCGACAGTCCAACGGAGAACCGGTATTTGTGGACCCCCTAGTGACGTGTCACTCCCAGGGGTGACACGTGTCAGTTGGTTACACATTGATGACACTGGCACACTTTTCCCTATAAATAAGGGACCTTGGATTTCATTTGAAGAGAACTCTCTCATTTGTCATTTTCACTTTCTCTCTCTAAAAACTCATTCTCTCTGGAATTCTAGAGAGAGAAACACATTCTGACCCCCGACATCGGACTCTTGACGCTGCACCCCTGACGCCGACCCTAGCTTGGACTGTCGATCGCCGGCCCTACTCGCCTTTGTCTTGCCTGCGCAGCACTGCCAGCCCTCGCGGCCTGTCTGGGGAGCCTTGCTCTCAGCCCTTGCTCCGTCCTTGCTGTCTCTCACTTTGCGCACTTGGAAGCTGACTCGGACTGCGGCCTTTGTGGCACCTCCACGTAGTCACGGACCCACTTTCCTTGGCATCACAATTAAATCAAATAATTCATAGGTACTATATTTGAAAATATCCAAAACCTTTAATAAGATGCAAAAGTGTATCCGTGTATTTCTACAAAACTAACCATAAACAAGTTCATTTCTACATAGGGCCATCACGATCAATAAAAAGACTTTTGTGTAATTATACTTAATTAACTTTTTAGGAAAATTAGACTAATTATTAAATCTTAGACAAGTTATAAGCATTAAATCTTGATCCCAATCATAATGTAGTTGATTGTTACTACGAGTCATGATTATTGTGTAAATTCAATAGCAAGTGGTTTATTAACGCTCGCCCTAAAAAATTAGCCTCATATAATGATACTTCTTATCGTTTCCAAGCTCATTATTTATAGGTATAACCTGAAATATTTTTATTATGTTTTGATAAAAACAAGTATCATTCATGAGAAAGTATTATTAAATGCACTTAGCAGATATAAGAACTATAACTTGGCGACAAATAGTAGTCATAGCACATATGAAAAATAATTTCAACAATTCAAAATAAGGACATGTCATCTTAATCAATTGAACGTTCTCATTAGTAAAATGCTATTAATAATCAAAATTTAGGAATAATGCAAGTGAATACATTATTTAATGTTTTACTTAAGTTAGTTGCTGATTAATCTAGATAATAAAGTTATTATTTATAGTTAAATAAGATATTTTTTATAAAATTAATATCTTCTTTGTCTCATAATATGTGATATATATTCATATTGATATATTTTTTTTATAAATCGGTCCGAATTTGGCTCGGGTCAAAGGATTAGTTAATCCTAAAGTTAAAAGAATCAAGGCATTCATAGGATCGGATTGGATCGGTAGAAAAATGAAAAGAAAGGCCAACGGCAGTATCTTACCTTAACAGGGAAGCCAACTCACGCGCTATTTCAAGAGCGTGGACCGCTCACCCTCGAAGCGTACAACTTAAACTTTAAGCCTCCAATCCCCCCCTCACTTTCTCCCTCCTCCGTTTTTGAATGAGAAACATAAAACAAATTAGAGAACGGCCTCTCTCTCTTGCCCCTTCATTTTCTCACTCGCCGGCACTCGGCAGGCAACAAAATTCAAAATCCCTCCGTCTCTCACGCACAAAACACACGCACATTCTTCACATTACCGTCACAGATCGACGGATTACAGGCATTGGACGTGCAGCTAGGTTAGGATGTCTACCGAGGACGAGAAGTTACTGAAGGAGGCGAAGAAATTGCCGTGGGAGGACCGGTTGTTGCACAAGAACTGGAAGGTTCGGAACGACGCCAACATCGACCTGGCCGCCGTGTGCGACTCCGTCGCCGATCCGAAGGATCCTCGCCTCCGTGAATTCGGTCAGTTAGGGTTTGGCATTTCCCGTTTCTCAGATCCGATGCGGACGATCTGCGCCTATATCCACGTAATGTGTGCTTGTAGAGTGCAGATTACGAGTGTTTGTCGGAGTTTTGACGAGATTTTGTTTGATCAGGGCCGTTGTTTAGGAAGACGGTCGCGGATTCGAACGCGCCGGTGCAGGAGAAGGCGCTCGATGCGCTCATTGCGTTTCTACGAGCTGCCGATGCTGATGCAGGAAGGTTTGTGTTCTGAATTAATTTAATCGAATGATTTTGTAGGTTTAGTGAATTCTGTTTGTCCAGCGTTTTGAGTTGTTTTGTGTGTAGGTATGCGAAGGAAACGTGTGATGCGATTGTGGCAAAGTGTTTGACGGGGCGGCCGAAGACAGTGGAGAAGGCGCAGGCGGTGTTCTTGCTTTGGGTAGAGTTGGAGGCCGTGGATGTTTTCTTGGTATGTGTTGATTCGATTATATTAAGCCTCTTTAACAATGTAGCTTAGGTACTCAGTGACTGTTTACTTGCTCTTTCACAACCGTGCTTGGAATCTCTTGCTTTTTGCTTCCTTTCTCTTTTTTCTTTCTTTGAGTGTAGATGGTATTTGTAAGCAATGGTGATAAAAGCCTTTATATGCCTCTCATTGCATTGTACTAGTGTTTGTTGTCCTTTGCGGGACATTTCACTTTAATTTTACTGGATGGAAATGGTAAATGTGCTCCAAGATCATTTCGTGTGAGAGCTCTTTTGTGTCCAGGTTGGTTTGGAGTGCTACTATCGTCTTGTTTTACTAGAGCCTAATCCCAATTCAGCGCTGTACTGTGCCGAACCATTTGTGTTTGAAGTTCTTGTATCCTTTAAGAAATCGATTAATATTAATATTATTGGTGAGGTGACTGCTTGAATAGGGAACTATTAAGTACTACATGGTCAGTTCGCTTCAAGAAGGATCACAGAGATGATTTTTAAGTATAATGTGAAATGAGATGTTTTGTTTTGTTAGGATATTGCTAAAATTTGTGTTCGCAAAATCTAGATGGACATAGGCCTCCATGTGGCAAAGATGGTGGAGTGGTTTTGGTTCAGTTTCTTTTTTCTTTAAGAGGTGAAGAAGGCCTGGCCAAAAACAGCGTATGGAGGTGGGTATGAAAAGTAATAGGCCACAAAGAGTAGATGTCTTATGTTCACACAAAAGACCTCTCACAAACATGCTTAGATGAAGAAGGCACGTGACAGATTATGCCACTTGTGAAGTTTGAACACCTGATGACATATAGACAGATCACGTCCCGAGGACATGCCTTGAAGGTAAGGATGTCCGGGCTGAATTGCCATTCCTCTCTAACAATCCAAGCTTCCTTGCTGATGGTTTTAAACCTTGGCTCAAACATCACTGACTGGCCCCAACCTTTTTGGAGTGTCCAGCTTGTATACACGACAAGTTACACACTACACTCCTGAGGTATATCGAAATTACACTTAGCACCTATTAACTATTCTTATGACACTCCGTTTCCTATGATTTATAGTATGTTTACACAAAGGAAAAATTGCGCAGAATACCCCTATAGTTTGGGGTTTGGGGTTGTTGTTACAAAAAGCTAATTGAGGTTACAAAAGTTGCAAAGGCCTCCCTCTAGTGCTTATTCTGTTGCAACTGTTAGAGAAGTCATCTAAATTAACGGGATGTGCTCTTCACTCTCTTGAAAAATGCGTTTAGGAAAAATTTATATATTAAAAAGACTAAAGTACCCTCCCCTTTCTCTCTCCCAAACAAGTCCCAATTTCTTCTCTAATTCCACCAAAACCTAACCCTAGCTGCCACCTTGCCAACCAAACCCTAGTCGCCACCCTCACCAACACCACCCCCGTCTGCCATCACCCAGCCTGTTGCGCCTACACTGTCGCCAGCCCCGTCATCGTGCGCTGCTGGTGTAAGCCCCTTCACAATCCCGCATTCACCACCCCGTCTGTAAATTGTGCCACCCATAACCGACGCCACCATCTGCCTCATCCAATTCCGCCGCCACCAACTGCTGCACCCAATCCCGTCACTGGCAACAACCCCATCCAATCCTGCTGTCGCCATCACCGCCCAATGCTGCAATTGCCATCGCTGCCTAGTCTCACTGAAGCCATCACCGCACAAATTAATCGCAACAATTCGCACAAATTAAGATCGAACCCTAATCCCGCTGTGGCCACCAACCCTAAGCGCCGGTGTAGTTTTATAAATCTCAGGAATGCCATATGTAATCTGTCCTTGTGAATATCCATGCAAAGAACCAACGTTCTCTCAAACAAATCTCGCCTTCTTGATCTTCTTCTCAAAGAGATTCTATCCATGATGGAGCTGGCAGCCAAAGGTGAACACAATTTTGAAATAGGGGCCCCACAGAGGTCTAGCATGGTTAGATGGAACCACCCACTTGAAGGGTGGGTTAAGGTCAACGCTGATGGCAGTTCAAATCCCAGTTTAGGCCTGGTGAGTATAAGGATAACGGTGAAGGGGATAAAGGCTATGCTCGCTTTCTGGCAATGCCCCAATACTACGGCAAGGTTAATGGGCACAAAGCTTTGATGCAACTTGCTTTTGGAACTGACATTCAGGAAACTTGGTTTGGAATCGGACTACAAATTGGACTACCTCACCGCTCTATCCCTCGTTAAAGCGGCTGATGACCACTCTCACCTAGTAGGTGAACTAATTCTTGATTGCAGAGACTTGCTGACTAGAGAATGGGAGTGCACTCTAAGTCATACTTTAAGAGAAGGGAATTAAGCTGCTGACTTCATGACTCATTCACGCCTTAAAATGGGTCCAAGACTTTCGTGTATGTTGTCCCCCCACAAGGAAGAAAGGAAGATTGTATGCTGATGTAGTCGGCACCTTAGTTTCACGAAGCGGAGGCGGGAGTGGGGGAGCTTAAGTACCCGGAAGAATCTAAGGTTGGCGGTGGCTT
This sequence comes from Escallonia herrerae, assembly GCA_033070095.1. NCBI lineage: Eukaryota > Viridiplantae > Streptophyta > Magnoliopsida > Escalloniales > Escalloniaceae > Escallonia > Escallonia herrerae. The sequence continues at coordinate 25,108 of JAVXUP010000416.1, read as the reverse complement.
GGGTTCATAAATGCATAATGAGTATAATATTTGTTCAATATATCCTACACTTAATTAACTATGGTATACACACTTTATTCCTTGAAAATACCATAAGCGACGATGAATTATTACTTTGTACTCATCACATCAAGTGGCTACCGGCTACCAGCTACTTGCCTCTGAAAATAGCAAAGGTAAAAGTAGTTCTGTTGTTGCTATTCACTTCTCGAGACATTTCCAGGCGGTACTTCTCCCATCTATAGGTTTAGACATGGGGCCAAAAATGAATTGAACAGAGAGAGACAATTGATTGACAAGTTATGTTCTCTCGATGAGGGTAGTCAGTAATTGATAAAGAGGCTTTAAGGACTTGAAAGAAGAGGGAAATAAGGAATCGGAGCTTCTAGATTGGGATTGCAAAATCTAGTTTACTATGGAGAAGCATCACGATATGAGAAGTTTCTTGCTACTAAGGTCGGCACTATGTGGCCTCGTTCTTAGTCTTTCAGTCCCTTTGTAATCCACCAAAAGAATAGGAAGATAAACTTAAATGTTTTGCAAAAAGTGCTTAAAGCAATTAATATCTATTTTTAAAAGGCTGGAGGGTAATTTGGGCTTTTTTTGGTTATACCTGATTTTCTAAAAGTGTCTTAAAGTGTGAACCATAAACCACTCTTTTCTGGTTTATGGTGGTGATTTAAACACCTTACCTTTTTTTGCCAAACACCAACTCTGCTTCAACCTGGTTTAAACAGGTTTGATCATTCCAAAATCCACCCCAAACCCCTGTTATCTCCTAATGTATTTTGTTATGTGTTTGTCCTGTTAAAGGGAACCTAACTATATATGTAGAAGAATCCTGAGAAATTTTAGCGTGTATCTTTGTTCTAGTTCGAACTAAAAAAAACAGGCCCATCATTGAGTTTTAGCTTTCTAGTCGGACATCATGTATTTAGATAAGCATTTAGAGAAATGACTTCAGAGATCAAGTACCCAGCCTTTTTCTTCTAGCCAGAATGGTACCAAATATGGTGAAGTTGTAGATTGCTGCAGTATTCAATACTATTGTATTGTTGAACAACCCATCCCGACCACTTAACATAAGAAAAGAGGTTGTTCCCCAAGATAAAATTGGAATCTAATTTTAATTCTGCTATATTGTTTAGTACTGTTTTTTCTAGACGATATTGCTGTTGTAAATTTCCACAGTAAACTTTATTTCTGGAATATTGATGTAAACATCGTATCCGTTATTAAATTTCCCTGCACAGATTTGTATTAGTGTTTGGAGAGATTCTTGCTCTTTTAAAATTGCAATTGCTATTGAGAGTAATTCGGTGTGTGATAGATACATTCTAGCTACATAGTTACTATTTGTTGACCAAGTAGTTCGGCATTTTAATTGAGGGTAAGATCTGGTTAATACGAATGTACAATTCCTGGTTAACAGGATTAATTAACCTATTCTCGTCACCAGTTTGACTTTAGAACCCGCAATTGAAGACACTTTCTTGCCGGACCTTGATGTCTGAATCTAAGTTACCTTCTGACAGTCTTCTAGGATGTCCCTTGGAATGTTCGACTATATGAAGAGGCATAGATGTACCAAAAAAGGCGGAGGGATACACTTTTGACAAAAATTATACGGGAGATCAACACCTTGTGGAAATTGTTCAAGTGGTGAGTTTTCGTTGCCTATTTAGAGGGTTGCCTTTTGCTTTTGTCCTTGGATCGGTTTGGTCGTTTGAAGGATGATTTGTAAGAACAAATGCTAAATTTTTAATTCTCAAGACCACTAGAATCAACTGAGTAAAAAATAAGTCCATTAATGATGCTACTTGACTTTTCCCATCGGTTTTTCCTTTTCAGTAAGGATTTATTGCCAATCAATAGGTACTTAGTGGTGTCTTGTATCCAGAATTGGAGGTGTCTGTTGAGCATTGGTAAACCGAGCATCAGTTTACAGGTCACAGATCTTAGACTGCTGAGAGAAATCATTAACTGCTGACTTTTCCTTTGAGCTTGTTTCGCCATCCTTGAAGAGCCAATCTATCCGTTTGTGCTTCAGCTCTACCTTATTGCTATAGAGTCTTATGTGGTTATTTGTTGGCGACTTCTCTATCTTCACAATTCCAAAGGGCTTGGTGTTTCAGTCGTGATATTCATCTTTTGCATGCACTGTTTGAAGACATTAGAGAATAATCGTTGCTATTGTAATTTCTTTTCTTCCAGGCTTTGCCCATATCATTAGTTGAAAGCAATTGGATGTTTTTTCTATCTTAGATATATCACTTTGTTTCCTTGTGCTTGTTCTTTCGATAATAAAGGCTCCTTTGCATACCTAAGTGCTCGGTGTTGTTTTTTGGCTCTAGTTGGTGTAAATGTTTAATTTATTTGGTTTTATTGTTTTATGTCTCTACCTGACTATTTAATTGTAGGACGCTATGGAGAAAGCAATAAAAAATAAAGTTGCCAAAGCAGTTGTACCCGCTATAGATGTCATGTTTCAGGCATTAAGGTCTGCAAAAGAGCATCCTGGAATCAAATTTTCATGACAGTCCCTTATTCCCTTGTGCTGAGCGTCTATATTTTCTGTTTACCTAGTGAATTTGGTGCGAAGATTGTGCCCCCGAAAAGAATTTTGAAGATGCTTCCGGAGCTTTTCGATCATCAAGATCAGAATGTTCGTGCTTCATCCAAAGGAGTGACACTTGAACTTTGTCGGTGGATTGGGAAAGACCCAGTGAAGTCAATTTTGTTCGAGAAAATGCGGGACACAATGGTATGCGCATTTTGAACTACTACCTTATTGTCTTTTAAAATTTTGTAGTTAGGTGTTCTTTGCATATAAGATGGAAAATTGTTTTCCATTTCCTGTTCAGAAAAAAGAATTGGAGGTGGAGCTTGTCAATGTGACGGGGTCTGCTAGACCATCTCGCAAAATAAGGTGATTGCTTTTTCTTAAGAAGCATTTCTTAATATCCAGCATCTAACTTGTGTAGGTGGTTAAAAACTCATAGCTTGAAAAGCTATACAAGGTCTTTTGGTCTTTTTTTATGTCACATAATTTATTATGTTAGCTTTAGCTTTCTAATTGGGGTAGTTTTGAGATCCACTTTGTTATCAGATTTCAACTTTAGACGATAGATCATATATATATGAGTACAGGTGTGCGCACACACGCACACATCTTGTTTTCAATGCACTGTGGAACATAAAGGCTATATTCGGATGTGATTGGCTGTTTTGCACAATTTTAGTCTGCCTAAACTCTTCTATTGGAGACTATAAAGCATGAGAATGGGCACGATATGCCGATACGACACGCTATGGAAATCAGATATGTCAAATATTAAAAAGTAGGAGTTTTGGACATGCTGACGGACATGAATCATGTCCGCAAATACAGAAGTACGTAATCTAGGATCACATAACCAGGAAACTGGTAACATGCGACTTATAATAATCATTAACCTCCCTTATTACCTGAACATGGACATAGCAAGTGACATTTTTTATATTTATTTGGGTACGTGGACATGTAACAATGTTTACATGTCCTCACAAGCCATATTTTTGCCTTGTTAAATTGGTTCCTTTATCTCCTCTGAAAATTATACTTTTTTGCACGCTAAAGAATGTTGTTTTGTAGCACATTAGTCTGTTTCTCAGATATTACAAGTCTCCAAGATGTGTAATAGTCCATTTATCTTATGGACTCACTGAAATATCTCAAGACAAATACTATAGAGCATCCATGAAGGATCACTGTATGACGAGTATAGTAGAGCTACTTATGTAACTTTAAGTTCATATCCATATGGCATGCAGTGCTACAGGAAGTAAAATTTTGGAATTGGACTTGCAATCTGTTTCAAATTTCAACGGAAAGCAAGTCCTTTTCATGAAGAGAATTGATTATCAGTTACATATGTTTACTTCTAACTTATTTTTCAGATCCGAGCAAGACAAGGAGCCAGAACCAGAGGCTGTATCTGAAGTTGTGGGCTCTGGTCCTTCTGAAGAATCTGCTGCTGATGGTAGGTTGGGGGAGTTAAGATTTTTGAGTTGTTACTTTTTTGTTACTTATTTTTTATGTTTTAGTGATAGAGGTTTTAGCAAGCTGATAAAAGGGATAAACAGCCATTATTTTAATTTCCAGTGGTATGTCTATATTCATCTCACATTCACCTTGGTCTGACATCTTCATTTATCAGTTCCTCAGGAAATAGACGAGTATGAACTTGTAGATCCTGTTGACATATTGACTCCTTGAAGTAACTTTTTTTTTATGTTTTAGTGATCGAGGTTTTAGCAAGCTGATAAAAGGAATAAACAGTTAATAATTAATTTCCAATGTTATGTCGATATTCATCTCACATTCACCTTGGTCTGAAGTCTTCATTTATCAGTTCCTCAGGAAATAGACGAGTACGAACTTGTAGATCCTGTTGACATATTGACTCCTTTGGAGAAGTCGGGCTTTGGGGATGGAGTGGTCAGTCCCTTTCCCATTCTGTCATCTTGCTCTAGCACTCAAGACTTCATTTGCTGTTTTTCTCTATGGATATTACTGGTGTTTAGTTATAGTGAGAGGTATTCAAATTGAAAACTTATTTGTCTTTAGAAAGCTGCCAAGTGGTCAGAACGAAAAGAAGCTGTGACAGAGCTGTCTAAACTTGCTTCTACGAAGAGAATAGCTCCCGGTGATTTTACAGACATATGCCGGATACTTAAGAAGGTAGTCTAGTTATTTTTTTCTTCCTTTTCCTTTCTGAAGTCCTTTCTCGCCATCTGATTTCCCAATCTTTTTTAAACAAATTGATGTGGTATTGTTCTTATGTGTGTACCTTACTTTCCTAAGGTTGGGAGCGGCTCGTTAGAGTACCATTTCTTGAATATAGCTTGTAAGGACTTGATTGAGCCTTGATTTCTAGGTACTCTCTCCATGCATCTCTGTCCAGTTGAAAGGATCGAGTTCCCATATGAGCTTGATCCCATGGAGCTCCTATTGTTCGTTATGAGGAGTTTCCTGCAACTAATGTGTACTATCTGATGGAGAGTATTTGAACCCTGATTGTATTTAGTCTTCCCAGCTTTTCTTTTTCCTCCATGGTTTTCTGGTAATCTGTCTTCATGTGCTATTTGCTATACGATGTTATTATTCTTTGTGGCCTTCAAACCATGGCTTGTATTTGCGAGTATAATTCAGTCACCATTTTTCTTCGTATTGCAAACCTGTCCAACGACTCTACTAGCTGAGGTAGATTTGACATATGAAATTACTCGCAACAGTCAGAAAAAAATAAAAGAATACAAGCTTGAATTTGCAAAGCTTTTAAGGCTGAAATCGGAAAGTCTGTTTTTTCGTAAGTTTTCTACCACGTGGCAAGTTGAAGTGTTAAATGAAGAATTGAAGTTTAGGCTATGCTTTTTAAATGCATCAGGTTCTGCCATTGAGTTTAGTATCTAGAATGTGTAAGAGACTGACATGGTACATATCTGCATGCCTATCCTGCATATCATTTTCCTTTCAGATTTTTTTATGCAGAGCTGTTCATATACTTCTAATGGACGGACCTTAATAAGGGGTAGTTAACGCTGTCCTGCAAGAAGGTATGGTGATCTAGGGCCTAGAGTTTTAGAATATGTACTCGAGAAGCTAGGGTTTGGGTTCAAAAATTGAAAGAGAGATTGTTGGGGCTGTTTTAGGGTCCTGGGAATGGCACTTGTTAACAGCGTTTTGGTGTTTTATAACCTCAGACAAAATGAGAAAGAGAACAATAAAGGATAGGAAAACCTCAGGAGTCTCACTAAGGCCTTCTAGGAGTCTCACCTAGAAGAGAATCAACAGATTCTCACCGTTGAAGAGAGAAAGACACTTTGCTTCTGAATTCTGTTCCTCAAGTTGTCCCAATAGTTTTTAAGTGCTTGCTTATAATTTATTTAGAGAAAAAAAAGATACCCTTTCTATTAAGTGAAGGATACCTCTAATCTAGAAACTTCCAGATTACTCAAACTACTAACCTAACTTAATTACAAAGGGACTCCTAATAAACCATGTCTAGAAATACAATAATACCCTTAACTGCAGGAATTACCAGAATACCCCTGGTTGTTCTAACCTTTTACATCTGACCCACACAAGTGTTTTCCTCCTTTTCTTTTGTTTCCACGAATATGCTATCTTTAAGTGTTGGATCCCTATCAACTCCGTATTTATCACCAATTCATTTCTCGTTGCAGCTTATCACAGATGTTAATATTGCTGTTGCAGTCGAGGCCGTCCAAGCAATCGGAAATCTTGCCAGGGGCCTAAGAACTCATTTTTCTGTGAATTCACGGTTTTTACTACCTGTTTTACTTGTAAGTTCGTTATCCAGGATGCCTTATACATCTTTTCAGCTACTTGCTGGCTGCATCTATATTTATGACGAGGATTATCTACTTATTAGTTGCAGTTTAAGCTAGCAACCTCTTGTTGAAGTGATGTTCGTGGTCTTTCGAAAAATTGTTTACCATCTGAAGTGTGTGCTTTCCTGAACTTGTGAACATGGGATTCTGCAGTTACAGTATAGGATTTCCTGACTTTTCATGTACCTATGGTGCATCGTCATTGTAGTGAAGATATTGATCTGTGTGTACCATTTGCTACCTTACTTTTCAATGCAGTCTCATGCTATCCACATGATCCCTGGAGATTATTTTTTTCAGTCATTGCTTTTAGTTGGCTTGAGACTAAATGGCATCCTGCGCTACCCCTTTATAGTTCTACTGCTTTGCAATTATCTGTTTTGGGCCAATGTGCTGCACTTGCAGTAAAGGTGTTAATTTACATTAATCTAATTTATCTGTTTCACTTTCTTTCTTGCCTACCGTGTAAACCATTCACGTCTTATTACCTACTTTAAGCCTGGTGAAGTGTTTTACATATGGATCAGAGGTCTACATCCTGGACTCGATTCATGCTGAGACTTTTCTCCTAAACCTGCCTTGCTAGTTCCAATCTTTTGAATGCTGCTATAGTGTCGCTGAATTGGAATTGTTTGGAGTCCTTATTTTAGAACGAATTTAAGCGCTATTCTTGTTGTTTCATTAGCTCTGTCGCGAAAAGAGAGTTTTTGCTTCATTAACCAACGATAAGCGTTTGGTACTTTGAGGTTATTTATTAAAGTGAGATCTTTATTTGACAGGAAAAATTGAAGGAGAAAAAGCCCACAATGACAGAGGCGCTTTCTCAAACTCTCCAAGCATTGCACAAGTCTGGGTGTTTAAATCTTGGTGACATTGTTGAAGGCAGGTTTTTTTTTTTTACAGTTCATAGTGCTGTAGTTGTTTGTGGTCTATGCTTGCCTCTTATGTTTGTTTCATTACTCGTAAGTTATTCTACCGTTCTACTCCTGTATCGTGGTGTGTATTTTTTGTCAATATTTGCTACCAACTATTTTTTCGCCTTTTTATTTACCTTTTATGCTTTGCAATATTTTTTTTATTGCTTTAATAAACTCAGTTCTTTAGTGGAGTATGACATTGTGTGCAACAAACATCTGTTAAATCTCATATGATCAGAAACTCCGTGCTTCACTTTTCTTTCTTTTTGATTAATTGGGTCACCACTATGGGCTTCTTGAAGCACTTGGATTACCTTATTAAGTGTGTTTGTTAGAGGGATCAAAGCGAGTGCATGGACAAGAAAGACTACTTGGCCATTATGAGGGACAGCAAAGTTTAACAGAGTACAAGGATAGATGGTTGACTTCTGGATTGAGGTCCACTAACGTAGTAGTCAGCTTACTTACCAGCTGATATTTGTGTCGTGGTGCACCTGTGAATTGTGTTAGTCCCGCATCTGATGTGTGAGAAAGTAAGATGGTCATAAATTTATGGATGGACCTGTAATATATTGGCTTAAGCTTTTAGGTCAAGTTAGGTTCATCCTGTATATGTGAATCTCTGCAGTGACACTTGGGCTTCCTGTTATTTTCTTGCACTTGTTATAAAAGCCCGTGGTTGCAATCAGAGCCTTGCAACCTGTGTCTGTGGCTCTTGGAAGAACGGTGGTTCTTTCTTTGCAGGACGGGACTTGAGGGAGAGCTCCATGGCAGGTGTACTTACCCGTGAGGGGCGGATTGGGAGGTGCACGTGTGAATTGTATTAATCCCACAATGGTCAAGTGTGAAAGATGAGATGGACATAAATACATGGATGGAGGCAATTAAGCTATTAGGTCAAATCGGTCTCATCCTGTATATCTAAACTCATGTCAAGGAGGCCGGGTCTTTTCAAAATAGTATATGTAAGTTTTGTGTAACACAGCGGAACAACAATAATGTCTTTTGAGATCCAGAGAGACTTTTTTCCAGTAGATTGATTGCAAGAAGCTTTATAGTATGGACCACATTTGCGATGTATGAAATATGCTTTTAAGCTTGCAATCTCGCAACATCATGCAGATAATATGAGCAATTTCCATTTTCATATCAGCGTAAGAATTTACATTCCATAGCTCTAATTTTTTTCCGAAGACCCGACTGCTGTGACCAAGAAAATTATTTCCAAATCAATCTTGTATTAGCGATCCCTTGAAGTCATCTAAAATGCCTATATTTGTATGGTAGTCTTGGAGTATCTACCAAAAGCAAGAAACACATCAATTTTTTGAGGAACATTATCCACAGGAAACACGTAGTCCTCCCTCCATGAAGTTGCCGTTATTTAAAATTCATTGCGGTAATGTAAGTTGGTGTGTTGGAGGTATCTCATACAAATGTTATGAAAGTGAAGGTAGGTATGTCACATTGTTTTATTAAAAGTCTGGTGAGGTCAGTGATGTTTACCCTGGATAAAAAGTCAGAGAGATGACTGGAAGAGGGTTTTGTTTTCATCAAATAATGATGTTCCCAGGCGTGTAGTCCTTGCGGAATTTGGGATGATAGGCTGACTGAAGTTTGAGTAGTATTGTCTTTGCAAATCTATGTCGTTCATCTGTGACACAATCCAGTATTTATTTGAAAGTCCGTTTTTATGTTAGACCAGGGCCAAGATTGACTTATTTCCTGTTTGACACTTCAACTGGGGCGCGCTTATCAAAAGAAAACAAAACTGCCCCCGTATATTTGGGAGTTGTTGCATTAATGTCACTTTCCATGGGAGATCAGTTTGATTATTGACGTGTTCTAGGTTACATTGTTGCTTAAAAGCAGCACATTGTATCTTTTGACTTTTGTGCCAATAGTATGCGCCGCGTGAAGGCACTTTTAAGCGCTAGATGATTTTCGCCTTTCGCCTTTCGCCTTTTGGTTTTCTTACAATTTTCCATACTGAACAAGTGAAATGCTCATGTTGCAGATGTTAAAGCAGCGGTGAAAAATAAAGTGTCACTTGTGCGTTCATTGACTTTAAACTGGGTCACATATTGTATCGAGACAAGCAATAAGGCTCTTGTTCTAAAGCTGCACAAGGAATATGTTCCAATTTGTATGGAGGTCAGTACGATAGATGTATCAAGTCTTGATCTGGATTTGGGCCTATAAATCCTGTCAACGTATTGCATTTAAATTACTATACCAATTATGCCTAGATTCAGCAGATTCTGTTTGATACTTTCACTGCACTTACTATTATCTGCTTAAAATTGGCCCAACTTGTTTTGTGTTGGAAGTTCCTACATCTTTAGATTCTTACAACTTTCAAGTATACAGCCGTTCACACTCTTTGACTTCTAAATTGAGTAGTTTCAGAATCTACATATTCCTTGTTAAAAAAAGTATCTGGTGCACGTGGTCCTGTTATATTCAGGTTCCACGTGTTCCTTTAAGGACTTGCGCCTTTTTTTGCTGGTGCCTTTTGAAAAGTATTTTGTATATATGAACCTCACTTTCAATTTCAGATGGCATTACTTTACTTATTTATCAAAATTCATCTTGTTTTTGTAGTGCCTGAATGATGGGACACCTGAAGTGAGAGATGCTGCATTTTCGGCTTTGGCAGCAGTGGCAAAGGTAGTTTCAGTCTTGCGTTGAATACAAACTGGATGTTCTTTGAGAATTAACGAAATATAACCGTTACTGGTTTTTTTGTTTAGTTGGTTGGCATGAGGCCTTTGGAGAAGTCACTGGAGAAACTTGATGAGGTTAGAAGAAAGAAGCTTTCAGAAATGATTGGGGGTTCCGGAGGTGGGCCTCCAACTGGTGCGGGCTCAGGTTTGAAATACTCAAGCGTCTTATAAGGAATGACAAATTTTCAAATATTGTTGAATTCTGTGTGGGTGACTTTGTTATGAAAAAATTGTACATTCACATCTTATTTACCGTGGAATTCCAGTTACAGTCCAATCCACAGGAGGAAGCATGTCTAGTGCAGAGGTGGGTTTATTCCCCTCTTTGAGCTGATTCTTTTTATATATACTCCGGTTATGAGAAAGAAAGATCACCGTACAATTATAATTAAGGAAATATGGGGAATCTGGGACATAAATACGAAGAATGATATCTGATTTCTATAGATGCATAGAGCAATGTTTTCCGCCTCTTTACAGGAACACCGACTACGTCATAAATTGATGAATTTGTCTGAGTGGAAATGAATACTCCTACACCTAGGAACATGTTATACATTTGGAATGGAAAAAATTACATTTGAGTTGTATGAGAGGCTTCATATGAGGCTCTTAAGTCTTGAATTTGGTCAATCAGGCATTTACTGTGTTCATTCCCTTTGAACGTGTCCCTTGGGGTAGGTCTTGGAAGAGTTGAAACTTTTTATCCTCTATGAACGCTATAGTTATTCTGAAAGGGTTTATTTTCGCTTTTATACTTTTATGGTTCCGAAACATTTATCTTCTGCTCAAAACTTTCTTGGCCGTCAATTTACTTATATTGTTGAACCACAAGTTTAGATATCTTCTTGATTATCTTCATTCAGGCTTCAGATGGATCATTTGTTAGGAGGTCGGCAGCAAGCATGCTTAGTGGGAAGAAACCTGTTCACGCACCTGTGAGTTTGTATTCTTCAACGCCCTGCCCCCACCGTTTTTCCAAGCTTAAAACATTTTTGGCACATCGATGGTCGCATTACGTAGAGATGTAATTTTTTTTTATCTCAGCCTGCTGTGAAGAAAGGAGTATCTGTGAAATCTGGTGGCAACAAGAAAGGAGATGGAGTGGGACAATCAAAAACTTCAAAGCCTATTGAACCTGAAGACGTTGAGGTGAATATTTACTGTATAGCTTTTCAACTGACCCTGTAGGACAATTTCTAAGATTTCTTGGTTCTCTTACTGCTGCAGCCAGCGGATATGGGCCTTGAAGAGATTGAGAACAAATTAGGTTCTCTTATCCAGGAAGATACGATTGCGCAGTTGAAGAGTGCCGTGTGGAAAGAGCGGCTTGAAGGTTTTCCGTCTTTTTTTTTTTTTTTTCAAAATCTGGAACCTGCATAGCTTAGATGACTTTGATCCCCCCAACCTTCCCCTTGCCGCAGCCCTAGCCGGCCTCTTTTCATCTACGGTTTTAGGAATTATGGTTAATAAGCTGAAAAATATGCCATTTGATATGGTTTATAGTCTTGGAACCTCACTATTGTTGTCATTCTCCTAAAGAATGGTAAAACTTTGATGGAGCACTTGTATGCAAGAGCAATCAAGTTATCATAGATTCTTCACCTTTGGATAATCATCCTCTTTCAGAAATCTCAGGTTCCATTTTCTGCATCGGTTTTGTCAAATGTGTCAGTAAAGGTAGTAGATTTCCAAGGAACCGAATATTACCGTCTTAGAAGCTCACTTTTTAATTAGAGAACTCCAGTTCCTTGACTTCACGATTATTGTAGGTTCATGTCTCATAATGGCCTATGAATAAAATTTGGTAGCAAGCTAGAGGATGCGGATTGCGGAAAAACAAGGGTAGTGGGGGAGGAAGTGTGAATATGAATTTGTATTGGATGCAATCATGGCAATATCTGAAACCAGACTGGTTGCTTGAAGTGGTAATACCATTGATGGGATGGCAGACTCTCCCATAAAGGATCATGCCCTCTCTCTGGTCTTGTTCTTGTCTCTGTTGGTAGTCAGCATCTGTTTGGAGATATTGGGCAATCTCTGACATGACTTATTGGAAATTGGTTAGGGATGCACAGAGGCTGATTCATTTTTGAGGAGAGTGATTGATGTCTCTTTGGCATTGATTAGACAGGGTGAACTTTTTGTGATTCTAGACTTAAATATGTGGTAGGCTATGCAAAGTTAATTGAATAGGTTTGAGGTTCACGTTTTTAAATGATCAAGATGGGATGGGACTTTTTCATGTTCTTAACTTTATTACTGTTGTAACTCCTTTTAAATCATGTTGGGGGCCTAGCTGTATCTCTTTTTGTATCTCCCTCTTGCCTAGGTAAAAGTTATAAGTTCCCCTTTTACATTGAGCTCAAGAGCGTACATAGTGTTGCCTTCCTGTTTGGCTATCAAATTTGCTTATGCCCCTTTTGTTTTTTTAACGTTTCTCATTGTCATTGTTTATACTGAATTTGCCTTTTGCCAAAGTAGATTCATCTATTTCTTAGTGTAGTTTGTGCATTTGTACCCTTACTTTTTTATGCAAAAGCCATGATTGCTTTGGCTTTAGAGTTTCTTGAGAGTCATAATACTAAAGGGAGTTCCAAAGACAGCTATAACCAGATCTGGGGAAAAAGTACAATTAATTGCAGGTATAGACCACCTTCCAGATTAGCTGTTTCACTCGTGCCATTAGATGTTGGACAGACTTTCTTCATGGAAAACCTTGAAGATAAGTGTACATATATCTTCCGATTATGTTGAGAAAGCCCGATGATATTCTTAATTTCACTCTGCAAATGTAGTAATATAACATGCAGATATAGGCTCCATCCCAGATTAGCATTTAAATCAGCTTAGAACAGAAAACAAATGCTTAGGTCTATTGCATCCTTAGACTGGCCAGAGTTTTTGCAATCATTTTTCACCTTTCTCTTTTGGTTTATACCTTTATCACTTTTTGCCTTTCATATCATTATGATTTGAAATTCCTCACAAATCACTGCCTCCGTCGTACATGAGCTTTTCTGTTCTGTTCCTAAAAGGTGGTTTTGCTTTCCTAGCTTCTATGAAACTTTTTGACTTGCTGTCTATGTGACTGATGAACACATGAATGATATGAGTGCCTAAATTTGTGTCTTTGTTTGATCTGTGCATTCAGCATGTGTTTCTTAATGCTCTTATCTATAGCTAGTAACCCCTCTCTGCACTTTTTTTCCTTTGGGCAGCCATGGCCTTGTTTAAGGAACAGCTGGAAGCATTGAAAGACCTAGACCAATCAGTGGAGATTTTGGTCCGTTTACTGTGTGCTGTTCCTGGGTGGAACGAGAAAAATGTTCAGGTGCTTTTGGCTATAATGAGTGCTTGCTATAGATATAGCTTTGTAATTGATCTAAATTTTTTTCTTTCTCATCTTTTCTAAATATTGCAGGTTCAGCAACAGGTTATTGATGCTATTACTTTCATTGCTTCCACTGCATCAAAGTTTCCAAAAAAGTGTGTTGTACTGTGCATTCAAGGTTAGCTTTTTGTTTTAATAATGCGTGCTTTGATAGGATATTGGGCCTCATTTTTTCCTTTCTGTCTTCTGTCATTTCTTTCCCTTGCTCGGTGTCTAGGGAAGTCTCTCTGATCTTTTTATCATTTTTACCCTTGTATAGAAGGTTGTCTGTGGCAAGAAAATAGATTTTTTACTCATTTTGTTCTAGCTGTAGGTTTACATTATAGCTGGTTTACATCTGACTTTTGTCTTCTGACAGGCATTACGGAAAGGGTTGCTGACATCAAAACCCGTGCTCATGCCATGAAATGCCTTACTACCTTTTCTGAAGCTGTAGGGCCAGGATTCATTTTTGAAAGAGTAAGTGCAGCTGTCATAAACTTGAATCTTTGGACTGTTGTATTTTGAGCTAGAGGCATCAGGCAATGGTTTCCTAATACCATATTTTGTCGTCGTGCGTTGTTTTGTGGGCTTATTATTATTTTGGGCTGGCTTTCAGATGTTCAAAATCATGAAAGAGCACAAGAATCCAAAGGTTCTTAGTGAGGGCTTATTATGGATGGTTTCCACCATAGATGACTTTGGTGTTTCACTTCTGAAATTGAAGGTGTTTGCAGTTCTTCCAGCTTTATCCTCATCTTGCCTTATTATTTTAATGGCCACTACATTTTGCCGTTCAATGTGCAACGTAATTAGCACGATAATTTAATGAAATTTTTTTGTATTTGTACAGGAAATAATTGATTTTTGCAAAGATGTTGGTTTGCAATCCAGTGCTGCTGCCACTAGAAATGCCACTATTAAACTCGTCGGTGTTCTTCATAAGTTTGTTGGTCCAGGTAAGAAATTTGCTTTTTGAAGCATTTGGATCCTTGAGCTGATTTCACAGGCTAAGATGAACCTTTGCTGCAGACATCAAAGGTTTTCTGTCAGATGTCAAACCTGCTCTTCTTAGTGCACTTGATGCAGAGTGTGAGAAGAATCCATACGAGGTATAAACGATTTCTTACCATTTTTTTGCCTTCGTATAATTGTTGTTACCATCACTTTTGGTACTATTACGTAGTTGTTGATTGTATTAATCCTGCAGGGGGCTTCTGCAGTTCCTAAGAAAACTGTTAAGACGTTGGAGTCCACTTCGTCTTTGTCTAGTGGCGGGATGGATAGCCTGCCGCGTGAGGACATTAGTGGAAAGATCACACCTGTTCTTCTGAAGAGCTTGGAAAGTTCAGATTGGAAGGTCTAGTCATTGGAGATTATAAGATAAACAAGAAATCCATCTGCACTGTTTGCTTAAATGATCTTGACTATGTTGTTCTTGCGTTACAGATTCGTTTGGAATCTATTGAATCTGTTAACAAAATCCTGGAAGAGGCCAATAAGCGCATTCAATCTACCGGAACTGGTAGAGATTTATTTTGCCTAATTTGGATCGTGATCATATGTCCTGCGACTTATGCTTTACTGCGGTTATCATCTCTTGACTTTTTATCTTCCATTGATTGCTAGTGGAGTTATTTGGGGCTCTTAGAGGCCGGCTATACGACAGCAATAAAAATATAGTAATGGCTACGCTGTCCACTATTGGTGGTGTTGCATATGCAATGGGCCCCGCCATTGAGAAGTCAAGCAAGGTTTATTGACTCTGACCATAATCCCTAGGACTATTTTTCAATGTACTCGCTCTTCCTCTGTTTTTGATAGTTTAACTATTGTGGGTAATTTGTTTCAGGGCATTCTATCAGATGTTTTGAAATGCCTAAGTGACAACAAGAAGCACATGAGAGAGTGCACTTTGACTACTATGGATTCTTGGCTGGCTGCAGTCCATCTTGATAAAATGGTTACCATCTGTCTAATTCTGTGAACGTCTCAAACTTTTTTTAAGGTTTTCCTATTTGTCAAGTACAGAAGAGAGTTTATCTTGTCTTTTTAGGTACCTTACATTACTACTGCTTTAGTGGATGCTAAACTTGGTGCGGAAGGGCGAAAGGATCTTTTTGATTGGTTATCGAAACAACTTGCTGGATTGACCGACTTTGGTGATGCCATACATCTGCTAAAACCAGTTGCTTCTGCTATGGCGGTATGCTGATTTAATTATTAGGTGTTCGTCGATAATAATAGTTGGAGTACAGTAGACACAATTGTATTTATTGTGTGATTTATACAGTAAGTGGATCTCTATTCAGGATAAATCTGCAGATGTTCGTAAAGCAGCGGAAACATGCTTTGGTGAAGTATTGAGAGTTTCTGGACAAGAGCTGGTCAGCAATCTAGTTTTCTTGTGCTTTTTCCTCATGGATTTCTTGAAATTTAACAAACATCTGAATTTTTATTATTATCTCTGGTAGGTCACTAAGAATATAAGAGATATACAAGGACCTGCTTTAGCTGTTGTTCTTGATCGACTGAAGTCATTTGGGGCGGTTCAAGGTATCTTATTTTCTGGTTGGTCTTTTTGTGTTCTTTGTTTTTGATGCTAATATAACAGTTTTCATCCAGAAACATATGAGTCGGCAAAACCAATTTCTACATCCAAGAACTTCGTAAAGACTGGAAAATCTAATGGCTTACCGAAGCATGGAAGCAGAGCTGTGTCTTCTGTACGTTTGGTCACGTATTTTTTTCTCGTGTTGTATTTTGACTGAAATATTGAATTTTTTTCCTTTGTTTTTGTGTGCCGTAAGAGAGCCATTAAGGCCTCAAGGCCAGAGTCTATCATGTCTGTGCAAGATATCACCATCCAGTCACAGGCCTTGCTAAATGTGAAAGATTCTAACAAGGTATATCTGGTAATGCTATTTAATAGAAGAATAGTGATCTGCATATATTGTGCGGCTCTAATGCGAGTTTTATATGTATTCAGGAAGATCGGGAAAGAATGGTTGTTCGCAGATTTAAATTTGAAGAGCCACGACTAGAGCAGATTCAAGATCTAGAGGTTTGTATATGCTGCTTCTCTCTTGAAAATTTTTGCCATTTAGTCTTCACGCTGTTGACAATTGCCTTATCATTTTTTGAAACAGAATGACCTAATGAAGTACTTCAGGGAGGATTTAAATAGGAGATTTTTAAGCACGGACTTCAAAAAGCAAGTTGATGGGATTGAGATGTTACAAAAGGTGCCTCTGCAGTTATTTTCATGCTTTCTTTTATTTTAGTGAACTTGGGCTATATGTGTTGAATACTTTGGCAACTTTCCAGGCTCTTCCATCCATTGGCAAGGAAATTCTGGAAGTTTTAGATATAATTTTGAGGTGGTTTGTATTGCGATTCTGCGAGTCTAACACATCATGCCTTTTGAAGGTGAATTATTTCATTAATCTTCGATTTGTTATTCATACGTAGCTATGATTTTTTGTGATTTCCAATGCTCAATTGTTTCATTTACCATTCTTTAGGTTCTGGAATTTCTTCCTGAACTTTTTGACACGTTGAGGAATGAGGGCTACACTTTGACTGAGCCAGAAGCTGCCGTTTTTCTTCCTTGCTTGATTGAAAAGGTCCTTATGACTATGATATGCTTATGTTTTAAGTGTTGCGAAAAGTTTGCCTTTCTTATTCTATACGTGTTTGGGTTTACTGTGTTGGCGATATATAGACAGGACCTGAACAATATGTAATAAATGAGCTGGATGTTGTAGATTTAAATTTCCAAAAGAATCAGTTTAACATGTCATTTATATCTTAACCAGTGACAATAGAGACTTGTTATTCTAGCTTGCTGTTATAATTCGGTTAGAACTGTTTGTTCCGCTAACTTGATGAACTTATCTGGTCTATTGTGGAGATTAGGTGAGCCAAGTCTTATTCTCTTTTTTCGTGGTGTTTTAAGAATAAAGTTATGTACGTTTCTACATTTTTGTTTTTTTAATACGTGTGATTAACACATTTGCACCACAAAATTAATTTTTTCCTTATTCTGTCGTGCAGTCTGGGCATAACATTGAAAAAGTACGTGAAAAAATGAGGGAACTAGCAAAACAAATTATTCAATCCTATTCTGCGGCAAAAACTTTTCCCTATGTCTTGGAGGGGTTGCGTTCTAGGAACAACCGGACGCGGATAGAATGTGTTGATCTCGTTGGCTATTTACTTGAGAACCATGGAGCTGAGGTAATGCTAAAGCACACTTTACCATTATGTTTAACATTGAAGGTTGCTTATGTTGTCATCAATTTTCCTTTTGCAGATAAGTGGGCAGCTGAAATCCCTTCAGATTGTTGCAAGCTTAACGGCGGAACGTGATGGCGAACTTAGGAAGGCTGCTTTAAATACTCTAGCTACTGGTTATAAGATTCTTGGTGAGTTATGATGCTACTCACTTTAGACTGATCTTCTGTGACTCTTGGCTCTTGTGTTTGAATTTGCATTCTAAAGTAAAAATCCGTAGGTGAATTTAGAAAGCCATATCTCCTCGCTCACTATGCTGGATTATTTTGATATTTTTTCCTTACACTCGTCTTGCTTAGATTGTTTGGGTAAATTCACTGTCAGGTGATGACATCTGGAAGTATGTTGGAAAGCTGACTGAGGCACAAAGGAGCATGCTAGATGATAGATTTAAGTGGAAGGTCAGTGTACACAAGTGCTGTTTGTGCTCTATTTCGTTTCTTTTCTATATTGTATTTTTTATTTCAGGCCCGAGAGATGGACAAAAGAAAGGAGGGGAAGCCTGGGGAGGCTAGGGCTGCTCTGAGACGTTCTGTTAGGGATAACGGGTATGCATTATGATTTTAAGGACCTGTAAATACCATAGTTAAATATCTAGTTACTCACAGTAAGCCTGTTTCCTAAGTTAGTCATAGGTTGTTGATGGTTGTAAGTTATTAAGCATGCAGATCTCAAAAAATTTATAACATTTAATGTCGTGATGAGGTAGGATATCTTTTATCTAATTTGATATGCTTGGTATCTTCCTCGTTTTACAAATATCGCCTAAATCATGTCTTTACATTTTCTTCAATCCCTTTCATTTTTTGTAGTTATCGTAACGGTGTCCAGGTACATTTTAGGTATGCATGTAAATATTTGCATTGGAATCTGAGCTCTTTGTTGTTTAGTGGGATTATGTAAAAAGTTTGAAAGCTTGTTAAACGTTGATGCGTGGGGGTGAAATGAATGTGATGTCCTTGACTAATTGAAAAGATGGCCATTATTGTCTTAACTCAATACACACCACATATTGGAGACTTCCTTTTATTCGTCAAATGTGACGGTGTTCAGGTGTATTTTAGGCATGCATGTAGATAATTACTCTGGGATTTGAGCTTTCTCTGTTGTTTAGAGGGATTATATGAAAAGTGGAAAGCTGTTAAAAGTTGATGCGTGGGCTGATATGGATCTAATGTCCTTGACTAATTCAAAAGATGGCCGCCATGGTTGTCTTAACTTAATCCAGAATACATATGGGAGACTTCCTTTTATTCGGAAAATGTGACAGTGTCAGGTGTATTTTAGGCATGCATGTATATAATTACTTTGGGATCTGAGCTTTCTCTGTTGTTTAGCGGGATTATATGATAAGTGGAAAGCTGTTAAAAGTTTATGCATGGGCGTGATATGAATTTGATGTCCTTGACTAATTGAAAAGATTGCCATCTTAACTGTGGTGATTGCCTCAAGTCAACTTAATCTAAACCACATACTGGAGAGACTCCTTTTATTTGGAAATGTGACGTGGTTCTACTTGTTAGTATAATTTCCTGTAAGTTACTGCTTAAGATTTCGTGAGTTAAGTTAGTGCAATTGTTCATGCTACCTTAGTGGTATTGGTTGATTGTAACTATTCACAGTTTGGCTATGATATATAGGTCTGATATAGCAGAGCAAAGTGGTGAAGTATCCAGGTCAATATCTGCTCCCGTCTTTACGAGGTACTGATGAGTTTCTCTTTCTTTTTCTTTGAGTTTCTTTTCATTTTCCTTGGACAAACTTACCTCTTTTTCATTGATTTTAAGAAAAATCAAGTTGACACATAAATATGTGTCACGTACATATCTTCACTTCATCGTCGTGTTTTAGAATGCTAATATTACAATGTTCTAGGGAGAGTTATGGTCACTCTGAGCTTCACATGGAGAGAGAACCAATGCACCGGACATTGGTTAGTGCTGTTGGCCCTACCGATTGGAATGAAGCCCTGGACATCATTGCATATGGCTCTCCTGAGCAGGTTTGCATTTGCCTTTTTGTTATTATTGTCATTTTATGGGCAATCAATTTCAAGCAGGAAGTTGTATTCTTGCAGTCTGATTCTTTTGCAACTCTTTAGTTGTCATAGGTTCATAGGCATGACGAACTGTAAACATGTGTTGTTTCCTTGTAGTTTTTACCTACAATTTTTTTTACATGCTGTGTTTATTCTCTAGCTCTACATGTACTGAGTGATGTTCATCCTTTGCGAGCTTAAAGTTCTGTGTTATGGTGCAGACTGTTGAAGGAATGAAAGTTGTGTGCCATGAGTTGGCGCAGGCAACTAATGATCCTGATGGCAATGCAATGGAGGATGTTTTGAAAGATGCAGATAGACTTGTTTCATGTTTAGCAAATAAGGCAACAACTGCTCCACTTCACTCATCTTCTTTCTGCAATGACACGTATATTAGCTTCTCCTTCCTTGGTTTTAACATTTAATACTTTCCAGGTAGCAAAGACTTTTGATTTTAGTTTGACGGGTGCCTCTTCTAGATCTTGTAAATATGTCCTCAACACGCTGATGCAGGTAATATGCGAACCATTAGTGAATATATATCTCTTGCATTTGCTTTTCCTCTCAAAGGAAACGAATGGCATATCAAATAACGTATGCTTTAAACTTGCTATGTTTTTGGTGCAGACATTTCAAAACAAAAGACTTGCTCATGCTGTCAAGGAGAGTACTCTTGATGGTCTCATAACGGAGCTCTTGCTTTGGCTTTTAGATGAAAGGGTCCCCCAATGGATGACGGCAGTCAACTCCTGAAAGCGTTGAATGTTTTGATGCTTAAGATACTGGTGAACTTTTATTTCCATCCTATCCATCTACTTCTAATTGTTAGACGTGTATCGGCATGTTACAGACTTATATTTTCTATTGGGTACGTATGCAGGACAATGCGGAGCGAACATCATCATTCGTTGTATTGATTAACCTCTTGCGTCCCCTCGACCAGTCTAGGTGGCCTTCTCCAGCATCCAATGAGTCTTTTGCCACCAGAAACCAAAAATTTTCTGATTTGGTTGTAAAATGTCTGATCAAACTCACTAAGGTGATCTTACTTCCGAACTGATTTACCAGTTTGTTTTCTGGAATTTATCTTGTCAGATCTGTATAAGAGCTCTCTGTTTGAACATGGATGTAGTGTCTGCCACCATAGGCACGCAGTCATAGTCTTAAAGAGCATTACAAACTTCATCCCTGAAGTCGACAGGCTATAATGCAATGGACTTTGGAAGCCAGCCGTAGTTCTTAACAGACCTTCGGGGACTTTTTCATTGTTTGTATGAGGCTGGGTGCATTGAATAAGTTGTCTGAGTTTCAGTCAAACTTCTTAAATCAAAGTAATGATTCCAATAAGAATTCTTCTATTTGAACTTCTACGAGGTAGCGTTGCAAAGAGAAAATGGCGATCAAAGTGATGATGGACATTTTCAAGTTTTTTATTTAGTATAAAGCACAAAGTTTAGTGCGTAATTATATTCAGTCATCTAATTGTATTTTGAGACAGTAATTCCTGGACCGTTCGATTTTTGTTTATCATTCTAGATTATTAAAAAGACTTTTAACATTTATCAAGCTTATGATATTGTCATACTTCTGTTCAGACCAATCTGGATGGATTTAGACTCCTAGTTTCTTACAGGAATTTCCTTCCTGGAGGATGAAAATTGTCATTCACATTCCCCAGTCATTCACTGCAGCAAATGCGAACTTACAGAAGTTTATTTTCTACTCGGCTAGCATGTCCATACTGTTCAATACCGCTATGCAATCTCAATGGGAGTCTAGTGTATTGAAGGATTGCTTTTGAATTATGCTTGCATTTGTATATGTATATGTGGAACATGAAAGCCATTGTGACGCAGGTTCTTCAAAGTACAATCTATGAGGTTGATCTTGACCGCATCCTTCAAAGCATCCATGTATACCTGCAAGAACTAGGCATGGAAGAAATCAGGAGAAGGTATTCATGGATTTTATAATACAGGTCTTTGGGTATTGTTTCTGTTTAGTTTGATTGTAGTTTCATATGCTGACTTATCAAATATGTTTGACTTTCTGCTGGCAATTACACTATGAAATGCTAAAAGAGCGGGAGCTGATGACAAACCATTGCGCATGGTAAAAACTGTTCTACACGAGCTTGTTAAGCTTCGTGGGACTGCAATAAAAGGTCATCTTTCTATGGTTCCGATAGACATGGAACCCCAACCTATCATTCTTGCTTACATCGATCTTAATCTTCAGGTAACATCCTTTTTATAATATGTTTGTTTAAGTTTCGCTTATATTCACTCTTTCTTATGCTATTTTACTGCCAGACTTTGGCTGCCGCAAGAATGTTAACCCCATCTGGGCCTGTTGGACAGACTCATTGGGGTGATTCGACTGCCAACAATTCAGCACCCTCCTCACATTCTTCAGATGCCCAGCTGAAGGTATTATTGTTGACTTGTTTTGTTTCCGGTTGTATCTCTTTCATCCCTGTCTTCTTTGTGTGGGGCTGATTTTTTTCCTTTTTTTTAAACTCGATATACTATTGGTTTTTGTGCATTTTATAGCAAGAACTGGCTGCAATCTTCAAAAAGATTGGTGACAAGCAAACATGCTCTATTGGTCTATATGAGTTATACAGAATAACTCAATTGTATCCAAAGGTAAACAAATATTTGTAGTCTGATCTATAACTGCTATGATCTGGCTTTCTAGTTAAAAGTTTTAATGGGTCTATCGAGTCTTTGATCTTTCATAGTGCATTCACTATATGAGTTATACAGAATAACTCAATTGTATCCAAAGGTAAACAAATGCTTGTAGTCTGATCTATAACTGCTATGATCTGGCTTTCTAGTTAAAAGTTTTAATGGGTCTATTGAGTCTTTGACCTTTCAAAGTGCATTCACTATATTTTATTATTTCAGGTTGATATATTTGCTCAGCTTCAAAATGCTAGTGAGGCATTTCGCACATACATTAGAGATGGTTTAGCGCAGGTCTGCTAACTTCGTTTTCAGTAAAATATGTTAGGATTCACAACATATTGTTCTTATCCACTTGCTTATTGTCCTTATTACAGATGGAGAAGAATGCAGCAGCTGGAAGGACACCTACAAATATACCTTTGTCCACCCCTCCCCCAGCTACCCTAAACCTTTCCTCACCAAAATTTGGACCTTTATCACCTTTGCATATGAATCCATTAAATGATACAAAATCCATAAATGAGAAAGTGGAACCCACGAACTTTACTTTACCTCCATCATATGCTGATGATGACAAGGGTCAATATGGGGAACAAAGGAACGACAGATTTCCTTCTGGAGGTTACTTTTGTATACCTATTTCTAAAAAATTCTTTTGATGGTGTTTTTTTTTATTTTATTTTCACACGTGAAGATCTTACGGTGGAAGCGTATTTTTTTCACTGCAGTTACTAGTGGGACATTAGACGCGATAAGGGAAAGGATGAAGAGCATCCAGTTAGCGGCATCTGCTGGGAACCCTGACTCTGGAAACAGGCCTTTAATGAATATGAATGGCAACTTAAGCCATGGCCTTTCTAGTCAGTTCCCTCACTCGACAGACCATGCTAATGCAGAGAACCCAATGCAGAGTGGGGTCCTTCCCATGGATGAGAAGGCATTATCTGGGCTGCAAGCTCGGATGGAGAGGCTAAAAAGCGGGTCAATCGAGCCTCTATAGGAAAAAAGACCGGGAAGATCGCTGTAGAGCATTTGCCAGCAAAGTGATTGTTCGAGTGGCCCGGTTCAAGTGTGCCATACAACGCCAATGTTGTACATGATGAGGAGTGCCGGGGCACCGGGTTGTAATTATAGAGCAGTTGCCTTGATAGATTATATACGCTGGCTGGGTGAAGATTGTCTGGGACGGGGGATGTTTGTATCCACCCTTAAGTTTTGCAGTAGAGATGTTGCTCGGTGCTATTGTCATTGTGTAGATCATTTGTATGTTAAACAATGTTTGTATAAATCATAGTTAAAGCTTGGCCGTGTATGACTAGTAATGCCTGTAAAAATTGATCTAATTAAATTCAAGAGCTTTTGAATGTGCATCTCAGTCTGCAGTGTCTCACCATTACTGTGACTCGTAGATTCCTCCTTTCTAAGTTTATCAGCGACGCTGACAATCCATTCATCTTAAAAGCTGTCAGGCTTGTACTGATTTCAATAGTCCTGCCAGTGAACTGAGGCGCTTGCAGTTTGTTCACCACAAATTTTCTCAGGTTTTTCTAAATAATATGAGAATTGAACATGAACAAATTTTTATAAACAAGCTAAGCGTGAATATTCCAAAGCGTTTATTGAGTTCCGTTCATATAATTAAATGAACGAACTCGAGGTGAACAAATGTTTTGTGAAGTCGCAACCGAATTCAAACAAAATTTTAAAGTTCTGATTGAAAACACGAACACGAGTTCAAGTTTGGCTTGAAACTAAGGAAACAAGTTTAAACATTTTTGTAACCGGTTCGAACTCAGTTCTTATATAACCTCAGTTTTCATGTACTCCTAGCAAATTTATTGACCTTTTTTTTCTTTTCTAAATTGAAAGGTCAACATTCCTTAGCCCTCTATGATTAGTGAATCAAATAAAATAAATTATAAGTAACCTAACACCCTTTGAAATGGAGGGGGGGGGGGGGGTTTGCGAAATGGAGAAAAGAAATTGAAAATTATAGTGCTTTCTTGGGTGTCTGTCACATGATTTGAATGAGTTGGCCTTTTCATGCCTTCTGCGTGGTCCACGAGGAGTTTGCACTTTTCCATGAGATGTTGTCACTCCAACCATCATTTTTAATGCATGGGACTTGACGTCGCTTTAGTTTGTCGCTAAAATTTTAATATATTTTTTTTGTAGTGATCAATAAAAATCATTTCAAGTAGGAGTGTACAGGTTTAGAGCAATCTATTAATAGAAAACTTCGGCTGCACCATAGATTTGTAACAAGAGTTCATAAACTCCCTTTATATCATAAATAATGATTACTAAATATGTTTAGCAACATTCAATTAATGACACTAATAAGTTCTGTTAAAGATTGTCGGATCAATAAAAATCATTGCAAAAATGTTATTAGCCATACTCAGTGAGAATTATTATCGGACATGCAGTCAAAATCTTTTCAAAATATACAGAGAACTCTGCTTTTACACCCTTTTATATTTGTCCACACTTTATTACTACTTAAATTTAATAGTTGTCTTTGATACAATTTTTAGTGATATTTTCATCAAACGACGAACATCATATAACATGAAAATAAACGCTTCCAACTTATAAATACAAAACAAAAAAAGGGTCCAATTTCATGTGATTGCGTGTCCAGACGCCACTGAATCACATTCCTGCCT